>OX638306.1:10255757-10675803 GCA_951812265.1 Taphrorychus bicolor | reverse complement strand
CGCATTCTTAGGTCTAAATTCAAAAAGTTAAGACGCGCCGCATACTTATATCTCATTGGCTAGACGCGGTTGCCCGGGCGACGACTATAGGCGGCGCCTTAGAGCAGGCAACCGGCGGCACGTCAATACTCTTAAGAAATTGTGCGGTGGGGTTGCGGCGACGGAGGGGTTGCGTAGGTGATGAATAATGATGTTGATTTAAGGCACAGGCTGATGGCGGAAAAAAGGAATGGAGGGAGCTCCGGCGATATTAGATGGGGGGTGGGAATGATGGATGAAAGATCGATTTAATGCTCCCATCAGCCTTTTGGTATGTTTTAGTAAGTTCGATGTATAAACGGGAATTAAGCGAAGTTTTGATGTTTCAAGTAAACAATATTGAATTTTGTATCACAAGACTAACAGAACCAATGATAATATTTGTTCATGGCTGTACAATAATATGGTCATTATTTGTCAGGTTGTAAGCACATAATAGGGTGTGTTATAACTATTTGTAATACGTATTGTATTAAGGAAAATTTGGCACAAAACAAAAAATAATTTAAATTTATTCCATTACCTGCAAATTTTGGATATTTTTTTTTAGTTTTTTCCGCTTTCATAACTTAATTTTTATTTTTAATTTAAAGTTAAGTTTCTTCAAAGACTTCAAATTTGCATTTTTGACGCTTTTAGTAACATTTAATTGATTTTTAATTTTAAACTTTTAGAGGCTTTTAATTGCTACCAATACCTAGTAAACAGTGTGTCCAGGGTCCAAAATACAATGTGTCCACAAAAAAAAAATTCGTTTACTACACAATCATGAGTTGGAAAAAGCGATTTAAAAATAAAAACAATATGAATGGCATACTTGGCTTTCTTGGACAAAGTTAGCTCAAAAAAAGGGGGACTAACGTCATGGATTTGTTTTGAAAAATAAAGACTTTAATAGATATTTTGGGAACGGTTTGAGGCTCTACGAAATACATTAGACGATCGTGATGTTAGTTCTTTTGTATATTTTGCAAAATAGCAAAATAGCACACAAGTTTCATACTCTCGAGAACAGTTTGAGGTTACCGAGTTTGAGAAAAAGTTTGAGTTTAAAACGATTACAAATTTAACTAAAAATTAATACAAACGTAAAGAAGTGTCCACGATCCATCATTCCTGAGATATTCCTTTTCTTTCAAAGCAAACTTTGCACCACCCCGACCACTTTATTTGAAGAGATAGAGAGGTAATTTTACTAAAGCTTCTCATTGCAAATTTCAGAGTTATCTGACATATTCATTTTAGTGGTAGTGCAACGCCCCCTAGCGGCTGATTTAGAGAGCTGAAAATAATTTTTAGCATTTTCTCGTGGCCACGAGAGAGGATTTTTTTCCCACAAGATTTTTTTCACGAAGTCCTACAATTAATAGTTTACGAGGAACAGCCGCGTGCACCGCTGATTGGGACACCCTGTACATATAAATTTAATCCGTCCATTTTTAATCCGTAAAACTTTAATCCTCTAATGTGCGAATATGGTCGTACAGTATGGTATCTATTGAAAACAATAAGCTTCTTCAATTCGCAAAAATTGCAATATGCAAAGTAAAAGTGATATCGACCACCAATAAACGCGTCTTGTTATTGTAGAAAGAAAACAATCGATCCTTGTAAGTGTGATTTTAATCCGGCTATATTTTAATCCATAAAATTTTAATCCTCTAATGTGCGAATTTGGTGGTATCAACAAGTAAACTCAAGCAAAGCCGAAGTCGATTTGAAGAGCATGAAAAAATAAAGCTTCTTCAATTTGGAAAAATTAGTTTAATCTGAACTAAAAGTGACAGCAACCACCAATAAATGCATCTTGTTAATGTAAAACAGAAAGAAAGATATTCAATCCTTGTACATATAATTTTAATCCGGCCATTTTTTACTCCGTACTTTAATCCTTAAAACTCGACTCCTATAATGTGCAAATTTGGAGTTACAGTATGGTACCTATTGAAAACCCTAAGCTTCTTCAATTCGGACAAATTAGTTTCATCCAAAGTAAAAGTGATATCAACCACCAATAAACGCGTCTTGTTATTGTAGAAAGAAAACAATCGATCCTTGTAAGTGTGATTTTAATCCGGCTACCTTTTAATCCGTAAAATTTTAATCCTTTAATGTGCGAATTTGGTGGTATCAACAAGTAAACTCAAGCAAAGCCGAAGTCGATTTGAAGAGCATGAAAAAATAAAGCTTCTTCAATTTGGACAAATTAGTTTAATCCGAACTAAAAGTGACAGCAACCACCAATAAATGCATCTTGTTAATGTAAAACAGAAAGAAAGATATTCAATCCTTGTACATATAATTTTAATCCGGCTATTTTTTACTCCGTACTTTAATCCGTAAAAATCGATTCCTATAATGTGCAAAATTGGAGTTACGGTATGGTACCTATTGAAAACCCTAAGCTTCTTCAATTCGGACAAATTAGTTTCATCCAAAGTAAAAGTGATATCAACCACCAATAAACGCGTCTTGTTAATGTAGAAAGAAAAAATTCGATCCTTGCAAGTGTAATTTTAATCCGGCTACCTTTTAATCCGTAAAACTTTAATCTTCTAATGTGTGAATTTAGTGGTACCATAGCTCAACAAGCCAAACTCAAGCAAAGCCGAACTCGACTTGAAGAGCTTGAAAACAATAAAGCTTCTTCAATTCGGACAAAGTAGTTTAATCCGAAGTAAAACTGATAGCAACCACCAATAAATGCTTGTTGTTAATGTAAAATAGAAAGGAAAAATTCAATCCTTGTACATATAATTTTAATCCGGCCATATTTAATCCGTAAAACATTAATCCTCTAATGTGCAAATTTGGTGGTAAAGTATGGAATCTATTAAAAACAATAAACTTCTTCAATGGATGAAACAACTTCTTCACTTTCGATGAAACAAATTAGTTTCATCCAAAGTAAAAGTGATATCGACCATCAATAAACGCGTCTTGTTATTGTAAAAAGAAAAAATTCGATCCTTGTAAGAATAATTTTAATCCGGCTACCTTTTAATTCGAAAAACTTTAATCCTGTAATGTGCGAATTTGGCGGTACAATAGTTCAACAAGCCAAACTCAAGCAAAGCCCAACTCGATTTGAAGAGATAGAAAATAATAAAGCTTCCTCAATTGGGACAAATTAGTTTAATCCGAACTAAAAGTGACAGCAACCACCAATAAATGCATCTTGTTAATGTAAAACAGAAAGAAAAATTTTCAATCCTTGTACATATAATTTTAATCCGGCTATTTTTTACTCCGTACTTTAATCCGTAAAACTCGATTCCTATAATGTGCAAAATTGGAGTTACGGTATGGTACCTATTGAAAACCCTAAGCTTCTTCAATTCGGACAATTTAGTTTCATCCAAAGTAAAAGTGATATCAACCACCAATAAACGTGTCTTGTTAATGTAGAAAGAAAACAATCGATCCTTGTAAGTGTGATTTTAATCCGGCTACCTTTTAATCCGTAAAATTTTAATCCTTTAATGTGCGAATTTGGTGGTATCAACAAGTAAACTCAAGCAAAGCCGAACTCGATTTGAAGAGCATGAAAACAATAAAGCTTCTTCAATTCGGACAAATTAGTTTAATCCGAACTAAAAGTGACAGCAACCACCAATAAATGCATCTTGTTAATGTAAAACAGAAAGAAACATTTTCAATCCTTGTACATATAATTTTAATCCGGCTATTTTTTACTCCGTACTTTAATCCGTAAAACTCGATTCCTATAATGTGCAAAATTGGAGTTACGGTATGGTACCTATTGAAAACCCTAAGCTTCTTGAATTCGGACAAATTAGTTTCATCCAAAGTAAAAGTGATATCAACCACCAATAAACGCGTCTTGTTATTGTAGAAAGAAAACAATCGATCCTTGTAAGTGTAATTTTAATCCGGCTACCTTTTAATCCGTAAAACTTTAATCTTCTAATGTGTGAATTTGGTGGTACCATAGCTCAACAAGCCAACCTCAAGCAAAGCCGAACTCGACTTGAAGAGCTTGAAAACAATAAAGCTTCTTCAATTCGGACAAAGTAGTTTAATCCGAAGTAAAACTGATAGCAACCACCAATAAATGCATGTTCTTAATGTAAAATAGAAAGAAAAAATTCAATCCTTGTACATATAATTTTAATCCGGCCATATTTAATCCGTAAAACATTAATCCTCTAATGTGCGAATTTGGTGGTAAAGTATGGAATCTATTAAAAACAATAAACTTCTTCAATGGATGAAACAACTTCTTCACTTTGGATGAAACAAATTAGTTTCATCCAAAGTAAAAGTGATATCGACCACCAATAAACGCGTCTTGTTATTGTAGAAAGAAAAAATTCGATCCTTGTAAGTATAATTTTAATCCGGCTACCTTTTAATTCGAAAAACTTTAATCCTGTAATGTGCGAATTTGGCGGTACAATAGTTCAACAAGCCAAACTCAAGCAAAGCCCAACTCGATTTGAAGAGATAGAAAATAATAAAGCTTCCTCAATTCGGACAAATTAGTTTAATCCGAACTAAAAGTGACAGCAACCACCAATAAATGCATCTTGTTAATGTAAAACAGAAAGAAAAATTTTCAATCCTTGTACATATAATTTTAATCCGGCCATTTTTTACTCCGTATTTTAATCCGTAAAACTCGATTCTTATAATGTGCAAAATTGGAGTTACAGTATGGTACCTATTGAAAACCCTAAGCTTCTTCAATTCGGACAAATTAGTTTCATCCAAAGTAAAAGTGATATCAACCACCAATAAACGTGTCTTGTTAATGTAGAAAGAAAAAATTCAATCCTTGCAAGTGTAATTTTAATCCGGCTACCTTTTAATCCGTAAAACTTTAATCTTCTAATTTGTGAATTTGGGGATACCATAGCTCAACAAGCCAAACTCAAGCAAAGCCGAACTCGACTTGAAGAGCTTGAAAACAATAAAGCTTCTTCAATTCGGACAAAGTAGTTTAATCCGAAGTAAAACTGATAGCAACCACCAATAAATGCTTGTTGTTAATGTAAAATAGAAAGGAAAAATTAAATCCTTGTACATATAATTTTAATCCGGCCATATTTAATCCGTAAAACATTAATCCTCTAATGTGCGAATTTGGTGGTAAAGTATGGAATCTATTAAAAACAATAAACTTCTTCAATGGATGAAACAACTTCTTCACTTTGAATGAAACAAATTAGTTTCATCCAAAGTAAAAGTGATATCGACCACCAACAAACGCGTCTTGTTATTGTAGAAAGAAAAAATTCGATCCTTGTAAGAATAATTTTAATCCGGCTACCTTTTAATTCGAAAAACTTTAATCCTGTAATGTGCGAATTTGGCGGTACAATAGTTCAACAAGCCAAACTCAAGCAAAGCCCAACTCGATTTGAAGAGATAGAAAATAATAAAGCTTCCTCAATTCGGACAAATTAGTTTAATCCGAACTAAAAGTGACAGCAACCACCAATAAATGCATCTTGTTAATGTAAAACAGAAAGAAAAATTTTCAATCCTTGTACATATAATTTTAATCCGGTCATTTTTTACTCCGTATTTTAATCCGTAAAACTCGATTCCTATAATGTGCAAAATTGGAGTTACAGTATGGTACCTATTGAAAACCCTAAGCTCCTTCAATTCGGACAAATTAGTTTCATCCAAAGTAAAAGTGATATCAACCACCAATAAACGTGTCTTGTTAATGTAGAAAGAAAAAATTCGATCCTTGCAAGTGTAATTTTAATCCGGCTACCTTTTAATCCGTAAAACTTTAATCTTCTAATGTGTGAATTTGGTGGTACCATAGCTCAACAAGCCAAACTCAAGCAAAGCCGAACTCGACTTGAAGAGCTTGAAAACAATAAAGCTTCTTCAATTCGGACAAAGTAGTTTAATCCGAAGTAAAACTGATAGCAACCACCAATAAATGCATGTTCTTAATATAAAAAAAAAAGAAAAAATTCTATCCTTGTACATATAATTTTAATCCGACCATATTTAATCCGTAAAACATTAATCCTCTAATGTGCGAATTTGGTGGTAAAGTATGGAATCTATTAAAAACAATAAACTTCTTCAATGGATGAAACAACTTCTTCACTTTGGATGAAACAAATTAGTTTCATCCAAAGTAAAAGTGATATCGACCACCAATAAACGCGTCTTGTTATTGTAGAAAGAAAAAATTCGATCCTTGTAAGAATAATTTTAATCCGGCTACCTTTTAATTCGAAAAACTTTAATCCTGTAATGTGCGAATTTGGCGGTACAATAGTTCAACAAGCCAAACTCAAGCAAAGCCCAACTCGATTTGAAGAGATAGAAAATAATAAAGCTTCCTCAATTCGGACAAATTAGTTTAATCCGAACTAAAAGTGACAGCAACCACCAATAAATGCATCTTGTTAATGTAAAACAGAAAGAAAAATTTTCAATCCTTGTACATATAATTTTAATCCGGCTATTTTTTACTCCGTACTTTAATCCGTAAAACTCGATTCCTATAATGTGCAAAATTGGAGTTACGGTATGGTACCTATTGAAAACCCTAAGCTTCTTCAATTCGGACAAATTAGTTTCATCCAAAGTAAAAGTGATATCAACCACCAATAAACGCGTCTTGTTAGTGTAGAAAGAAAACAATCGATCCTTGTAAGTGTGATTTTAATCCGGCTACCTTTTAATCCGTAAAATTTTAATCCTTTAATGTGCGAATTTGGTGGTATCAACAAGTAAACTCAAGCAAAGCCGAACTCGATTTGAAGAGCATGAAAACAATAAAGTTTCTTCAATTCGGACAAATTAGTTTAATCCGAACTAAAAGTGACAGCAACCACCAATAAATGCATCTTGTTAATGTAAAACAGAAAGAAAAATTTTCAATCCTTGTACATATAATTTTAATCCGGCAATTTTTTACTCCGTACTTTAATCCGTAAAACTCGATTCCTATAATGTGCAAAATTGGAGTTACGGTATGGTACCTATTGAAAACCCTAAGCTTTTTCAATTCGGACAAATTAGTTTCATCCAAAGTAAAAGTGATATCAACCACCAATAAACGTGTCTTGTTAATGTAGAAAGAAAAAATTCGATCCTTGCAAGTGTAATTTTAATCCGGCTACCTTTTAATCCGTAAAACTTTAATCTTCTAATGTGTGAATTTGGTGGTACCATAGCTCAACAAGCCAAACTCAAGCAAAGCCGAACTCGACTTGAAGAGCTTGAAAACAATAAAGCTTCTTCAATTCGGACAAAGTAGTTTAATCCGAAGTAAAACTGATAGCAACCACCAATAAATGCATGTTCTTAATGTAAAATAGAAAGAAAAAATTCAATCCTTGTACATATAATTTTAATCCGGCCATATTTAATCCGTAAAACATTAATCCTCTAATGTGCGAATTTGGTGGTAAAGTATGGAATCTATTAAAAACAATAAACTTCTTCAATGGATGAAACAACTTCTTCACTTTGAATGAAACAAATTAGTTTCATCCAAAGTAAAAGTGATATCGACCACCAACAAACGCGTCTTGTTATTGTAGAAAGAAAAAATTCGATCCTTGTAAGAATAATTTTAGTCCGGCTACCTTTTAATTCGAAAAACTTTAATCCTCTAATGTGCGAATTTGGTCGTACAGTATGGTATCTATTGAAAACAATAAGCTTCTTCAATTCGCAAAAATTGCAATATGCAAAGTAAAAGTGATATCGACCACCAATAAACGCGTCTTGTTATTGTAGAGAGAAAACAATCGATCCTTGTAAGTGTGATTTTAATCCGGCTATATTTTAATCCGTAAAATTTTAATCCTCTAATGTGCGAATTTGGTGGTATCAACAAGTAAACTCAAGCAAAGCCGAAGTCGATTTGAAGAGCATGAAAAAATAAGGCTTCTTCAATTCGGACAAATTAGTTCAATCCGAACTAAAAGTGACAGCAACCACCAATAAATGCATCTTGTTAATGTAAAACAGAAAGAAAGATATTCAATCCTTGTACATATAATTTTAATCCGGCTATTTTTTACTCCGTACTTTAATCCGTAAAACTAGATTCCTATAATGTGCAAAATTGGAGTTACGGAATGGTACCTATTGAAAACCCTAAGCTTCTTCAATTCGGACAAATTAGTTTCATCCAAAGTAAAAGTGATATCAACCGCCAATAAACGTGTCTTGTTAATGTAGAAAGAAAACAATCGATCCTTGTAAGTGTGATTTTAATCCGGCTACCTTTTAATCCGTAAAATTTTAATCCTTTAATGTGCGAATTTGGTCGTATCAACAAGTAAACTCAAGCAAAGCCGAACTCGATTTGAAGAGCATGAAAACAATAAAGCTTCTTCAATTCGGACAAATTAGTTTAATCCGAACTAAAAGTGACAGCAACCACCAATAAATGCATCTTGTTAATGTAAAACAGAAAGAAAAATTTTCAATCCTTGTACATATAATTTTAATCCGGCTATTTTTTACTCCGTACTTTAATCCGTAAAACTCGATTCCTATAATGTGCAAAATTGCAGTTACGGTATGGTACCTATTGAAAACCCTAAGCTTCTTCAATTCGGACAAATTAGTTTCATCCAAAGTAAAAGTGATATCAACCACCAATAAACGTGTCTTGTTATTGTAGAAAGAAAACAATCGATCCTTGTAAGTGCGATTTTAATCCGGCTACCTTTTAATCCGTAAAATTTTAATCCTTTAATGTGCGAATTTGGTGGTATCAACAAGTAAACTCAAGCAAAGCCGAACTCGATTTGAAGAGCATGAAAACAATAAAGCTTCTTCAATTCGGACAAATTAGTTTAATCCGAACTAAAAGTGACAGCAACCACCAATAAATGCATCTTGTTAATGTAAAACAGAAAAAAAAAATTTCAATCCTTGTACATATAATTTTAATCCGGCTATTTTTTACTCCGTACTTTAATCCGTAAAACTCGATTCCTATAATGTGCAAAATTGGAGTTACGGTATGGTACCTATTGAAAACCCTAAGCTTCTTCAATTCGGACAAATTAGTTTCATCCAAAGTAAAAGTGATATCAACCACCAATAAACGTGTCTTGTTAATGTGAAACATGGTTAATCCTTTAAATATAACCTTACCGTATCCCTTTATAAAATACGTTATCCAACTTACATATAAGTTTAGAAACACATTATTTTGACCTCCTCCCTATAATATATATCCCTATAATATATATATATTATCTATAATATATCTATAATAATATAAGCAAAGCCGAACTGGATTTCAAGAGCATGAAAACAATAAAGCTCCTTCAATTCGGACAAATTAGTTTAATCCGAACTAAAAGTGACAGCAACCACCAATAAATGCATCTTGTTAATGTAAAACAGAAAGAAAAATTTTCAATCCTTGTACATATAATTTTAATCCGGCTATTTTTTACTCTGTACTTTAATCCGTAAAACTCGATTCCTATAATGTGCAAAATTGGAGTTACGGTATGGTACCTATTGAAAACCCTAAGCTTCTTCAATTCGGACAAATTAGTTTCATCCAAAGTAAAAGTGACATCAACCACCAATAAACGTGTCTTGTTAATGTAGAAAGAAAAAATTCAATCCTTGCAAGTGTAATTTTAATCCGGCTACCTTTTAATCCGTAAAACTTTAATCTTCTAATGTGTGAATTTGGTGGTACCATAGCTCAACAAGCCAAACTCAAGCAAAGCCGAACTCGACTTGAAGAGCTTGAAAACAATAAAGCTTCTTCAATTCGGACAAAGTAGTTTAATCCGAAGTAAAACTGATAGCAACCACCAATAAATGCTTGTTGTTAATGTAAAATAGAAAGGAAAAATTCAATCCTTGTACATATAATTTTAATCCGGCCATATTTAATCCGTAAAACATTAATCCTCTAATGTGCGAATTTGGTGGTAAAGTATGGAATCTATTAAAAACAATAAACTTCTTCAATGGATGAAACAACTTCTTCACTTTGGATGCAACAAATTAGTTTCATCCAAAGTAAAAGTGATATCGACCACCAACAAACGCGTCTTGTTATTGTAGAAAGAAAAAATTCGATCCTTGTAAGAATAATTTTAATCCGGCTACCTTTTAATTCGAAAAACTTTAATCCTGTAATGTGCGAATTTGGCGGTACAATAGTTCAACAAGCCAAACTCAAGCAAAGCCCAACTCGATTAGAAGAGATAGAAAATAATAAAGCTTCCTCAATTCGGACAAATTAGTTTAATCCGAACTAAAAGTGACAGCAACCACCAATAAATGCATCTTGTTAATGTAAAACAGAAAGAAAAATTTTCAATCCTTGTACATATAATTTTAATCCGGCCATTTTTTACTCCGTATTTTAATCCGTAAAACTCGATTCCTTTAATGTGCAAAATTGGAGTTACAGTATGGTACCTATTGAAAACCCTAAGCTTCTTCAATTCGGACAAATTAGTTTCATCCAAAGTAAAAGTGATATCAACCACCAATAAACGTGTCTTGTTAATGTAGAAAGAAAAAATTCAATCCTTGCAAGTGTAATTTTAATCCGGCTACCTTTTAATCCGTAAAACTTTAATCTTCTAATGTGTGAATTTGGTGGTACCATAGCTCAACAAGCCAAACTCAAGCAAAGCCGAACTCGACTTGAAGAGCTTGAAAACAATAAAGCTTCTTCAATTCGGACAAAGTAGTTTAATCCGAAGTAAAACTGATAGCAACCACCAATAAATGCTTGTTGTTAATGTAAAATAGAAAGGAAAAATTCAATCCTTGTACATATAATTTTAATCCGGCCATATTTAATCCGTAAAACATTAATCCTCTAATGTGCGAATTTGGTGGTAAAGTATGGAATCTATTAAAAACAATAAACTTCTTCAATGGATGAAACAACTTCTTCACTTTGGATGCAACAAATTAGTTTCATCCAAAGTAAAAGTGATATCGACCACCAACAAACGCGTCTTGTTATTGTAGAAAGAAAAAATTCGATCCTTGTAAGAATAATTTTAATCCGGCTACCTTTTAATTCGAAAAACTTTAATCCTGTAATGTGCGAATTTGGCGGTACAATAGTTCAACAAGCCAAACTCAAGCAAAGCCCAACTCGATTTGAAGAGATAGAAAATAATAAAGCTTCCTCAATTCGGACAAATTAGTTTAATCCGAACTAAAAGTGACAGCAACCACCAATAAATGCATCTTGTTAATGTAAAACAGAAAGAAAAATTTTCAATCCTTGTACATATAATTTTAATCCGGCCATTTTTTACTCCGTATTTTAATCTGTAAAACTCGATTCCTATAATGTGCAAAATTGGAGTTACAGTATGGTACCTATTGAAAACCCTAAGCTTCTTCAATTCGGACAAATTAGTTTCATCCAAACTAAAAGTGATATCAACCACCAATAAACGTGTCTTGTTAATGTAGAAAGAAAAAATTCGATCCTTGCAAGTGTAATTTTAATCCGGCTACCTTTTAATCCGTAAAACTTTAATCTTCTAATGTGTGAATTTGGTGGTACCATAGCTCAACAAGCCAAACTCAAGCAAAGCCGAACTCGACTTGAAGAGCATGAAAACAATAAAGCTTCTTCAATTCGGACAAATTAGTTTAATCCGAACTAAAAGTGACAGCAACCACCAATAAATGCATCTTGTCAATGTACAACAGAAAGAAAAATTTTCAATCCTTGTACATATAATTTTAATCCGGCTATTTTTTACTCCGTACTTTAATCCGTAAAACTCGATTCCTATAATGTGCAAAATTGGAGTTACGGTATGGTACCTATTGAAAACTCTAAGCTTCTTCAATTCGGACAAATTAGTTTCATCCAAAGTAAAAGTGATATCAACCACCAATAAACGTGTCTTGTTATTGTAGAAAGAAAACAATCGATCCTTGTAAGTGTGATTTTAATCCGGCTACCTTTTAATCCGTAAAATTTTAATCCTTTAATGTGCGAATTTGGTGGTATCAACAAGTAAACTCAAGCAAAGCCGAACTCGATTTGAAGAGCATGAAAACAATAAAGCTTCTTCAATTCGGACAAATTAGTTTAATCCGAACTAAAAGTGACAGCAACCACCAATAAATGCATCTTGTTCATGTAAAACAGAAAGAAAAATTTTCAATCCTTGTACATATAATTTTAATCCGGCTATTTTCTACTCCGTACTTTAATCCGTAAAACTCGATTCCTATAATGTGCAAAATTGGAGTTACGGTATGGTACCTATTGAAACCCCTAAGCTTCTTCAATTCGGACAAATGAGTTTCATCCAAAGTAAAAGTGATATGAACCACCAATAAACGCGTCTTGTTATTGTAGAAAGAAAAAATTCGATCCTTGCAAGTGTAATTTTAACCCGGCTACCTTTTAATCCGTAAAACTTTAATCTTCTAATGTGTGAATTTGGTGGTACCATAGCTCAACAAGCCAAACTCAAGCAAAGCCGAACTCGACTTGAAGAGCATGAAAACAATAAAGCTTCTTCAATTCGGACAAATTAGTTTAATCCGAACTAAAAGTGACAGCAACCACCAATAAATGCATCTTGTCAATGTAAAACAGAAAGAAAAATTTTCAATCCTTGTACATATAATTTTAATCCGGCTATTTTTTACTCCGTACTTTAATCCGTAAAACTCGATTCCTATAATGTGCAAAATTGGAGTTACGGTATGGTACCTATTGAAAACCCTAAGCTTCTTCAATTCGGACAAATTAGTTTCATCCAAAGTAAAAGTGATATCAACCACCAATAAACGTGTCTTGTTAATGTAGAAAGAAAAAATTCAATCCTTGCAAGTGTAATTTTAATCCGGCTACCTTTTAATCCGTAAAAGTTTAATCTTCTAATGTGTGAATTTGGTGGTACCATAGCTCAACAAGCCAAACTCAAGCAAAGCCGAACTCGACTTGAAGAGCTTGAAAACAATAAAGCTTCTTCAATTCGGACAAAGTAGTTTAATCCGAAGTAAAACTGATAGCAAACACCAATAAATGCTTGTTGTTAATGTAAAATAGAAAGGAAAAATTCAATCCTTGTACATATAATTTTAATCCAGCCATATTTAATCCGTAAAACATTAATCCTCTAATGTGCGAATTTGGTGGTAAAGTATGGAATCTATTAAAAACAATAAACTTCTTCAATGGATGAAACAACTTCTTCACTTTGGATGAAACAAATTAGTTTCATCCAAAGTAAAAGTGATATCGACCACCAATAAACGCGTCTTGTTATTGTAGAACGAAAAAATTCGATCCTTGTAAGAATAATTTTAATCCGGCTACCTTTTAATTCGAAAAACTTTAATCCTGTAATGTGCGAATTTGGCGGTACAATAGTTCAACAAGCCAAACTCAAGCAAAGCCCAACTCGATTTGAAGAGATTGAAAATAATAAAGCTTCCTCAATTCGGAGAAAATAGTTTAATCCGAAGTAAAAGTGATAGCAACCACCCGTAAATGCATCTTCTTAATGTAAAATAGAAAGAAAAAAATTAAATCCTTGTACATATAATTTTAATATGTCCTTTTGTTAATCCGTACTTTAAATCGTAAAGCTCGTTTCCTATAATGTGCAAATTTGGTGGTACAGTATGGTATCTATTGAAAACAATAAGCTTCTTCAATTCGGACAAATTAGTTTCCTCCAAAGTAAAAGTGATATCGACCAGCAATAAAGGCGTCTTGTTATTGTAGATAAAAAGATAAAATTCAATCCTTCTAGGTATAATTTTAATCCGGCTACCTTTCAATCCGTAAAATTTTATTCCTCTAATATGCGAATTTGGTGATACAATAGGGTATTTATTAAAGGCTAACTCAAGCAAGGCCGAACTCGATTGGAAACGATTGAAAACAATAAGGCTTTTTCAATTCGGACAAATTAGTTTAATCCGAAGTAAAATTGATAGCAACCACCAATAAATGCATCTTGTTAATGTAAAATAGAAAGAAGAAATTCAATCCTTGTACAATTAATTTTAATCCGGCCATCTTTTAATCCGCATTTTAATCCGTAAAATTCGATTCCTATAATGTGCGAATTTGGTGATACAGTATGGTATCTATTAAAAACAATAAGCTTCTTCAATTGGGACAAATTAGTTTCATCCAAAGTAAAAGTGATATCGACCACCAATAAAGGCGTCTTGTTATTATAGAAAGAAAAAATTCAATCCTTGTAGGTATAATTTTAGTCCAGCTACCATTCAATCCATAAAACTTTAATCCTCTAATTTTCAAACTTGGTGGTACAGCATGGTATCAATAATTGTCTATAGAATGAGTTAACAATCTTTCTCTATATGACAACATTCTTTCTTTAAAGAACCATTCAGATCGATTTAGTCCGATCACTATGTTAGAAGTAGGGACATCTTTAATCCGGCCACTCTAAATTTAGCATAAAATTTAATAGATTTTATCAAGATTAAACATTCTTTATTCAGACTTTATTTATTTTGATTATCTAGTTTCGTTATTTAATCCGACCGCATCTCTTTAATTCGTGAAATTGATTAAATATATCCGAGTTATAGTCCCATCACTAGGTTAGGAAGACTATAAGGACATCTTTAATCTCGCCATTCTATATGTAGCTATGTATACTCTATATAGCTATATATGTAACTATATATGGTATAATAAAATTTAATGAAATTTACCTTCTTGAAAAAAAATTATTTTTGGCCTTGAAATTAGATTGAATCTAATTTCTAATAAAGCCTTGAAATAGAATTGAATCAAATGTCACCTCAAGTTTTAGTCCGGGCCATTACAGATTTAGTATAAAATTGACTAAAACTCAGCATTTTTTTATTGTTACTATCTAGTTGATTCCCTTTAATCCGGCCGCATCATTTAATTCCTGAATAGAATTAAATGTCACTTTGGAGGACATCTTTACTCGGGCTACTTCAAATTTAGCCCAAAATTGAATGCAATTCACCATCATAAAAAGATTTTTAATCAGTGTGTTCTTTGACTTGAATCAATTTGACGATCTAGTTGATTTTCTTTAATCCGACCGCAGCTCTTTAATTTGTGAAAAGGATTAAATGTATTTGAGTTCTAGTCCGATCGCTAGGTTAGGAGGGGTATAACGATATCTTTAATCTGGCCACTCCAGGTTCAGGCCAAAATTTTATTAAATTTATCGTCACAAAAATTTTTTTGGTTTATTTTGGAAAATTATTAAATATCTTGAAAACGGCTGAAGACTCCAAAAAAAAACACTAGACTACCATGTTTTTTGGTGTGAAGTTAAGAAGTGACAATTGAAGTTAAGTATTATTTAACAAGTGCCAAAATGAGTCCATTCTGCAATCACATTTAGGCTTGGAAGAGAAAAACGATTCTTATTTTTTTACAGAGATTTTCTTATATCTGACTGTTAAAGTCGGAATTAAAAAGTTTTATTGATGCTTTGACCAAATTTCGTTGAAAAATGCCTGTCTTGGTCGAAAAATACTAAACTAGGTCGCGGAAAGATCGTGGGCTGGAACCTAAAATCCCATTTAAACCCCTTTGCTCTATCCACGCATAATTAATCAAAATATGCTCATTTCTGTACCTACGTCGGAGCCCGTCAAGCCTGCTTACTTAAGGGATACGTAATTTCCTTACTTATACCTCCACCCTTAGCTACACTTGGAAGACTCTCGCGAGATGATACAGGACCGGACTCTAAGGCTCAGATCTGAAAAGCCCGTCCTCATCGACGTATGTGCTTCGCGGGCATAAATTTTAGTTTTGCTTTACAATAAACCTAAAAATATATCTAAAAAGTGCAGAAAAGACACTTATTGTACTATGTGTTCATTAGAAAACTTCATCTAGTTGGCAGTGAAATGTCAAAAGAAAAGGATGGAAAAACAAGAATCCATTTACTTTTATTATGTAATTTTTTTTTTGTCAAAATTTCATAGCCTGCTAGATGAAGTTTTCTAATGAACATACCGTATGAGTTCCTAGGTAGCACAAAGTCGTAAATTTTACATGATTTTTTTCGTTTTTCGACCTAAAATCCTTCCTTCGAAACGCTATTTAGACGTTTAAGTATATGACGTTTAAAGATAGAATTAGGGTTTTAGGATTATTTTAGATTCGGTAAGAAAAATCATACAGAAGTGTCAGTTTGCATTTGTACATAGTTCCGCCTTTTTGTGACCCGAAATTGCATCCAGGCCTAAGGTTGTCATTTTCCCGATAATTCCATAACGTTGTAACGTCACCTGTCAACGTTCTTCTTAATGTCGTCAGTTTCCTTACGACCAGGAAGTCGACTATGACGAGAATATAACGAGATTATATGATTCTAAACGGGTGAGTGTACACAGCCGCTTAATGTATGACCATTATTACACGTCATTAATGTCACCTTCCCGATAATACTGTAGCGGAACTTCATCCACCGACTCACAGGTGGCAGCGCCAAAACTTTACCCTTACCCACCGACTCACAGGTGGCAGCATTAGTCGAAGTTCTTCATAATATCACACCGCCTTTTCTGCGCCGAATTTGTCTTCAAATACAACTTCCAACTATGAACACCACATACATAGGCTATAACGATCTCAGTTCGATCCAGTGGTGTTTCCCCGAATAACAAAAATCTTTTTTGAGAATACATTACCTATCCATGGCTCATCAGTTACAACTCCTTAAAAAGAAGTCAATGACGTTTAATAAATGTGCAAAAAACATCATCAAATATTCACAAAACTCTGCGCCATTTTATGTAATGTACCAAAAAAAAACAAGTCGGATGTAGTATTCAATCGGCAAGTTACATACGAAAAGTTTATTTTTCTTATGAGCTTTATGTAGAACCACATAATTTCGAACTCAAATGAATCCCTATTTAGACCTCATTTTAATATAAACTGATTATTGAGCAACTTTGCAGTTCAGTCTTATAAGTAGGACGCCCTGTCAAAATTTCTTTGGTACATTTGTAGGTTTTAAAAAAGGTTTTGGCGGAACTTCATCTAACGACTCACAGGTGGCAGCGCCGAAATTTCACCCACCGACTCACAGGTGGCAGCATTAGTTGAAATTCTTCATAACATCACGCCGCCTTTCCGCACTAGTTGTACAATACATTATTTTTATTATATTTACATAGGTTTTTTAACTAATTTAAAAAATTGACCTATTTAGGTTACATATCGAAAGCGAGTACGCCCCTGATACACGGTTTTCCACCCCAAAAGCTTTCAAAATGGCTTCCATGCAAATTATAGAGAAAACTTAAGACAACGTTCGCGAGGATATTGAGTTAGCGCTTCCACGTTACTTCCGTCTATTCTAGCCCTTAATGTTAGGGACTTAAAGGCCTTTTTCGGCTACGATGTGAGCTAATTGATTTTATATTCCGCTCCCAGTTTGCTGTTTCACCAGCAACTTGTAAATTGTCTGAAATATTCGCTGGAAATTGAATTTTCGACAAATCTTTTAAAATCATCGTGCTTTGACTCGAATTGAGAATGGAGTACTATTAATAGTGTTCCGGCATATACCTAGGAGGTGGGCTTTATTGAACGAGTCCCTGAAGTTTCCTTCAAAGTTTCTAAGGCAAATGGGCTTTTTGCTCCCTGTTCTACCACACCCCACATAAATAATTTATGGCGTTATCCCTCTCACGTCAAAACTTAAAGCAATACGGAAGATCGATCGTTGAACTAAGAATAAGGTTCTTAGTAGGGTTGTTCATTTGAAAACGTCATCAGGGATGAAGGAACAAAAGTCCATTATGTCATCCTTTTCTGTAAAAAATTCTAAATAACGTTTTCTAACGAACACCCCGTGTATTGCAGCAATGGTATCAATGACCTAGTACATATGGATAGAGGACAAATATTTTCCTATAAATGGTCCCGATTTTTGGCTGCAAATCCTCCTATTTTTTAAGTACCTATGAAGTATAACTTCCGCCGGATATTGCCGCCATTTTTAAGGTACCCATTATTAAGAAGGGGGGCTAAAACTGGAAAACGAGAGGGTCTCTTCAGTTATAATACGTCAGCTCGTTGAATTGAATACAAGTAAGTTCATAGATAACATTACTATAGACAGACAACAGAAAGGCTACCAAAATTCTAGCGCATTAGCGCCGCCCAGCGGCTAGAACCATAAACTAATAATTGGCGTGATTTTTCAATGCCACTTTTATATTAAATCTGTTTTTTTAATTAAAACAGCCCCAAACCATCATGGATAAAACGAACTTATCTTGACGACATATACAGGGTGCTAGTAAACTGTGATATCCAAAAAAACTGTGTGAAAGAGAACTCTCCTGCATGTGAAAATTCTTCAACTAATAACAATATACTCAGTGTTCATCAAAAAACGTCATCTAAAAGGCTGATGATTTTTTTTATAGACAAGGATGACATAATCAAATTTTCTGTTCTTTGATTATGACATTTCACGGCCAACTAGATGACGTTTTCAAATGAACAGCCCCCATTTCAGTTGTGTAATAATAATGAAGCTGGCTGCTTTGGTCGTTAATTGGGCAATGCCCCAGCTAATTACACCGTTCGTTGTTTTAATTAAGCTTCGGTTCAACTGGAGCATGAAGCAGGCGTGACGAGCCGCCTCTGTTTTTACTTAAAGGTGCAGAAGTTCAAACTAGTCTCGTGCAAAGGATGGCAAAGTTTGGGATTAATTTCATTAGCAAGTTTCCTAATTTAGTCTGTCATGTGCCGGCATTTCGGGAAGAAAAATCGCCGAACGACGGGAACGCGCGGCAGCAGCTGCGAATGTCAGAAATTCCTTATTTACCATGGGGGTAATTACCTAAATAGTACTCGTTGCCATGACATCGATTAAGTTTAGTTAGACGAAGAAAACGATGTAATTATTGTAATAATGATTTGCTTAGCAAGTACCGAAAGTGCTATTTTACGCACCGTTTAAAGTCGTCTTGTTAGCATTGCCAGCGGCTTTAAAATAAATGTATATAATTGATGTTGAAATGGTACAAAAAAAAAGTACAAATTTTTCCGCGCTCTGAACTATTAATAGAATTAAATGAGCCAATATACAAGGTGGTCCATCGAAAAGGATCCTCCCTGTTTTTTTTTCCAATTGAGTGCGTAAACATCGAAAATTGCTCGGACACGTCAACTTTAGTTTTGTCCACCCTCTAACCTAAACCTTCAAGTGGAGGTAAGTACTGATCTTGAAATTTTCAGTGGGAAAGGGGTGGAGTGATACGTCGTTTTGAAGGTCCCATCAAGGTTTGTTCATTTGCCAAATTCGTGTCATTGATCAAGCCATCCAATCATGTCATTTGATCAAGCCAATCCAAAATGGCACCACCCTATATAAAACTTTGCAGTTTTCTATTTAATTAAATAAATCAGCAGTTAGAATGACTTTTTAAAATTCATTTATCATTTTCTTTTGAAGTTTTATAGTAAATTATGGAAGGGTAGATAGCGGGTGTAGGACAAATAAGAAGCTACTTCACAGTTGCGAATACGCCAACGTTTCAATCTTTTTTTAGATCTTCGGGGCTTAATTCTGTTTGAGAAGTATGTCAGTTTCCTTTTACGTTATGTCCGGTAGAAGACATACATATAGCTTAGATGACATACTTCTCAAACTGAATTAAACCACGAAGAAGATCTAAATAAAGATCGAAACGTTGGCATATTCGCAACTGTGAAGTAGCTTCTTATTTGTTCTACACCCGCTATCTACACTTCCGTTGTATTAGAAAGGACACAAAGCATACGTATAATATAGTAAATTATATATTTTTGGCATATAAAATCAAGTAATTTTAAGTACGAGGTGTTCATTAGAAAACTTCATCTAACAGGCTGTGAAATTTTGACAGAAAAGAATGACATAATCAAAGTAAATGGACTTTTGTTTCAACATCCTTTTCTTCTGACAGTTCACAGCCAACTAGATGAAGTTTTCTAATGAACACCCCGTATATAAATGTACAAAAATAACAAAGTTTTAATAAACTGAACAACAAAAAATCTCTTTTTAACAAGCGGCGCACAGAGCCGATTCTGTGTTAGTCAAAATAAAACATAAACGGCCCTGGGCTCTGGTTAGTTTAGGTTAATTCAGCTTAGATCTAATTAGATCTGGTTAATCCAGGTTTTATTGAAATAGAAGCATGTTCAACGGTTTAATATGGTTTAATATGAGACACTCATTGGCTGCGATTTACCATGGGGGTAATTACCTAAATAGTACTCGTTGCCATGACATCGATTAAGTTTAGTTAGGCGAAGAAAACGGTGTAATTATTGTAATAATGATTTCTCAGCAAGTGTCGAAAGATATTTTATCAGTATTGTCAGCGCCTTTAAAATAAATGTACATAATTTATGTGGAAATGGTACAAAAAAAGTACAAATATTGCCGAGCACTGAACTATTAATAGAATTAAATGAAACCAATATACAAGGTGGCCCATCGAAAAGGATCCGCTCTGTTTTTCTTCCAATTGAGTGTATACATCGAAAATTGCTCGGACATGTCAATTTTAGTTTTGTCCACCCTCCAAACCTGAACCTTCAAAGAGGTGAGTAGTGACCTTGAAATTTTCAGTGGGAGAAGGGTTCGAGTGATACCTCGTTTTGAAGGTCTCATCAAAATTTTTTCATTTGCCAAATTCCTGTCATTGATGAAGCCATCCAATCATGTTATTTGGTCAAGCCAATCCAAAATGGCGCCACCCTATATAAAACTTTACAGTTTTCTATTTAGTTAAAGAAACCCGCATTTAGAATTACTTTTTAAAGTTCATTTAATTTTCTTTTTAAGTTTCATAGTAAATTATGGAAGTGTAGATAGCGGGTGTAGGACAAATAAGAAGCTAGTTCACAGTTGCGAATTAGGCAACGTTTCGATCTTTATTTAAATCTTCTACAGGGCTTAATTCAGTTTGAGAAATATGTCAGTTTGTTTTTACGTTATGTGCGGTAGAAGACATACATATAGCTTAGGTGACATACTTCTCAAACTGAATTAAACCACGAAGAAGATCTAAATAAAGATCGAAACGTTGGCGTATTTGCAACTGTGAAGTAACTTCTTATTTGTTCTACACCCGCTATCTACACTTCCATTGTATTAAAAAAAAACAAAGCATACATATAATATAGTAAATAATATTTTTTTGTTATATATGTTTTGTCTTTATTAGAAAACTTCATCTAGCAGGCTATGAAATTTTGACAGAAAAGGATGAAAGTAAATGGACTTTTGCTTGCGACGAATGCGCAGATGCGAAATGTCTTTTAAAACTTATCATCATTTGTTCGGTTGCTTTATAGTTGTCTCTTTGATTTTAAGCTGTTGATTTTTGGTTGATTTTTTCGATCGAAATGAACGACCATGATTTTTGACGTGAAATCAACGTTGTTAAAACGTGATATTGGTTGAATTTGTAACGTTGATTAAACGTTGAAAATAGGTTTACATGTCACATATTCTGAGCGCTAGGTTTGACAGAAAAGGATGAAAGTAAATGGACTTTTGTTTCTCAATGCTTTTCTTTTGACAGTTCATAGTCAACTAGATGAAGGTTTCTAATGAACTCCGTATATAAATGTAAAAAAATAACAAAGTTTTAATAAACTGAAAAACAAAAAAACTGTTTTTAACCAGCGGCACACAGAGCCGATTTTGTGTTGGTCAGAATAAAACACAAACGGCCCTGGGTTCAGGTTAGTTCAGGTTAATTCATCTTAGTTAGAGACACTCATAGGCTGCGATATATCTTCTTTTTCATCTCTTAGATTCAACTTTCCACCTCCTTAAAGCATAGAATTGTACAGAACTTACCACATATTACAAAGCAACGAGCCAGTATATTACATCTGGAGACCTCTATTGTTTCCCAGTAAACAGTCGAAAAATGTTTCAACGTAGAATCATCGTTTGGTCCGTTGATTTATAGTTGTCACGTTGATTTTAACGTATTGATTTCAGGTTGATATAAGCGATAGTGCACAATCATGATTTTCGACGTTAAATCAACGTTGTTAAAACGTGTTTTGGATGCGTTTTGATATTGGTTGAATTTATCCTGTTTCTGGCACCTATTGCAAATAGGTGACAGTAGTTAAACCGTCACGAATGCGCAGTTGCAAAATGTCTTTTAAAACTTATCATCATTTGTTCGGTTGCTTTATAGTTGTCTCTTTGATTTTAGGCTGTTGATTTTTGGTTGATTTTTTCGATCGAAATGAACGACCATGATTTTTGACGTGAAATCAACGTTGTTAAAACGTGATATTGGTTGAATTTGTAACGTTGATTAAACGTTAAAAATAGGTTTACATGTCACATATTCTGAGCGCTAGGTTTGACAGAAAAGGATGAAAGTAAATGGACTTTTGTTTCTCAATCCTTTTCTTTTGACAGTTCATAGTCAACTAGATGAAGGTTTCTAATGAACTCCGTATATAAATGTAAAAAAATAACAAAGTTTTAATAAACTGATAAACAAAAAAACTGTTTTTAACAAGCGGCACACAGTTAATTCATCTTAGTTAGAGACACTCATAGGCTGCGATATATCTTCTTTTTCATCTCTTAGATTCAACTTTCCACCTCCTTAAAGCATAGAATTGTACAGAACTTACCACATATTGCATAGCAACGAGCCAGAATATTACATCTTGAGACCTCTATTGTTTCCCAGTAAACAGTCCAAAAATGTTTCAACGTAGAATCATCGTTTGGTCCGTTGATTTATAGTTGTCACGTTGATTTTAACGTATTGATATCAGGTTGATATAAGCGATAGTGCACAATCATGATTTTCGACGTTAAATCAACGTTGTTAAAACGTGTTTTGGATGCGTTTTGATATTGGTTGAATTTATCCTGTTTCTGGCACCTAGTGCAAATAGGTGACAGTAATTAAACCGTCACGAATGCGCAGTTGCGAAATGTATTTTAAAACTTATCATCATTTGTTCGGTTGCTTTATAGTTGTCTCTTTGATTTTAAGCTGTTGATTTTTGGTTGATTTTTTCGATCGAAATGAACGACCATGATTTTTGACGTGAAATCAACGTTGTTAAAACGTGATATTGGTTGAATTTGTAACGTTGATTAAACGTTAAAAATAGGTTTACATGTCACATATTCTGAGCGCTAGGTTTGACAGAAAAGGATGAAAGTAAATGGACTTTTGTTTCTCAATCCTTTTTTTTTGACAGTTCATAGACAACTAGATGAAGGTTTCTAATGAACTCCGTATATAAATGTAAAAAAATAACAAAGTTTTAATAAACTGATAAACAAAAAAACTGTTTTTAACAAGCGGCACACAGAGCCGATTTTGTGTTGGTCAGAATAAAACACAAACTGCCCTGGATTCAGGTTAGTTCAGGTTAATTCATCTTAGTTAGAGACACTCCTAGGCTGCGATATATCTTCTTTTTCATCTCTTAGATTCAACTTTCCACCTCCTTAAAGCATAGAATTGTACAGAACTTACCACATATTGCATAGTAACGAGCCAGTATATTACATCTGGACACCTCTAATTGTTTCCCAGTAAAATGTTTCAACGTAGAATCATCGTTTGGTCCGTTGATTTATAGTTGTCACGTTGATTTTAACGTATTGATTTCAGGTTGATATAAGCGATAGTGCACAATCATGATTTTCGACGTTAAATCAACGTTGTTAAAACGTGTTTTGGATGCGTTTTGATATTGGTTGAATTTATTCTGTTTCTGGCACCTATTGCAAATATCACCTATTGCAAATAGGTGACAGTAATTAAACCGTCACGAATGCGCAGTTGCGAAAGGTCTCTTAAAACTTACCATCGTTTGTTCGGTTGCTTTATAGTTGTCTCTTTGATTTTAAGCTGTTGATTTTTGGTTGATATTTTCGATCGAAATGAACTACCATGATTTTTTACGTGAAATCAACGTTGTTAAAACGTGATATTGGTTGAATTTGTAACGTTGATTAAACGTTGAAAATAGGTTTACATGTCACATATTCTGTGCTCTAGGTTTGACAGAAAAAGGATGAAAGTAAATGGACTTTTGTTTCTCAATCCTTTTCTTTTGACAGTTCATAGTCAACTAGATGAAGGTTTCTAATGAACTCCGTATATAAATGTAAAAAAATAACAAAGTTTTAATAAACTGAAAAACAAAAAAACTGTTTTTAACAAGCGGCACACAGAGCCGATTTTGTGTTGGTCAGAATAAAACACAAACTGCCCTGGATTCAGGTTAGTTCAGGTTAATTCATCTTAGTTAGAGACACTCCTAGGCTGCGATATATCTTCTTTTTCATCTCTTAGATTCAACTTTCCACCTCCTTAAAGCATAGAATTGTACAGAACTTACCACATATTGCATAGCAACGAGCCAGTATATTACATCTGGACACCTCTATTGTTTCCCAGTAAACAGTCCAAAAATGTTTCAACGTAGAATCATCGTTTGGTCCGTTGATTAATAGTTGTCACGTTGATTTTAACGTATTGATTTCAGGTTTATATAAGCGATAGTGCACAATCATGATTTTCGACGTTAAATCAACGTTGTTAAAACGTGTTTTAGATGCGTTTTGATATTGGTTGAATTTATCCTGTTTATGGCACCTATTGCAAATATCATCTATTGCAAATAGGTGACAGTAATTAAACCGTCACGAATGCGCTGTTGCGAAATGTCTTCTAAAACTTATCATCATTTGTTCGGTTGCTTTATCGGTCTCTTTGATTTTAAGCTGTTGATTTTTGGTTGATTTTTTCGATCGAAATGAACTACCATGATTTTTGACGTGAAATCAACGTTGTTAAAACGTGATATTGGTTGAATTTGTAACGTTGATTAAACGTTGAAAATAGGTTTACATGTCACATATTCTGAGCGCTAGGTTTGACAGAAGAGGATGAAAGTAAATGGACTTTTGGTTCTCAATCCTTTTCTTTTGACAGTTCATAGTCAACTAGATGAAGGTTTCTAATGAACTCCGTATATAAATGTAAAAAAATAACAAAGTTTTAATAAACTGATAAACAAAAAAACTGTTTTTAACAAGCGGCACACAGAGCCGATTTTGTGTTGGTCAGAATAAAACACAAACTGCCCTGGATTCAGGTTAGTTCAGGTTAATTCATCTTAGTTAGAGACACTCCTAGGCTGCGATATATCTTCTTTTTCATCTCTTAGATTCAACTTTCCACCTCCTTAAAGCATAGAATTGTACAGAACTTACCACATATTGCATAGCAACGAGCCAGTATATTACATCTGGACACCTCTATTGTTTCCCAGTAAACAGTTTCCCAGTAAAATGTTTCAACGTAGAATCATCGTTTGGTCCGTTGATTAATAGTTGTCACGTTGATTTTAACATATTGATTTCAGGTTTATATAAGCGATAGTGCACAATCATGATTTTCGACGTTAAATCAACGTTGTTAAAACGTGTTTTGGATGCGTTTTGATATTGGTTGAATTTATCCTGTTTCTGGCACCTATTGCAAATATCACCTATTGCAAATAGGTGACAGTAATTAAACCGTCACGAATGCGCAGTTGCGAAATGTCTTTTAAAACTTATCATCATTTGTTCGGTTGCTTTATAGTTGTCCCTTTGATTTTAGGCTGTTGATTTTTGGTTGATTTTTTCGATCGAAATGAACGACCATGATTTTTGACGTGAAATCAACGTTGTTAAAACGTGATATTGGTTGAATTTGTAACGTTGATTAAACGTTAAAAATAGGTTTACATGTCACATATTCTGAGCGCTAGGTTTGACAGAAAAGGATGAAAGTAAATGGACTTTTGTTTCTCAATCCTTTTCTTTTGACAGTTCATAGTCAACTAGATGAAGGTTTCTAATGAACTCCGTATATAAATGTAAAAAAATAACAAAGTTTTAATAAACTGATAAACAAAAAAACTGTTTTTAACAAGCGGCACACAGTTAATTCATCTTAGTTAGAGACACTCATAGGCTGCGATATATCTTCTTTTTCATCTCTTAGATTCAACTTTCCACCTCCTTAAAGCATAGAATTGTACAGAACTTACCACATATTGCATAGCAACGAGCCAGAATATTACATCTTGAGACCTCTATTGTTTCCCAGTAAACAGTCCAAAAATGTTTCAACGTAGAATCATCGTTTGGTCCGTTGATTTATAGTTGTCACGTTGATTTTAACGTATTGATATCAGGTTGATATAAGCGATAGTGCACAATCATGATTTTCGACGTTAAATCAACGTTGTTAAAACGTGTTTTGGATGCGTTTTGATATTGGTTGAATTTATCCTGTTTCTGGCACCTAGTGCAAATAGGTGACAGTAATTAAACCGTCACGAATGCGCAGTTGCGAAATGTATTTTAAAACTTATCATCATTTGTTCGGTTGCTTTATAGTTGTCTCTTTGATTTTAAGCTGTTGATTTTTGGTTGATTTTTTCGATCGAAATGAACGACCATGATTTTTGACGTGAAATCAACGTTGTTAAAACGTGATATTGGTTGAATTTGTAACGTTGATTAAACGTTAAAAATAGGTTTACATGTCACATATTCTGAGCGCTAGGTTTGACAGAAAAGGATGAAAGTAAATGGACTTTTGTTTCTCAATCCTTTTTTTTTGACAGTTCATAGACAACTAGATGAAGGTTTCTAATGAACTCCGTATATAAATGTAAAAAAATAACAAAGTTTTAATAAACTGATAAACAAAAAAACTGTTTTTAACAAGCGGCACACAGAGCCGATTTTGTGTTGGTCAGAATAAAACACAAACTGCCCTGGATTCAGGTTAGTTCAGGTTAATTCATCTTAGTTAGAGACACTCCTAGGCTGCGATATATCTTCTTTTTCATCTCTTAGATTCAACTTTCCACCTCCTTAAAGCATAGAATTGTACAGAACTTACCACATATTGCATAGTAACGAGCCAGTATATTACATCTGGACACCTCTATTGTTTCCCAGTAAAATGTTTCAACGTAGAATCATCGTTTGGTCCGTTGATTTATAGTTGTCACGTTGATTTTAACGTATTGATTTCAGGTTGATATAAGCGATAGTGCACAATCATGATTTTCGACGTTAAATCAACGTTGTTAAAACGTGTTTTGGATGCGTTTTGATATTGGTTGAATTTATTCTGTTTCTGGCACCTATTGCAAATATCACCTATTGCAAATAGGTGACAGTAATTAAACCGTCACGAATGCGCAGTTGCGAAAGGTCTCTTAAAACTTACCATCGTTTGTTCGGTTGCTTTATAGTTGTCTCTTTGATTTTAAGCTGTTGATTTTTGGTTGATATTTTCGATCGAAATGAACTACCATGATTTTTTACGTGAAATCAACGTTGTTAAAACGTGATATTGGTTGAATTTGTAACGTTGATTAAACGTTGAAAATAGGTTTACATGTCACATATTCTGTGCTCTAGGTTTGACAGAAAAAGGATGAAAGTAAATGGACTTTTGTTTCTCAATCCTTTTCTTTTGACAGTTCATAGTCAACTAGATGAAGGTTTCTAATGAACTCCGTATATAAATGTAAAAAAATAACAAAGTTTTAATAAACTGAAAAACAAAAAAACTGTTTTTAACAAGCGGCACACAGAGCCGATTTTGTGTTGGTCAGAATAAAACACAAACTGCCCTGGATTCAGGTTAGTTCAGGTTAATTCATCTTAGTTAGAGACACTCCTAGGCTGCGATATATCTTCTTTTTCATCTCTTAGATTCAACTTTCCACCTCCTTAAAGCATAGAATTGTACAGAACTTACCACATATTGCATAGCAACGAGCCAGTATATTACATCTGGACACCTCTATTGTTTCCCAGTAAACAGTCCAAAAATGTTTCAACGTAGAATCATCGTTTGGTCCGTTGATTAATAGTTGTCACGTTGATTTTAACGTATTGATTTCAGGTTTATATAAGCGATAGTGCACAATCATGATTTTCGACGTTAAATCAACGTTGTTAAAACGTGTTTTAGATGCGTTTTGATATTGGTTGAATTTATCCTGTTTATGGCACCTATTGCAAATATCATCTATTGCAAATAGGTGACAGTAATTAAACCGTCACGAATGCGCTGTTGCGAAATGTCTTCTAAAACTTATCATCATTTGTTCGGTTGCTTTATCGGTCTCTTTGATTTTAAGCTGTTGATTTTTGGTTGATTTTTTCGATCGAAATGAACTACCATGATTTTTGACGTGAAATCAACGTTGTTAAAACGTGATATTGGTTGAATTTGTAACGTTGATTAAACGTTGAAAATAGGTTTACATGTCACATATTCTGAGCGCTAGGTTTGACAGAAGAGGATGAAAGTAAATGGACTTTTGGTTCTCAATCCTTTTCTTTTGACAGTTCATAGTCAACTAGATGAAGGTTTCTAATGAACTCCGTATATAAATGTAAAAAAATAACAAAGTTTTAATAAACTGATAAACAAAAAAACTGTTTTTAACAAGCGGCACACAGAGCCGATTTTGTGTTGGTCAGAATAAAACACAAACTGCCCTGGATTCAGGTTAGTTCAGGTTAATTCATCTTAGTTAGAGACACTCATAGGCTGCGATATATCTTCTTTTTTATCTCTTAGATTCAACTTTCCACCTCCTTAAAGCATAGAATTCTACAGAACTTACCACATATTGCATAGCAACGAGCCAGTATATTACATCTGGAGACCTCTATTGTTTCCCAGTAAACAGTCGAAAAATGTTTCAACGTAGAATCATCGTTTGGTCCGTTGATTTATAGTTGTCACGTTGATTTTAACGTATTGATTTCAGGTTGATGTAAGCGATAGTGCACAATCATGATTTTCGACGTTAAATCAACGTTGTTAAAACGTGTTTTGGATGCGTTTTGATATTGGTTGAATTTATCCTGTTTCTGGCACCTATTGCAAATATCACCTATTGCAAATAGGTGACAGTAATTAAACCGTCACGAATGCGCAGTTGCGAAAGGTCTTTTAAAACTTACCATCGTTTGTTCGGTTGCTTTATAGTTGTCTCTTTGATTTTAAGCTGTTGATTTTTTCGATCGAAATGAACGACCATGATTTTTGACGTGAAGTCAACGTTGTTAAAACGTGATATTGGTTGAATTTGTAACGTTGATTAAACGTTGAAAATAGGTTTACATGTCACATATTCTGAGCGCTAGGTTTGACAGAAAAGGATGAAAGTAAATGGACTTTTGTTTCTCAATCCTTTTCTTTTGACAGTTCATAGTCAACTAGATGAAGGTTTCTAATGAACTCCGTATATAAATGTAAAAAAATAACAAAATTTTAATAAAGTGATAAACAAAAAACTGTTTTTAACAAGCGGCACACAGAGCCGATTTTGTGTTGGTCAGAATAAAACACAAACGGCCCTGGGTTCAGGTTAGTTCAGGTTAATTCATCTTAGTTAGAGACACTCATAGGCTGCCATATATCTTCTTTTCATCTCTTAGATTCAACTTTCCACCTCCTTAAAGCATAGAATTCTACAGAACTTACCACATATTGCATAGCAACGAGCCAGTATATTACATCTGGAGACCTCTATTGTTTCCCAGTAAACAGTCGAAAAATGTTTCAACGTAGAATCATCGTTTGGTCCGTTGATTTATAGTTGTCACGTTGATTTTAACGTATTGATTTCAGGTTGATATATGCGATAGTGCACAATCATGATTTTCGACGCTAAATCAACGTTGTTAAAACGTGTTTTGGATGCGTTTTGATATTGGTTGAATTTATCCTGTTTCTGGCACCTATTGCAAATATCACCTAATAGGTGACAGTAATTAAACCGTCACGAATGCGCAGTTGCGAAATGTCTTTTAAAACTTACCATCATTTGTTCGGTTGCTTTATAGTTGTCTCTTTGATTTTGAGCTGTTGATTTTTGGTTGATTTTTTCGATCGAAATGAACGACCATGTTTTTTGACGTGAAATCAACGTTGTTAAAACGTGATATTGGTTGAATTTGTAACGCTGATTAAACGTTGAAAATAGGTTTACATGTCACATATTCTGAGCGCTAGGTTTGACAGAAAAGGATGAAAGTAAATGGACTTTTGTTTCTCAATCCAAGACTTCTGAGTTCTATATTCTAGTTCATCTCCAAAGATGAACTACTAATTGGACATAAAAAGTCTTTACGATCAAGTTTTTCATCTAGACTCAGAATTCAAGCTATAACATTAATTATTCTGACTGACTTCTGAGTACTATTTTCTAGGCCACTAAATCCTAATTATCTCCAGAAATTTTAAATTTCGACAACTTTGAATTAGCTGATCATAAATAGTTTTTAATCTAGACTCAGAATATAAAATGATACATTAGACATTCTGAGTAACCTGTGAGTCATATTTTCTAGGCTGCTTAATACTAATTACCTCCAGAGATTAAAAAAATAATAACTTTGAATTTGTTGAACTTAAAAAGATTTTAAACTCAAGCCTTCTTTATGGACTCAGGATACAAACTGATAAGTTAGGAATTTTGAGTGACTTCTGAGTTCTATATTCTAGTTCATCTCCAAAGATAAACTACTAATTGAACATAAGAAGACTTTACTCTCATGTCTAATAACAACGACGCATACGGAAATGAGAGCTTAAGTTATTTTAATAATTAAGCTTACTTAAAACGTTACGGCGAATACGGCCATAAGTGTCTTATCTTTGCGGAGGCAACTAGATTAGAAAGACACTTGATTACCGTTATGAAAATAGTTTTTGTAACTGTAATACTGCTTAGGAATTTATTCCACTTCAAAGTGGCAGTAACCTTAGGCAAAGTCTCTACCTAAGTTTATACTCCACCATTTTATAATAGCGTCTCTTAATTACCTAATAGCCAATAACACGAGTTAAGCAAAAATAGACGAATATCGCATTTATTTCAGTGTTGCAGGCCATCAAAACATTTTACGCCGAAATCAATTTAGAAGCGATTAATTGGAAGAGTTTTGGATTGTAATTGGAGAGAACATGTAACTAATTAATCAATATAAAAGAGTTTTTAAAGAATTTAATAAAGCGAAGAAATACAACTAATAAGGCGACCTAATATTCAGTTCTCACCAATAAATCTCTGCTTTTTGTTTTATCCTTGTTAAGTCTACAAAATGATTCGTACAATAATAATTTATCAACTAATTAAAACCGTATTACGCTCAATACCTATACATAGCCGAAGCCTGGAACTTAATAAGCCTTTACTCGCCGCCCTCCCTGTTATCCTTTAGGGTTATTTCTCCGAGATTGAATTTCTAATATGTTCTGTTTTTGATTAAATTTATGCTCGTAGTTTTAGTTTTGGGGCCCTGTTAGGAATTTTAGTTCTGGCCGGGAAATTGCCAAAGTTTGTTTTAAATTACCACTCCATGAATTATTACTTTGGATATTTTTGGAAAAGTTTTGCACGGTTTTAGTAAACTTTTCGGACAGTTCTGGTTCTAGTTTTGTGTGTGTGATGGGTCCGTGCTCTCTTCTATGCTTAATTTAGTAGAGGAGCGGATCTGGGGCATTATACCGAGATAATTGGAATTCGGGGAGCTTTTGCTTTGATGCCCATGTGAACCGAGTTAATGCTATGTCGACTAGCAAAGCTCAAGTTCAAATAGACAAAAAAACAAACTTGAAACTCTTGATATTTAACATAAAACTGGTTTTCAAAAATATAATGTGTATCAGGTCGTTTCCCACGAATTAACTCCTAGAAATGTAAATGTGTATTCACAGGGTGGTTAAACTTGTTTTAATAATATAAAGTGGTGATATACCCTCAAGTAATTCCCAAGAATTCAGGTTTACGCGGGTATAACGATATCTAAGGGTAGAATTCCATAAATATACCCATAAGGACATAAAATCACGGTTTACGCGGCCGTTCGGGCCTATTATTTTACTTAAGGGCTATTTTGTCGTTTAGGGGTTATTTCGCCCCCAGAGCATTGGGCCTGCACCTCTACGACATTCCGGAATCTGGCCAATTTAAATGATAAAACGCGTCCATTAACTCTAAGACCCAGAAAACAGATAAATTATACCTCGCTAAGGTTAAGTTGCGTAGATTTGTGTTGCTTGGGGTCCCTAATTAAAATGGCTTCGGGGATAGCCAACTTTTAGACGAACAATCAGTCACTGGACAGGTTTTTGTCAAGCATTTCTTTGTGGCTTTTAGCTCCTATAGCGGGCGTTTTTCTGTGCCACATTTTTTGCCAATATGGGTGTACTGTTCTCACATTTCATCTTGTAGATTGTACATTGTTGCAGCAAAAAATCTGAAATAGTTGAGAGAGGTAGTACATTTATGGGCCCCGAATCTGACCAAAAATCAAGGACATAGCTTTTAATTTGAAATTTTGACGCATTTTTAAACTTTAAATTTCAAACTGCCACTTTGAAGTATATTGATGTCGATACTGTGCATCCAATCGAACGGCTTTCTATCCCAAGGGATTGCTTGGAAAGTTTTCTTTTTGGCACCTAGGAACCACTTTTTGATGGAACGTCGCGAAATGGTCTTAATTGAATTTCAAAGCAGAAGATACAGATTTTTCAAAATTTTGGCCGAACGGTTCCGAAATACGTCCCCACGGAAATGTCGGAAGCATTCGGGAGCGGCGGCTTTCGCCACTGACAGCTGAGATTTTGCGAAATGTTAACATTAACTTTAAAGGCTCAGACCAAGGAAAATCGGCCGAAAAGCGGGGAAAACCGTATGGCAGGAGAAAATTTGGACATTTCTAGGAAGATTGTTGGCAAAATATCCGGTCCCCGCGGACGTTTTTCCAAAGACTGGTCGATTTGAAAATTTCGTGTCGAGATTTTATGATGGCTGATGACGTCGAGGTCCGACCACGTCAAAGCAGTGGCGGTTACAAATTCGGGCAAAACTGTATTTTTTCGATTTTTCGGCAGACATGGGCGGAGTTAATATTTTATTTTTGCATTTTTTCGAATTTCCAATAAGAAATTCATTGTACAATGCTTTTTAAATGGGACTATATTGATTTCATCATAAATAAAGAATGAAGGCGAAATGAAAATTGCCGCCGTAGACAAATAATGGTGGTGATATCTCTGAAACGGATAAAGTTAGAGAGTTAAAATTTGGTACCATGGTTCCTTAGGGAATGGACTAAAAGTTGTCATGAATCGAAAACTTCCTTAAGGTATCAAACCCATGGGTACTATTAACAAAGTTTTGCAAATAAGTTTTCAGGCTTTGACACGTGTGTTTCTCATAAGAAAAACGTTGGTCAATGGGTATTACATGGGAGGAATGTCGATTACGTCATATTTAGAGAATTTTTTATGGTACATGGTTCAACTTTGGATGCTCGGTTCTCATGAGGGTACCATGAATGGTAAACTGACCGACATAGCTATGTAGCTGACGGTAGCTAGGTTATATCTGTTTTATTGAACCGATGATGGTGATAGTAGGTTTCCCTTAAATAAAATTCGCTAAAAATGACACTTTCAAAAATCCAAGATGGCCGCCTGAAAAAACTGGTTTTATGCCGATATCTCTGGAACGTTTTGAGCTAGAAATCCGAAATTTGGTAAGTGGCTACTTTTGTACCATGAATTTGTAACGGTTGAAAACTGTCGCTAGAATTAGTCAAGCAAATGCGGATATTTGTCGTTTATTTGGTGCTGAAACGTTTGTTGTTCTGCCCGAGTATAAAGATTTGAGTTTGTTTATTTACCTTTTTTTGCTAACCTGTGGAAGGCGGATAGGGTTCGCGTTTTGTCTTGTCAGGGGTCTCAGGACTGTGCTGGCAGTGAGTTGCGCCCATTTTCCTTGCCTTTGTTTCAACAAGAGAGAAATTGATTTGATTGATTTGATTTGATTGAATTGATTGATAAGGACAGACTTTAAGCAACTCTAACCCTTTTAGAGATAATTGTAACCTTCGTGTTTTCAGAAATTAGCCCCTTCATTTAATTTTCTTCCAAATCAAAAACAAAGCTAATCAAGCTCGAAATAGTTGCATATTTCCTACTTTTGAGGCATATAAACTACTTCTTATTAATAAATTGATCGGTAATGAGCGACTCTAAGCAGCTCTAATCGTTTTTGAAATACTTGTCATTGTTAGGTTTTCAAAAAATTTGCATTTTTTTCAAATGAAATATAAAAGTAAATCTTAAGCTAATCGATTTTTAGTGGTGTAAATGGTTTTCTTCAAGTTTAATTAGGAATCACAAAGAAATCCGTTTCTTTTAAATATGTCTTGTCGGTAACACATCACTGGCCATTTGGGTCTTGCAACCTTTCAAAAAAGGTTTAATTTAAAAAAAAAACTGTGGAAAAAATACAAGAAGTTGTTGTTACAAGGAAGAGAAACTAAAAACATAAACAAAGAAAAGGAGCAACCTCCCAAAGAAGCGGGAGTTACTATCAAGCCACTTTAACCAGAAGAACAGTCGAACAGTCAGCTGAATAGTTGACAGTTGTAGTTCCAGAAAAAGGCAGAAAGTCGAAGAGCTGCCTAAAGAAGTGAAACGTGATGCCAAAACAGCAGGCAATGAAATCTCCTGAAGAGCAACCTACAGAAGAGGAAAGTGCTACCGTATAAGTAAGACCTCCTCCTGAAGACGTTGTAGAATCTATTACATCCACGCTAGAAGAAATGCTGTTAGAGGAAAAAGCTCCCGAGGAAATGACTATTCAGAAAATAGTTCCGCTAGAAGAAAAAAAAGGAACTCCTAAACGGGAGGAAGAAACAACTGTCTCCATGAAACGCATACCTAAAAAGTGTTCTAAAAAGCCGGAGGAAGAAGCATCAATGACAATAACAGCTAAGAAACCTGAAATATCATCCAATGAAGCTTCAACAATAACAATCAAAAAAGTGTCCAAGGCACCTGAAGAGGAGGCCGAGGCTGACGTCGTAATCACGCTTGCACTAGAAGAAGAACTGGAGGAAGAGAAAGTTCAAAAAGCTGTTACTAAACTGAAACCAAAAGAAGAAGAAAAATTAACTCAGATAGCGACCCGAAAAAGAAGAAAAGAGACCGGATGAAGGTGAAGATAAGATTATGGTTAAGAAACACGTTACTAATGAGGAAAAGAAAATTACTGTTTAACCGAAACCACTAGAGGAAGAAGCGGAGGGTGAGATTAAAACCAAACCAAAGTTGAAGAGGCTTCCGAAGAGGGTGAAGATCAGATAACTGTAACGAGACATGTGTGTAAACCTAAGAGAGGGGGGGTTGAGGCAGAGGTGAAAGTACCGCCAAAGAAAGAGAAGGTGCCCGAAGAAGGCGAAGACTAGGCAACGGTAAATAAGATACATCAACCAGCTCCTGAAAAAGAAGACGAGATTACCAAAAGAACAAGTTACCATTAAGTTTAAACCAAAAAATGAAGAAGTTTCTGATGGTAGCAACGGGAATCATCTCTGCTGGTAGCAAAGAAAGAACGCAAAGTAAAAGAAGAGGTATTGAAGCGTATGGTAATGCTTTTGCAATCAATAAGATAAGAAATCAATAAGATAAGCAATTTTCAGGTTTTGAAAAATTAGCATTTTTATTTAATTTTTTTCCCCAAATCAAAGATAAAGTTTATTTGCAAATTTCCTACTTTTGTTGAATCTCAGCTAATTTTTTTCAATAAATTGAATGATAAGGACAGACTTTAAGCAACTCTCACCCTTTTAGAGATAATTGTAACCTTCGTGTTTTCAGAAATTAGCCCCTTCATTTACTTTTCTTCCAAATCAAAAATAAAGTTAATCAAACTCGGAATAGTTGCATATTTCCTACTTTTGAGGCATATAAGGTACTTTTTATTAATAAATCGATGGGTAATGAGCGACTTTGAGCAGCTCTAACAGTTTTTGAAATACTTGTCGTTGTTAGGTTTTAAAAAAATTTTCAATTTTATTCTTTTTTTCTAATGAAAGATAAAAGTAAATCTTAAGCTAATCGATTTTTAGTGGTGTAAATGGTTTTCTTCAAGTTTAATTAGGAATCACAAAGAAATCCTTTTCTTTTAAATATGTCTTGTCGGCAACACATCACTGACTATTTGGGTCTTGCACCCTTTCGAAAAAAGTTTAGTTTTAAAAAAAACCTATTGAAAAAATACAAGAAGTTGTTGTTACAAAGAGGAGGAACTAAAAACATAAACAAAGAAAAGGAGCAACCTCCCGAAGAAACGGGAGTAACTATCAAGCCACTTCAATCAGAAAAACAGTCGAACAGTCGCCCGAATGGTTGACAGTTGTAGTTCGAGAAAAAGAAGAAAATGTCGAAGGGCCGCCTAAAGGAGTCAAACTTGTTGTCAAAAAAATCAGACAGTGGAATCTCCTGAAGAGCTACCTACAGAAGATGAAAGTGCTACCGTTTCAAAAGTAAGACCTCCTCTTGAAGACGTTGTGTAGAAGAAAAAGAGGGAACTCCTAAACGGGAGGCAGAAACAACTGTCTCCATGAATCGCATACTTAAACAGACCGCTAAAAAGCCGGAGGAAGAAGCAACAGTGAAAATAAAAGCTAAGAAACCTGAAGGAAGCTGCACCTATATCATCCAATAAAGCTTCAACAATGACAATAAAAAAGTGAAAGCCCAAGTCACCTGAAGAGGGGGCTGAAGAAACTGTTATTAAACTTAAACCAAAGGAAAAAGAAAAGGAAACTAAGATAACGAACCGAAAAAGAAAAAAAGAAACCGGATGAAGGTGAAGAAAAGATTATGGTTAAGAAACGCGTTACTATTGAGGAAAAGGAAGTTACTGTAAAACCGAAACTAGTAGAAGAAGAAGCGGAGGGTGAGAATAAAACCAAACCAAAGTTGAAGAGGCTTCCGAAGAAGGTGAAGGTCTGATCACTGGAACGAAACATGTGTGTAAACCTAAGAGAGGGGAGGTTGAGGCATAGGTGAGAGTACCGCCAAAGAAAGAGGAGGTGCCCGAGGAAGGCGAAGACTAGGCAACGGTAAATAATATACACCAACCAGCTCCTGAAAAAGACAAGATTACGAAAGAACAAGTTACCATTAAGTCTAAACCAAAAAATGAAGAAGTCTCTGATGGTAGCAACGGGAATTATCCCTGCTGGTAGCAAAGAAAGAACGCAAAGTAAAAAAAGAGGTATTGAGGCGTATAGTAATGCTTTTGCAATCAATAGGAAAAGAAAGATGAAGAGGGATGACGATTGGGACAGACTTTGAGCAACTCTAACGCTTTCAGAGATATTTGTAATCTTTAAGTTTTTAAAAATTAGCCATTTTATTTATTCGTTTTCCAAATCAGGGACAAAGTTGAATCTTAAGTTAATCGGTTTGGATACATTGCAAATTTCTTGCTTTTATGGCATTTGTTTACTCGCAGTTTTCAGGTTTTGAAAAATTAGCACCTCTATTTAATTTTTTTCCCAAATCAACGACAAAGTTTATTTGCAAATTTTCTACTTTTGTTGCATCTCAGCTAATTTTTTTCAATAAATTGATTGATAAGGACAGACTTCAAGCAACTCTAACCCTTTTAGAGATAATTGTAACCTTCGTGTTTTCAGAAATTAGCCCCTTCATTTAATTTTCTTCCAAATCAAAAACAACGCTAATCAAGCTCGAAATAGTTGCATATTTCCTACTTTTGAGGCATATAAACTACTTCTTATTAATAAATTGATCGGTAATGAGCGACTCTAAGCAGCTCTAATTGTTTTTGAAATACTTGTCATTGTTAGGTTTTCAAAAAATTTGCATTTTTTTCAAATGAAATATAAAATTAAATCTTAAGCTAATCGATTTTTAGTGGTGTAAATGGTTTTCTTCAAGTTTAATTAGGAATCACAAAGAAATCCTTTTCTTTTAAATATGTCTTGTCGGTAACACATCACTGGCCATTTGGGTCTTGCAACCTTTCAAAAAAGGTTTAATTTAAAAAAAAAACTGTTGAAAAAATACAAGAAGTTGTTGTTACAAAGAGGAGAAACTAAAAACATAAACAAAGAAAAGGAGCAACCTCCCAAAGAAGCGAGAGTTACTATCAAGCCACTTTAACAGAAGAACAGTCGAACAGTCAGCTGAATAGTTGACAGTTGTAGTTCCAGAAAAAGAAGGAAATGTCAAAGAGCTGCCTAAAGAAGTGAAACATGATGCCAAAATAGCAGGCAGTGAAATCTCCTGAAGAACAACCTACAGAAGAGGAAAGTGCTACCGTATAAGTAAGACCTCCTACTGAAGACGTTGTAGAATCTATTACATCCACGCTAGAAGAAATGCCGTTAGATGAAAAAGCTCCCGAGGAAATGACTATTCAGAAAATAGTTCCGCTAGAAGAAAAAAAAGGAACTCCTAAACGGGAGGAAGAAACAACTGTCTCCATGAAACGCATACCTAAAAAGAGTTCTAAAAAGCCGGAAGAAGAAGCAGCAATGACAATAACAGATAAGAAACCTGAAATATCATCCAATGAAGATTCAACAATAATAATTAAAAAAGTGCCCAAGGCACCTGAAGAGGAGGCCGAGGCTGACGTCGTAATCACGCTTGCAGTAGAAGAAGAACTAGAGGAAGAGAAAGTTCAAAAAGCTGTTACTAAACTGAAACCAAAAGAAGAAAAAACAGAAACTAAGATAACGAACCCGAAAAAAAAAGAAAAGAAACCGGATAAAGGTGAAGATAAGATTATGGTTAAGAAACACGTTACTAATGAGGAAAAGAAAATTACTGTTTAACCGAAACCAGTAGAGGAATAAGCGGAGGGTGAGATTAAAACCAAACCAAAGTTGAAGAGGCTTCCGAAGAGGGTGAAGATCAGATAACTGTAACGAGACATGTGTGTAGACCTAAGAGAGGGGGGGTTGAGGCAGAAGTGAAAGTACTGCCAAAGAAAGAGAAGGTGCCCGAAGAAGGCGAAGACTAGGCAACGGTAAATAAGATACATCAACCAGCTCCTGAAAAAGAAGACGAGATTACCAAAAGAACAAGTTACCATTAAGTTTAAACCAAAAAATGAAGAAGTTTCTGATGGTAGCAACGGGAATCATCTCTGCTGGTAGCAAAGAAAGAACGCAAATTAAAAAAAGAGGTATTGAGGCGTAGGGTAATGCTTTTGCAATCAATAAGATAAGAAAGATGAAGAGGGATGACGATTGGGGCAGACTTTGAGCAATTCTAACCCTTTCAGAGATATTTGTAATCTTTATGTTTTTAAAAATTAGCCATTTTATTTAATTTTTTGCCAAATCAGAGACAAAGTTAAATCTTAAATTGATCGGGCTGGAGACATTTGAGCCCTTTTTTTCCCAATAACGTCATGGTAACGACCGACTTCGAGCACCTCTGACGGTTTTAGAGATACAAGCAATTTTCAGGTTTTGGAAAATTAGCATTTTTATTTAATTTTTTTCCCCAACTCAAAGATAAAGTTTATTTGCAAATTTCCTACTTTTGCTGAATCTCAGCTAATTTTTTTCAATAAATTGATTGATAAGGACAGACTTTAAGCAACTCTAACCCTTTTAGAGATAATTGTAACCTTCGTGTCTTCAGAAATTAGCCCCTTCATTTAATTTTCTTCCAAATCAAAAACAAAGCTAATCAAGCTCGAAATAGTTGCATATTTCCTACTTTTGAGCCATATAAACTACTTCTTATCAATAAATTGATCGGTAATGAGCGACTCTAAGCAGCTCTAATCGTTTTTGAATTACTTGTCATTGTTAGGTTTTCAAAATTTGCATTTTTTTCAAATGAAATATAAAATTAAATCTTAAGCTAATTCAATTTTTAGTGGTGTAAATGGTTTTCTTCAAGTTTAATTAGGAATCACAAAGAAATCCTTTTCTTTTAAATATGTCTTGTCGGTAACACATCACTGGCCATTTGGGCCTTGCAACCTTTCAAAAAAGGTTTAATTAAAAAACAACCTGTTGGAAAAATACAAGAAGTTATTGTTACAAAGAGGAGAAACTAAAAACATAAACAAAGAAAAGGGGGACCTCTCGAAGAAGCGGGAGTTGCTATCAAGCCACTTCAATCAGAAAAACAGTCGAACAGTCAGCTGAATAGTTGACAGTTGTAGTTCCAGAAAAAGAAAAACATGTCGAAGAGCCGCCTAAAGGAGTCAAACTTGTTGTCAAAAAAAGCAGACACTGGAATCTCCTGAAGAGCTACCTACAGAAGAGGAAAGTGCTACCGTTCCAAAATTAGGACCTCCTACTGAAGACGTTGTGTAGAAGAAAAAGAAGGAACTCCTAAACGGGAGGAAGAAACAACTGTCTCCATGAATCGCATACCTAAAAAGAGCGCTAAAAAGCCGGAGGAAGAAGCAAAGTGACAATAAAAGCTAAGAAACCTGAAGGAAGCTAGACCTATATCATCCAATAAAGCTTCAACAATAACAATAAAAAAAGTGAAAGCCCAAGGCACCTGATGAGGGGGCTGAAGAAACTGTTATTAAACTTAAACCAAAGGAAGAAGAAAAGGAAACTAAGATAACGAACCGAAAAAGAGGAAAAGAAATCGGATGAAGGTGAAGAAAAGATTATGGTTAAGAACCGAAACTAGTAGAAGAAGAAGCGGAGGGTGAGATTAAAGCAAAACCAAAGTTGTAGAGGCTTCCGAAGAAGGTGAAGATCTGATCACTGGAACGAAACATGTATGTAAACTTAAGAGAGGGGAGGTTGAGGCATAGGTGAGAGTACCGCCAAAGAAAGAGGAGGTGCCCGAAGAAGGCAAAAACTATGCAACGGTAAATAAGATACATCAACCAGCTCCTGAAGAAGAAGACGAGATTACGAAAGAACAAGTTACCATTAAGTCTAAACCAAAAAATGAAGAAGTCTCTGATGGTAGCAACGGGAATTATCCCTGCTGGTAGCAAAGAAAGAAAGCAAAGTAAAAAAAGAGATATTGAGGCGTATGGTGATGGTTTTGCAATTAGTAGAAGAAGAAAGATGAAGGATAATGTCGATTGGCGGTAAAATGCAGATTATGACAAAGAAAAAAAAACTGTTAAATAAATACAAGAAGGTGGTGTTACAAAGAAGAAAAACTAAAAAAATTAAAAAAAGAAAAGGAGCTACCTTCCCTAAGAAGCGGGAGTTACTATCAAGCCACGCTAACCAGAAGAACAGTCAGCTGAATAGGTAACAGTTGTAGTTCCAGAAAAAGAAAAAAATATCGAACAGCCGCTTAAAGAAGTCAAACTTATTGTCAAAAAAAGCAGGCAGTGGAATCTCCTGAAGAGCAACCTACAGAAGAGGAAATTGCTACCGTTCCAAAAGTAAGACCTCGTCCTGAAGACGTTGGAGAGTCTATTACATCCACTCCAGAAGAAATGCCGTTGGAGGAAAATTATTTGTACCACATAATACTATGCATTCATCATTTTTATAGAATTTGTTTTTAATATGTGACGAAGTCGAGCTGTATTTTTACTTTATTTATTTTAACTTTTAGTGGTGTCCGTTTTTTTTCTTTGAATTTCAGGAACATAAATTGAAGCTGAAAATGATGTGTCACTTGACCCATGTAAAAAGGTCGAGGAACAAAAAAAACATTTGTTAATTTGCTTAAAATGCCAAATTATAGTTTAGTTTTCCTTTTAGAATATTTTTTAACACTTTTCTGAGGTTACACACTTCTTGATGGCAGTACTACTACTTGCGAAGAATTTTTCATCTGATGCTGCGGAGGCTGAAGGGCATTGTTGATTAAAAGTTTATCCAAAATTTTGTTTCTACTTTATTGCTCTGTGGCATTAAACCCACAGAAGTTTCACTACAACAAAATCTAATTTTTGCATTTTTGCCCTACTAAAAAAATTATCTCAATCGAGGCAAAAATTTACTCTTTCTAATGAAAAAACACCTTCAGCCCTTAAAGACAATTCTGATTTTTGTGTACAAGTCGCTAGATCTATACTGTACAAGGACGCGACTTAAGCTTTTCTTTATGTCGCAACAATAAGGCGTCATCCACCAATCTGCGGCCAGGTGGTATCTTGGACAGCCTGTAAATTACTGAATGCAAAAATGTTTACCTGTTCCTTTACAAAAGCATAATCCAAGAAAAAAAGTCTGTGTCACAATACGAAACATTTCGCACACCTCATAAGATATTCACGGATCGACGCGCGAAAAGAATACTGCGAGCGCCATTATATCAAAAATGGAGGGCCCCGTCGACAAAAAATCATCATTCTCTCTTTTTTCCTTTCACACATGCGCCATATGGCTTCCTTTTTTATTTTTCCCATTTCGCATAACTCACCCTCTCTCTTTCGCTCTTTTTCGCAATTATGGACGTGCGAGAAAGACGCGAAAAATAATCGAGGGATTTTCTGTCTATGGGGAGCGCGACTTCGACGGGCCTGGGAAAGTTTGCATGGATGAAATATTAATGTTTTGTGCTTTTTTTATTCACTATCTAAACAAAGAAATTTGGCAAGTACGCAATTAAGCAACATGTGTACTTTGATTGGGAAAAAACTGCACTCGTCTCGGCGACTAAATTGTACTTTTTTTCTTTTGTACTATTTAAAATGTACTTTAACCTGGCGTATCCGCCATATTGTAAATACGAGAATTTTTTCTTTTACCCTTGTTATCTTATATTCACGACTAAATCATAATTATCTTCTCGAATTCTGATTTGCTCCCATTGCTCGTCCTGCTCCCGAATGCTGCTCCATTCCAAGTTTGTTCATTGTACTATTTTTTGTACATCCATGCTATAAACGATGTCACTTTTAGAATCCATTTCAAGTAGATATTCATCTAGTAAGCAGAGAAATTGACATATGAATGATAGATTTACATGGATGGAAATAGACGAATTCCTTAGCCTGCTAGAAATGAAGGGGCTTTCCAAAAATGTACTCGGTTTAGTGGTATGTGTAGGGGAGGCCGAGCAGTGGCGTACCAAAATCAAAAATACAGTTTTTTCGATACTCAAATTTGTCGTGTCTTTACTGTAACTCCGGGGCTATGTGGGGCATAGGGCTCTCCCTGAGCAGATTTTTTTCATATTTGCAGATGATCAATATTGAAGTCTGATTCCGATAACTTAAATATGAAAATATAGAAAAATTTGCAAAGTTGGGACGGTTTTTTTTAAATTTTTTTGTAATGGTCAAGTTCTTCTTGGCCTCCTAGACCCCTTAGCTTGACGACTAGCTCAGTGAGTGTGGTACCAGGGGAAAGGGCATATCTTTGAGCACTTTTAATCCGATCCCCTCCAAAGAGGTCACACTAATACAGTCCAAGTAAAACATTTCCAAAGACAGTTAAGAAAATGTATCCAAAATGGTATAGTATTTTTTTGCGATTTTTACGAAAACTATAGCGGAGCTCCGTTTCGGTTGTAAATGTTAAGTAGAAGACATGAAGAGAAAAAGTCAGTTGTTAGTTTTGATCTAGCTCTTATACTGGGTGTGTTACAAAAGTTTTTCCATGCCACATTTTTTGCCAGTTTGGGTGTACTCGTGTGCTAGGTGTTTCTCACATTTCATCATGTAGATTCCACCTTTTATCAGCAAAAAATATGAAATAATTGAGAGAGGTAGTACACATACGAACCCTTTAACTGGCCAAAAATTAAGCTCCTAGCTTTGAATTTGAAATTTTCACGAAATTTTAAAAGTTAAATTAAAAATTGCCACTTTGAGGTCTATTTGTGACGAGACCATAGATCCAATCGAACGGTTTTCTATCCCAGGGGCCTCTATACCTCGTAATGTTTTCTTTTTGTTACCTAAGAACAACTTTTTCGCTGGGACGTCGCGAAATGGTCTTAATTGAATTTCGAAGCAAAACCTGCAAATTTTTTAAATTTGGGCTAAATTTTAAGTAGTTCCGGAATTTTTTTTATTTCAAAACTTCGAGTAGAGCCTGAAAAATGGAAACTTTTTTTTTAATCACTCAATCCGAAACCACGAAGTTTGGTAAAAACCCAAGTTGGGCGCCAAGAGTATTTTTCTGGATTTTCTCATTAACTCACCAATCTTTATATTGGTAGTCTTTAAGCTAAAAATAAGTATAAACAAGTATTTGAAATCCTCAAACCGTGGCTTGAAAATTTGATAAAAATTTAAAATTTGGCGCCAAAAACAATTTTTTCTATTTCTTTTCATTTGGTCGATTTCAAAATTTCGATTAACGCTTGAAAAGAAACGTTTTTTTTTTAAATCACTTGACCCAAAACCACGTCGTTTAGTAAAAACCCAAGTTGGGCGCCAAAAGTATTTTTCTGGATTTTCTTATTAACTCCCCAATAATTATCTTTAAATTGGTACTCTTTGAACTAGAAATGAGTAGAAACAAGTATTTGAAGTCCTCAAGCTGCGGCCTGAAAATTTGTTAAAAATTTAAAATTTGGCACCAAAAGCAAATTTTCTATTTTTTTTCTTTTGGTCGATTTCAAAACTTCGATTAGAGCTTAAAAAAATGGAAATGTTTGTTTTTTAATCACCATCCAAAACCACGACGTTTGATAAAATCCCAGGTTGGGCGGCAAAAGTATTTTTCTGGATTTTCTTATTAACTCCCCAATAATTATCTTTAAATTGGCACTCTTTAAACTAAAAACAAGTAGAAACAAGTATTTGAAATCCTCAAGCCGTGGACTGAAAATTTGTTAAAAATTGAAAATTTGGCGCCAAAAGCAATTTTTTCTATTTTTTTTTGGACGGTTTCACAACCTCGATTAGAGCTTGAAAAAATGGAAATGTTTGTTTTTTAATCACTCGATCCAAAACCGCGACGTTTGATAAAATCCCACGTAGGGCGCCAAAAGTATTTTTCTGGATTTTCTTATTAACTCCCCAATAATTATCTTTAAATTGGTACTCTTTAAACTAAAAATGAGTAGAAACAAGTATTTGAAGTCCTCAAGCCGTGGAAAGAAAATATGTTATAAATTTAAAATTTGGCGCCAAAAGCAATTATTTTTATTTTTTTTCTTTTTAATTTTAAGTTGGTCGTTTTCAAAACTTCGATTAGAGCTTGAAAAAATGGAAACGGTTTTTTTTTATCATTCAATCCAAAACCATGATAAAATCCCAAGTTGAGCGCCAAAAGTAGTTTTCTGGATTTTCTTATTAACTCTACAATAATTATCTTTAAATTGGTACTATTTCCACTAAAAATAACTAGAAACAAGTATTTGAAATCCTCAACCCGTGGCCTGAAAATTTGTTGAAATCTTAAAATTTGGCGCCAAAAGCAATTTTTTCTATTTTTTTTCTTTTGGTCGATTAAAAAACTTGGATTAGAGCTTGAAAAAATGGAAATGTTTGTTTTTTAATGACTCGATCCAAAACCACGACGTTTGATAAAATCCCAAGTTGGGCGCCAAAAGTATTTTTCTGGATTTTCTTATCAACTCCCCAATAATTATCTTTAAATTGGTACTCTTTTCACTAGAAATAATTATGAACAAGTATTTGAAATCGTCAAGCCGTGGCCTGAAGATTTGTAAAAAATTAAAAATTAGTCGCCAAAAGCAATTTTTTGTATTTTTTGTCTTTTAAATTTTAATTTCGTCGATTTCAAAACTTCGATTAGAACTTGAAAAAATGGAATCGGTATTTTTTTAAACACTCGATCCAAAACCACGACGTTTGGAAAAAACTCAAGTTGGACGGCAAAAGTATTTTTATGAATTTTCTTATTATAACTCCCCAATAATTATCTTTAAATTGATACTCTTTCCACTAAATATAAGTATAAACAAGTATTTGAAATCCTCAAGCCGCGGCCTGAACATTTGTTAAAAATTTTAAATTCGGCGCCAAAAGCCATTTTTTCTATCTTTTTTTCTATTTAATTTTAAGTTGGTCGATTTCAAAACTTCGATTACAGCTTGAAAAAACGGAAACCTTTTTTTTTAATCACTCAATCAAAAACCACGACGTTTGGTAAAATCCCAAGTTGGGTGCCAAAAGCATTTTTCTAGATTTTCTTATTAACTCCCCAATAATTATCTTTAAATTGGTACTCTTTCCACTAAAAATAAGTAGAAACAAGTATTTGAAACCCTCAAGCCGTGGCCTGAAAATTTGTTAAAAATAAAAAATTTGACGCTAAAAGCAATTTTATTTTCTTTTGGTCGATTTCAACATTTCGATTAGAGCTTGGAAAAATGGAAACGTTTTTTTTTTAATCACTCGATCCAAAACCACGACGTTTTGGTAAAAACCCAAGTTGGACGCCAAAAGTATTTTTCTGAATTTTCTTTATTAGCTCCCCAATAATTATCTTTAAATTGAAACTTTTATACTACAAATTAGTGGAAACAAGTATATTAAGTCCTCAAGCCGTGGCCTGAAAATTTGTTGTAATTTGGCGCCAAAAGCAATTATTTCTATTTTTTTTTTCTTTTGGTCGATTTCAAAACTTCGATTAGAACTTGAAAAAATCTAAACGCTTTTTTTTAATCACTCGATCCAAAACCATGACGTTTTGTAAAATGCCAAGTTGGGCGGCAAAAGTATTTTTCTGGATTTTCTTATTAACTCCCCATTAATTATCTTTAAATTGGTACTCTTTAAACTAAAAGTAAGTAGAAACAAGTATTTGAAATCCTCAAGCCGTGGCCTGAAAATTTGTTATAAATTGAAAATTTGGCGCCAAAAGCAATTTTATTTTTTTTTCTTTTGGTCGATTTCAAAACTTCGATTAGAGCTTGAAAAAAGGGAAATGTTTGTTTTTTAATCACTCGATCCAAAACCACGACGTTTGATAAAATCCCAAGTTGGGCGCCAAAAGTATTTTTCTGGATTTTCTTATTAACTCCCCAATAATTATCTTTAAATTGGTACTCATCCGCCTAAAAATAAGTAGAAACAAGTATTTGAAATCCTCAAGCCGTGGCCTGAAAATTTGTTAAAAATTAAAAATTTGACGCCAAAAGCATTTTTTTTTTTTTGTCGATTTCAAAACTTCGATTAGAGCTTAGAAAAATGAAAACATTTTTTTTTAATCACTCGATCCAAAACCACGACGTTTTGGTAAAAACCCAAGTTGGGCGCCAGAAGTATTTTTCTGGATTTTCTATTAGCTCCACAATAATTATCTGTAAATTGTTACTCTTTAAACTACAAATTAGTGGAAACAAGTATTTTAAATCCTCAAGCCGTGGCCTGAAAATTTATTGAAATTTTAAAATTTGGCGCCAAAAGCAATTATTTCTATTTTTTTTCTTTTGGCCGATTTCCAAACTTCGATTAGAACTTGAAAAAATGGAAACGCTTTTTTTTAATCACTCGATCCAAAACCATGACGTTTGGTAAAATCCCAAGTTGGGCGGCAAAAGCATTTTTCTGGATTTTTTTATTAACTCCCCAATAATTACCTTTAAATTGGTACTCTTTAAACTAAAAACAAGTAGAAACAAGTATTTGAAATCGTCAAGCCATGGCCTGCAAATTTGTTAAAAATTGAAAATTTGGCGCCAAAAGCAACTTTTTTTTCTTTTTTATTCGATTTCAAAACTTCAATTAGAGCTTGAAAAAATTGGAAATGTTTGTTTTTTAATAACTCGATCCAAAACCACGACGTTTGGTTGGATTTTATCCCAAGTTGGGCGCCAAAAGTATTTTTCTGGATTTTCTTATTAACTCCCCAATAATTATCTTTAAATTGGTACTCATCCACCTAAAAATAAGTAGAAACAAGTATTTGAAATCCTCAAGCCGTGGCCTGAAAATTTCTTGAAAATTAAAAATTTGACGCCAAAAGCACATTTTTTTTTTTTTTTTTTTTTTTTTTTTTTTTTTTTTTTTTTTTTTTTTTTTTTTTGTCGATTTCAAAACTTCGATTAGAGCTTAGAAAAATGGAAACGTTTTTTTTTAATCACTCGATCCAAAACCACGACGTTTTGGTAAAAACCCAAGTTGGGCAAGATAGAAAATCATGAAAAATACTTCTTGGGTAAAAACCCAAGAAGTATTTTTCAGGATTTTCTATTAGCTCCACAATAATTATCTGTAAATTGTTACTCTTTAAACTACAAATTAGTGGAAACAAGTATTTTAAATCCTCAAGCCGTGGCCTGAAAATTTATTGAAATTTAAAAATTTGGCGCCAAAAGCAATTATTTCTATTTTTTTTTCTTTTGGCCGATTTCCAAACTTCGATTAGAACTTGAAAAAATGGAAACGCTTTTTTTTAATCACTCGATCCAAAACCATGACGTTTGGTAAAATCCCAAGTTGGGCGGCAAAAGCATTTTTCTGGATTTTTTTATTAACTCCCCAATAATTACCTTTAAATTGGTACTTTTTAAACTAAAAACAAGTAGAAACAAGTATTTGAAATCCTCAAGCCGTGGCCTGCAAATTTGTTAAAAATTGAAAATTTGGCGCCAAAAGCAATTTTTTTTTCTTTTTTATTCGATTTCAAAACTTCAATTAGAGCTTGAAAAAATTGGAAATGTTTGTTTTTTAATAACTCGATCCAAAACCACGACGTTTGGTTGGATTTTATCCCAAGTTGGGCGCCAAAAGTATTTTTCTGGATTTTCTTATTAACTCCCCAATAATTATCTTTAAATTGGTACTCATCCACCTAAAAATAAGTAGAAACAAGTATTTGAAATCCTGAAGCCGTGACCTGAAAATTAGTTAAAAATTTAAAATTTGGCGCCAAAAGCAATTTTTTTAATTTTTTTTCTTTTTAATTTTAAGTTGGTCGATTTCAAAACTTCGATTAAAGCTTGAAAAAATGGAAACGGTTTTTTTTTATCTATCGATCCAAAACCATGATGTTTGATAAAATTCCAAGTTGGGCGCCAAAAGTAGTTTTCTGGATTTTCTTATTAACTCCCCATTAATTATCTTTAAATTGGTACTATTTCCACTAAAAATAACTGGAAACAACTATTTGAAATCCTCAAGCCGTGGCCTGAAAATTTGTTAAAAATGAAAAATTTGGCGTCAAAAACACAATTTTTTCTATTTCTTTTTTTTGATCGATTGAAGAACGGTATGGTTTAGATGTCATAAACCTTAATAAAACTACCTTTACTTTTGTCCGTAGGTACCGAAAATACATTAATATACTAGGTGTCTTATTTAAAAAAATACAACTTTAATCAATTTTATACCTTTGGGACCACCTATATACAATTACAATAGTTTTAAAATGTACTTCCAATACACCTCCATCCATTCCATATACAAAACTTTTTTAAAATCTAAAAGTTTAGCCATAATCTCCCGTGTCGAGTAACGTGAATCACCCTGTATATTTTACATTTTATACAATATGAAATAAAATTTTTCCGACATTTCGACATTTTAGCTACTTCTAGGCATCATCAGGTACAAACCAACTCAAGATTTCTGCCGACCAACTTGTTAGTTACAATACACGCTTATTCGAAAACATTCCTCCACTAGATAGAAACGTCGCCAAATGGCGGCCTATGAATAATCCCATTTCCAAAGTTTGTCCCCGTCGCAAACTTCGTCGGCCATCTTCCTCCAACTTATATAAGACGCGGTGTTGTCTTAACGAAAATACACGGCCCCAACTTAATATAAGATATTTGCATTTATATAGAGTTATGGACGCCTTAACGGGTCCCGTGTATACGCTTAATATTAGTTTATCTATCCTCCAGTTTACCCTAGTCATGTATATATGGCCTCAAGTTTGTTTATTTATAGGAACTTTGGGAAAGCTTGGCGCAACCAGATAAGAAACTTTCGGCCCGATCTTTAGTAATGTACGATCCCCCCCGTATATACCTTGGGCTGGATGGGATAATGCTTGGACTTAATTTAGTGCAAGTCGTTTTCGGGGATGGTGACACAGATTAATATGGGGATGGCATTGCTATAAATACGCTTAAATTGGAATAATTATTTTCCTAACAAGTGCGGAAAGCAATACTTTTCCGCACGCCTTGCCAATAGATTAAGCAACTTTGAATCCATACCCAAAAAAATAGGGTTATTTTTACCTCAACAATACTCTCGTGATATCTTTGTTTTAAACTTTGAATCACCTTGTATAAGACGAGAAGGAAAAGGAAAGAGAAAGATCTTTTGGTTTTTTTCAACAATGATTTGGACAATGTTATAACCCACAACTGTGGTCTAGTTTGGGTACATTTTCACAGTTCTATAATCCCTATAATTTATATTATTTGTCATAAAAATGTTAAAAGTTTCACTCACTTAACATGGTGCAGGAGCTGTCATTACTTTTTTTCTGTCATCTTAATCATGAATTTTTCTTCAACAATTTCCTTTCCTGCTTATTTGGGTTGTAGAGTGAGTTTTACTTCGATCACTCCCGCTTCCTCAGGTTTGGGCTGCTTCCTCAATAGAACGGTTTCTGCCTCTACTTCTTCAGGCTTTTCATAACTCTTACAGCTGTGGGAGTATCTTTTTCTGTCTTCTTATCCTGACTTTTTTCTATCTTTTTACTCTTCTTCTTTCTCTGTTCTTAGGTTTAAATTTCAAAAATGTTAAGCTTCTCCTTCTTGTGGAGTTTTCTTTGGAGGAGATTCTTCCATTTCGGTAAGCGCAGCTTCGACTAGAGCTTCCTCTTTGGTTGGATCATTTTCTTCCTCTTATTGAAGTCATCATCGATAGTAGGAATGAAATCTATTTCATGGTCTGGTTCCTTTTCTTTGTTTCCTCAGATTATCGCTGGCTGGACGATCTTAACTATATTCTCTACCTTCTGAGATTTCTGAACATGCAACATAGAAAAAGAGACATGTCAAATCCAGACAGAAAACTAAAGATACAAAAATAGTCATAGAGCCAACGAGTAGATAAACAATTAGCTAAAGAGAGAGACAAAAAATGCATAACAAAAATGACTAAGAAGCAGCGAAGACAAAGAAAAAAGATACTTAAAAGTTAAAAAAAAATAACGAAACATAACCTAGAAATAAACCTGCATCCTAAATAAAACCGCCTTGAAGGACCAAAATGTATAAAAAAAGCAGTTTAGATATGAAAAGAAATTATTTAGTAGAAAGAAAAACAAAAATTAAATTGCTAGGATGGAACATTGAAAATTTGTTCAGATTTAAAGTTAAAAAAAAATATAAACCAAAAAATAAATCTGCGATCTAAATAAAACAGGCTCGAAGGAATTAACTATGAAAAGACATTGTTTAGAAGAAAAGGAAAAAAAAAATTGCTAGGATGGAAAATTTAGAGTTCACATCTTTGACTTCGTCTTCCCTTGATAACTGGTATGTCTCTAATTTGAGGTAATTAGAAAGTTACTGAATGTCTGAGTCTGAGTCTCTTATTTGAGGATAACTCTTTAATTTGAAAATGATACAATATATAGGGAGTTCCATTTAAAAAAATCCCATAGCTTTGTAGACCATTCCTTATTCAACTTTTTTTGGGCCAGCGCCTGCTTTAAAAAGATGATCATATTTTTGGAACCACTCGGTATACCGAACCACCATATATATAAAGTAATAAAAGACATAGAGGGCGGAGTTTAAAAAATAAATCGAACATTTTACTACTGTGTATACAAAACATATTAAAGTCGTTTGTTTTTAAAATCCGCAAGAACTCCCCAATTTGAAAATGAAAATATATATATATGGTGTTCGCGTATTTTTTGGAAGCTTTTTCAATTTTAACATTTCCAGCAAGGCCGGCGCTCGCTTTAAAATATTGTCAAGTTTTTTGAACCACTCGGTATACAATACAAATTAAGCTTGTATATTTTTAAAATCGTAAAAACTCCCGTTTGAAAATCATATAATATATAGGACGTTTTGGTTTTAGGACCGGCGTCTGCGTAAAAAAGATAGTCATAGTTTTTTAACCACTCGGCATGCAGGACATATTAAGGTTGTACATTTTTAGCATCTCAAGAACTCCCAACTTTGAAAATGATATAATCTATAGGATGTTTTATTTAAAAAATCAGATTTTTTTCAAACTTTTCAATTTCAACAAATTCAAGGACGTCGCCTGCGTTAAAAGATCGCTATGTTTTTTGAACCACTTGGTATACACTACATATTAAGATTGTATATTTTTAGAATCGACAAGAATTTCCAAATTTGAAAATGAAAAAATATATAGGATGGTCCATCTAAAAAACCGCATATCTTTAAAAAAAATAATTTCAGGTTTTTTGCCTTAAAAATCGTCGCCTTTTTTGAACTACTCGGTATACACTACATACTAAGATCGCATATTTTTAAAATCGGCAAGAACTCCCGAATTGAAAAATGATAAAATAAACTTCTCAATTTCAACATTTCCGAGTCCGGCCACATTAAAAAATCGTCATGGTTTTTGAACCACTAGGAACATGGAGTATATTAAGGTCGCTTATTTTTAGAATCAGCAAGAACTCCCGAATTTGAAAACGAAAAAATGTGATGTTCCATTTAAAAAATCTTAAAAAAATCTAAATTTCAACTTTTTCAAGATTTTTGCGTTAAAAATCGTCGCGTTTTTTGCACCACTCGGTATACAGTACATGTTAAGATTGCATATTTTCAGATTCGACAAAAACGTCTGAATTTAAAAATGATATAATGTGAAGGATGTTTTATTTAAAAAATCGCATGTTTTTGGAAAATTTTTAATTTCAAGATTTTCAAGGCCGGCGCCGCTGTCTCGCATTAAAAAATCATCATGGTTTTTGAACTACTCGGAAAATTAAACTTGAAAATGAAAAAATATATAGGATGTTCCATATAAAAAATCGCATATCTTTAAAAACAGTTAAATGTCAACTTTTTCAAGGTTTTTGTCTTAAAATTCGCCGCGTTTTTTGAACTACTCGGTATAGAGTACATGTCAAAATTGCATATTTTTAGAATCGACAAGAACTCCCGAATTTAAAAATGGTGTAATGTATAGGATGTTCTATTTAAAAAATCGCATATTTTCGGAAAATTCTCAATATCAACGTTTTCAAGGCCGGCGTCGGCGGCTCGCATTAAAAAATCATCATGGCTTTTGAACCACTCGGAAAAATGAATTTGAAAATGAAAAAATATAAGGCATGTTTCATTTAAAAAATTGCATAAATTTAAAAAAGAATATTTAAACTCTTTAGTTTTTTGCTTTAAAAATTGTCGTGTTTTTTTTAACCACTCGGTATACAGTACATATTACGATCGCATATTTTTAGAATCGACAAGAACTCCCGAATTTGAAAATGATATAATATATAGGATGTTCCAATTAAAAAATCGCTTATTTTTGGAAACTTAAAATCGTCATAGTTATTGAACCTCTCGGAACATGGAACATATTAATGTCGTTTAATTTTAGAAATAGCAAGGCCTCCCGAATTTGAAAATGAAAATATATATAGGATGTTCTATTTAAAAAATCGCCTATCTTTAAAGAAATATTAAACTTTAAGTTTTTTCCTTAAAAATCGTCCCGTTTTTTTGAATCACTCGGTATACAGTACATATTAAGATCGCATATTTTTAGAATCGACAAGAACTCCCGAATTTAAAAATGAAATAATGTAAAGGAGGTCTATTTAAAAAATCGCATATTTTTGAAAACTTCTCAATTTTAATATTTTTAAGGCCGGGGCCAATAGAATGTTCCATTTAAAAAATCGCATATAGAAAATTTAAAATTCAACTTTTTCAAGTTTTTTTGCGTTAAAAATCGTCGTGTTTTTTGAACCACCCGGTATACAGTAGATATTAAGATCGCATATTTTTAGAATCGGCAACAACTCCCGAATTTGAAAAAGAAAAAATATATAGGATGTTCTATTTAAAAAATCGCATATCTTTAAAATAATTTTAAATTTCAAGTTTTTTGCCTTAAAAATCGTAGCGTTTTTTGAACTACTCGGTATAGAGTACATGTCAAAATTGCATATTTTAGAATCGACAAGAACTCCCGAATTTAAAAATGGTGTAATGTATAGGATGTTCTATTTAAAAAATCGCATATTTTCGGAAAATTCTCAATATCAACGTTTTCAAGTCCGGCGTCGGCGGCTCGCATTAAAAAATCATCATGGCTTTTGAACCACTCGGAAAAATGAATTTGAAAATGAAAAAATATAAGGCATGTTTCATTTAAAAAATTGCATAAATTTAAAAAAAAATATTTAAACTCTTTAGTTTTTTGCTTTAAAAATTGTCGAGTTTTTTTGAACCACTCGGTATACAGTACATATTACAATCGCATATTTTTAGAATCGACAAGAACTCCCGAATTTGAAAATGATATAATATATAGGATGTTCCAATTAAAAAATCGCTTATTTTTGGAAACTTAAAATCGTCATAGTTATTGAAACACTCGAAACATGGAACATATTAATGTCGTTTAATTTTAGAAATAGCAAGGCCTCCCGAATTTGAAAATGAAAAAATATATAGGATGTTCTATTTAAAAAATCGCCTATCTTTAAAGAAATATTAAACTTTAAGTTTTTTTCCTTAAAAATCGTCCCGTTTTTTTGTATCACTCGGTATACAGTACATATTAAGATCGCATATTTTTAGAATCGACAAGAACTCCCGAATTTAAAAATGAAATAATGTAAAGGAGGTCTATTTAAAAAATCGCATATTTTTGAAAACTTCTCAATGTTAATATTTTTAAGGCCGGGGCCAATAGAATGTTCCATTTAAAAAATCGCATATGTTTTAAGAAAATTTAAAATTCAACTTTTTCAAGTTTTTTGCGTTAAAAATCGTCGTGTTTTTTGAACCACCCGGTATACATTAGATATTAAGATCGCATATTTTTAGAATCGGCAACAACTAACGAATTTGAAAAAGAAAAAATATATAGGATGTTCCATTTAAAAAATCGCATATCTTTAAAAAAATTTTAAATTTCAAGTTTTTTGCCTTAAAAATCGTAGCGTTTTTTGAACTACTCGGTATAGAGTACATGTCAAAATTGCATATTTTTAGAATCGACAAGAACTCCCGAATTTAAAAATGGTGTAATGTATAGGATGTTCTATTTAAAAAATCGCATATTTTGGGAAAATTCTCAATATCAACGTTTTCAAGGCCGGCGTCGGCGGCTCGCATTAAAAAATCATCATGGCTTTTGAACCACTCGGAAAAATGAATTTGAAAATGAAAAAATATAAGGCATGTTTCATTTAAAAAATTGCATAAATTTAAAAAAAAATATTTAAACTCTTTAGTTTTTTGCTTTAAAAATTGTCGAGTTTTTTTGAACCACTCGGTATACAGTACATATTACAATCGCATATTTTTAGAATCGACAAGAACTCCCGAATTTGAAAATGATATAATATATAGGATGTTCCAATTAAAAAATCGCTTATTTTTGGAAACTTAAAATCGTCATAGTTATTGAAACACTCGAAACATGGAACATATTAATGTCGTTTAATTTTAGAAATAGCAAGGCCTCCCGAATTTGAAAATGAAAAAATATATAGGATGTTCTATTTAAAAAATCGCCTATCTTTAAAGAAATATTAAACTTTAAGTTTTTTTCCTTAAAAATCGTCCCGTTTTTTTGTATCACTCGGTATACAGTACATATTAAGATCGCATATTTTTAGAATCGACAAGAACTCCCGAATTTAAAAATGAAATAATGTAAAGGAGTTCTATTTAAAAAATCGCATATTTTTGAAAACTTTTCAATTTTAATATTTTTAAGGCCGGGGCCAATAGAATGTTACATTTAAAAAATCGCATATGTTTTAAGAAAATTTAAAATTCAACTTTTTCAAGTTTTTTGCGTTAAAAATCGTCGTGTTTTTTGAACCACCCGGTATACAGTAGAAATTAAGATCGCATATTTTTAGAATCGGCAACAACTCCCGAATTTGAAAAAGAAAAAATATATAGGATGTTCCATTTAAAAAATCGCATTTCTTTAAAAAATTTAAAATTTCAAGTTTTTTGCGTTAAAAATCGTCGCGTTTTTTGAACTACTCGGTATGGAGTACATGTTAAGATTGAATATTTTTACAATCGACCAGAACCCCCTAATTTAAAGATGACATAAAGTATAGGATGTTCTATTTAAAAAATCGCATATGTTTTAAGAAAATTTAAAATTCAACTTTTTCAAGTTTTTTGCGTTAAAAATCGTCGTGTTTTTTGAACCACTCGGTATACAGTAGATATTAAGATCGCATATTTTTAGAATCGGCAACAACTCCCGAATTTGAAAAAGAAAAAATATATAGGATGTTCCATTTAAAAAAACGCATTTATTTAAAAAAATTTTAAATTTCAAGTTTTTTGCCTTTAAAATCGTCGCGTTTTGTGAACTACTCGGTATGGAGTACATGTTAAGATTGAATATTTTTACAATCGACCAGAACCCCCTAATTTAAAGATGACATAAAGTATAGAATGTTCTATTTAAAAAATCGCATGTTTTTGGAAAATTTTTAATTTCAACAATTTCAAAGCCGGCGCCGCTGTCTCGCATTAAAAAATCATCATGGTTTTTGAACTACTCGGAAAATTAAACTTGAAAATGAAAAAATATATAGGATGTTCCATATAAAAAATCGCATATCTTTAAAAAAATTTAAATGTCAACTTTTTCAAATGTTTTGTCTTAAAACTCGCCGCGTTTTTTGAACGTCTCGGTATACAGTACATGTCAAAATTGCATATTTTTAGAATCGACAAGAACTCCCGAATTTAAGAATGATGTAATGTATAGGATGTTCCATTTTAAAAAATCGCATATTTTCGGAAAATTCTCAATTTCAACGTTTTCAAGGTCGGCGTCGGCGGCTCGCATTAAAAAATCATCATTGTTTTTGAACCACTCGGAAAGTTTAATTTGAAAATGAAAAAATATATAGGATGTTCCATTTAAAAAATCGCATATCTTTAAAAAAACTTAAATGTCAACTTTTTCAAGGTTTTTGTCTTAAAATTCGCCGCGCTTTTTGAACTACTCGGTATACAGTACATGTTAAAATTGCATATTTTTAGAACTGATAAGAACTCCCGAATTTAAAACTAATATAATATATAGGATGTTCTATTTAAAAAATCGCATATTTTTGGAAAATTTGCAATTTCAACATTTTCAATGCCGGCGCCGGCGGCTCGCATAAAAAATCATCATGGTTTTTGAACCACTCGGAAAATTAAATTTGAAAATGACAAAATATATGGGATGTCATTCAAAAAATCGCGTATCTTTAAAAAAATTTAAATGTCAATTTTTTCAAGTTTTTGTTTTAAAAATAGTCGCGTTTTTTGAACCTCTAGGTATGCAGTACATGTTAAAATCGCATATTTTTATAATCGACAGGAACTGCCGAATTTCAAAATATAAAAATATATAGGATGTTCCATTTATAAAATCGCATATCTTTAAAAAAAAAATTAAATTTCAAGTTTTTTGCCTCAAAAATCGTCGCGGGTTTTGAACTACTAGCCACTAGGTATACAGTACATGTTAAGATTGCATATTTTTAGAATCGACAAGAACTCCCGGATTTAAAAATGATATAATGTATAGTATGTTCTATTTAAAAAATCATGGTTCATCATCATGGTTTTTGAACCACTCGGAAAATTGAATTTGAAAATGAAAAAACATATTTGATGTTCCATTTAAAAAATCGCTTATCTTAAAAAATTCTAAATGTCAACTTTTTCAAGTTATTGTCTTAAAAATCGTCGCGTTTTTTGAACCACTCGGTATACAGTACATATTAAGATCGCATATTTTTAGAATCGACAAGAACTCCCGAATTTAAAAATGATGTAATGTATAGTATGTTCTATTTAAAAAATCATGGTTCATCATCATGGTTTTTGAACCACTCGGAAAATTGAATTTGAAAATGAAAAAACATATTTGATGTTCCATTTAAAAAATCGCTTATCTTAAAAAATTCTAAATGTCAACTTTTTCAAGTTATTGTCTTAAAAATCGTCGCGTTTTTTGAACCACTCGGTATACAGTACATATTAAGATCGCATATTTTTAGAATCGACAGGAAGTCCCGAATTTAAAAATGATATAATGTATAAGATGTTCTTATACTTAAGAAATCGCATATTTTTGGAAACTTTTCAATTTCAACATTTTAAAGGCCGGCGCCGGCGGCTCGCATTAAAAAATCATAATGGTTTTTGAACCACTCGAAATATTGAATTTGAAAATGAAAAAATATATAGGATGTTCCATTTAAAAAATCGCCTATCTTTAAAAAAAATGTAAACTTCAAGTATTTTGCTTTAAAAATCGTCGCGTATCGTCGCGTTTTTTGAACTACTCGGTATACAATACCTCTTAAAATGGCATATTTTTAGAATCGACAAGAACTCCCCAATTTAAAAATGATATAATGTATAGGATGTTCTAATTAACAAATGGCATATTTTTGGAAACTTCTTAAATTCAACATTTTCAAGGCCGGCGCCGGCGGCTTGCATTAAAAAATTATCATAGGTTTTGAACCATTCGGAACATTGAATTTGAAAATAAAAAAATATATTAGAAGTTCCATTTAAAAAATCACCTATCCTTAAAAAAAATATTAAAATCAAGTTTTTTGCCTTAAAAATCTTCGAGTTTTTGGAATAACTCGGTATACACTACGTATTATGATTGCATATTTTTAGAATCGACAAGAACTCCCGAATTTATAAATGATATAATGTATAGGATGTTCTATTTAAAAAATCGCATATTTTAGGAAACTTCTCAATTTCAACATTTTCAAAGACGTCGCCGGCGGCTCGCATTAAAAAATCATCATGGTTTTTGAACCACTCGGAAAATTGAATTTGAAAATGAAAAATATATAGGATGTTTCAGTTAAAAAATCGCATATCTTTAAAAAAATTTAAATGTCAATTTTTTCAAGTTTTTGTCTTAAAAATCGTTGCGTTTTTTGAACTACTCGGTATGCAGTACATGTTAAAATCGCATAATTTTAGAATCGACAAGAACTCCTGAATTTAAAAATGATATAATGTATAGGGTGTTCTATTTAAAAATCGCATATTTTTAGAAAATTCTCAATTTCAACATTTTCAAGGCCGGCGCCGGCGGCTCGCATTAAAAAATTATCATGGTTTTTGAACCACTTGGAAAATTGAATTTGAAATTGAAGAAATATATAGGTTGTTCTATTTACAAAATCGCATATATTTAAAATAATTTAATGAATTATAAAAAATTTAATAAATAAATTATTAAATTTAAATTTCAACTTTTTAGCTTTTTGCTTTAAAAATCGTCGTGTTTTTTTGAACCACTCGGTATACAGTACATATTACGATGGCATATTTTTTGAATCGACAAGAACTCCCGAATTTGAAAATGATATAATATATAGGATGTTCCAATTAAAAAATCGCTTATTTTTAGAAATTTAAAATCGTCATAGTTATTGAACCACTCGGAACATGGAACATATTAATGTCGTTTAATTTTAGAAATAGCAAGGCCTCCCGAATTTGAAAATGAAAAAATATATAGAATGTTCCATTTAAAAAATCGCCTATCTTTAAACAAATATTAAACTTTAAGTTTTCTTCCTTAAAAATTGTCGCCCTTTTTTGAATCACTCGGTATACACTGCATATTAAGATCGCATATTCTTAGAATCGACAAGAACTCCCGAATTTAAAAATGAAATAATGTAAAGGAGTTTAATTTAAAATATCGCATATTTTTGGAAACTTCTCAATTTTAATATTTTTAAGGCCGGGGCCAATAGAATGTTCCATTTAAAAAATCGCATATCTTTTAAAAAAAATTAAAATTCAACTTTTTCAAGTTTTTTGCGTTAAAAATCGTCGTGTTTTTTGAACTACTCGGTATGGAAAACATGTTAAGATTGAGTACTTTTACAATCGACCAGAACCCCCGAATTTAAAAATGACATAAAGTATAGGATGTTCTATTTAAAAAATCGCATATTTTCGGAAAATTTTTAATTTCAACATTTTCAAGGCCGGCGCCGGTGTCTCGCATTAAAAAATCATCATTGTTTTTGAACCATTCGGAAAATTTTATTTGAAAATGAAAAAATATATAGGATGTTCCATATAAAAAATCGCATATCTTTAAAAAAATTTAAATGTCAACTTTTTCAAATTTTTTGTTTTAAAACTCGCCGCGTTTTTTGAACGTCTCGGTATACAGTACATGTCAAAATTGCATATTTTTAGAATCGACAAGAACTCCCGAATTTAAAAATGATGTAATGTGGATGTTCCATTTTAAAAAATCGCATATTTTCGGAAAATTCTCAATTTCAACGTTTTCAAGGCCGGCGTCGGCGGCTCGCATTAAAAAATCATCTTGTTTTTGAACCACTCGGAAAATTTAATTTGAAAATGAAAAAATATATAGGATGTTCCATTTAAAAAAACGCATATCTTTAAAAAAATTTAAATGTCAACTTTTTCAAGGTTTCTGTCTTAAAATTCGCCGCGTTTTTTGAACTACTCGGTATACAGTACATGTTAAAATTTCATATTTTTAGAATGGATAAGAACTCCCGAATTTAAAAATGATATAATATATAGGATGTTCTATTTAAAAATCACATATTTTTGGAAAATTTTCAATTTCAACATTTTCAATGCCGGCGCCGGCGGCTCGCATAAAAAATCATAATGGTTTTTGAACAACTCGGAAAATTAAATTTGAAAATAAAAAAATATATGGGATGTCATTTAAAAAATCGCGTATCTTTAAAAAAAATTAAATGTCAACTTTTTCAAGTTTTTGTTTTAAAAATAGTCGCGTTTTTTGAACGTCTCGGTATGCAGTACATGTTAAAATCGCATATTTATAATCGACAGGAACTGCCGAATTTCAAAATATAAAAATATATAGGATGTTCCATTTATAAAATCGCATATCTTTAAAAAAGAATTTAAATTTCAAGTTTTTTCGCTCAAAAATCGTCGCGTTTTTTGAACTACTAGCCACTAGGTATACAGTACATGTTAAGATTGCATATTTTTAGAATCGACAAGAACTCCCGAATTTAAAAATGATATAAAGTATAAGATGTTCTATTTAAAAAATTGCTTATTTTCGGAAAATTTTTAATTTCAACATTTTCAAGGCCGGCGCCGGTGTCTCGCATTAAAAAATCATCATTGTTTTTGAACCACTCGGAAAATTTAATTTGAAAATGAAAAAATATATAGGATGTTCCATATAAAAAATCGCATATTTTTAAAAAAATTTAAATGTCAACTTTTTCAAATTTTTTGTCTTAAAACTCGCCGCGTTTTTTGAACGTCTCGGTATACAGTACATGTCAAAATTGCATATTTTTAGAATCGACAAGAACTCCCGAATTTAAGAATGATGTAATGTATAGGATGTTCCATTTTAAAAAATCGCATATTTTCGGAAAATTCTCAATTTCAACGTTTTCAAGGTCGGCGTCGGCGGCTCGCATTAAAAAATCATCATTGTTTTTGAACCACTCGGAAAGTTTAATTTGAAAATGAAAAAATATATAGGATGTTCCATTTAAAAAATCGCATATCTTTAAAAAAACTTAAATGTCAACTTTTTCAAGGTTTTTGTCTTAAAATTCGCCGCGCTTTTTGAACTACTCGGTATACAGTACATGTTAAAATTGCATATTTTTAGAACTGATAAAAACTCCCGAATTTAAAACTAATATAATATATAGGATGTTCTATTTAAAAAATCGCATATTTTTGGAAAATTTGCAATTTCAACATTTTCAATGCCGGCGCCGGCGGCTCGCATAAAAAATCATCATGGTTTTTGAACCACTCGGAAAATTAAATTTGAAAATAACAAAATATATGGGATGTCATTTAAAAAATCGCGTATCTTTAAAAAAATTTAAATGTCAACTTTTTCAAGTTTGTGTTTTAAAAATAGTCGCGTTTTTTGAACGTCTCGGTATGCAGTACATGTTAAAATCGCATATTTTTATAATCGACAGGAACTGCCGAATTTCAAAATATAAAAATATATAGGATGTTCCATTTATAAAATCGCATATCTTTAAAAAAAAAATTAAATTTCAAGTTTTTTGCCTCAAAAATCGTCGCGTTATTTGAACTACTAGCCACTATGTATACAGTACATGTTAAGATTGCATATTTTTAGAATCGACAAGAACTTCCGAATTTAAAAATGATATAATGTATAGTATGTTCTATTTAAAAAATCGCATATTTTCGGCAAAATCTCAATTTCAACATTATCAAGGCCGGCTCCGGCGATTCGGATTAAAAAGCATCTTGGTTTTTGAACCACTCGGAAAATTGAATTTGAAAATTAAAAAACATATTTGATATTCCATTTAAAAAATCTAAATGTCAACTTTTTCAAGTTTTTGTCTTAAAAATCGTCGCGTTTTTTGAACGACTCGGTATACAGTACATATAAAGATCGCATAATTTTAGAATCGACAAGAACTCCTGAATTTAAAAATGATATAATGTATAGGGTGTTCTATTTAAAAATCGCATATTTTTGGAAAATTCTCAATTTCAGCATTTTCAAGGCCGGCGCCGGCGGCTCGCATTAAAAAATTATCTTGGTTTTTGAACCACTCGGAAAATTGAATTTGAAATTGAAAAAATATATAGGATGTTCCATTTAAAAAATCGCATATATTTAAAATAATTTAATCAATTATAAAAAATTTAATAAATAAATTATTAAATTTAAATTTCAACTTTTTAGCTTTTTGCTTTAAAAATCGTCGTGTTTTTTGAAACACTTGGTATACAGTACGTATTACAATCGCATATTTTTAGAATTGACAAGAACTCCCGAATTTGAAAATGATATAATATATAGGATATTCCATTTAAAAAATCGCATGATTTTTGAAACTTCTCCATTTCAAGGCGCCAGCGAGCCGCCTATATTTAAAGAAAAATAAAATTCAACTTTTTCAATTTTTTTGCGTTAAAATTCGTCGTGTTTTTTGAACCACTCGATATACAGTACATATTAAGATCGCATATTTTTAGAATCGACAAGAACTCGCGAATGTGAAAATGAAAATATATATAGGATGTTCCATTTAAAAAATGGCATATCTTAAAAAAAAATAAATTTCAAGTTTTTGCCTTAACAATCGTCCCGTTTTTTGAACTACTCGGTATGCAGTACATGTTAAGATTGCATATTTTTAGAATCGACAAGAACTCCCGAATTTAAAAATGATATAATGTATAGGATGTTCTATTTAAAAAATCGCATATTTTTGGAATATTCTCAATTTCAACATTTTCCAGGCCGGCGCCGTCGGCTTGCATTAAAAAATAATCATGGCTTTTGAACGACTCGGAAAATTGAATTTGAAAGTGAAAAAATATATAAAAAAATTAAATTTCAAATTTTTTAAGTTTTATGCGTTAAAAATCGTCGTGCTTTTTGAGCCATTCGGTATACAGTACATATTAAGATCGCATATTTTTAGAATCAACAAGAACTCCCGAATTTGAAAATGATATAATGCATAGGATGCTCTATTTAAAAAATCGCATATTTTTGAAAACTTCTCAATTTCAACATTTTCAAGGCCGGCGCCGCTGGCTCTCATAAATAATCGACATGGTTTTTGAACCACTCGGAGGCCTCCCGAATTTGAAAATGAAAAAATATATAGAATGTTCCATTTAAAAAATCGCCTATCTTTAAAACAATTTTATACTTCAAGTTTTTTGTCTTAAAAATCATCGCGTTTTTTGAATCACGCTGTATACAATCGTAATACGAATCGACAAGAACTCCCGAATTTAAAAATTATATAATGTATAAGATGTTATATTTAAAAAATTGCATATTTTTCAAGCCCGGCGCCGGCGGCTCGCTTTAAAAAATCATTATGGTTTTCGAACCACTCGAAAAATTGAATTTGAAACTGAAAAAATATATAGAATGCTCCATTTAAAAAATCACTTATCTTAAAAAAAAATAAATTTCAACTTTTCAAGTCTTTTGCTTTAAAATTCGTCGCCTTTTTTGAACCACTTGGTATACAGTACATATTAAAATCGCATATTTTTAGAATTAACAAGAACTTCCGAGTTTGAAAGTGATATAATATATAGGATGTCACGTTTAAAAAATCGCATATTTTTAGAAACTTCTAAATTTCAGGCGCTGGGCCTGCAATAAAAAATCATCTTTTTTGAATCACTCGGAACAAGGATCATATTTAGGTCGCATATTTTTAGAATCGACACGAACTCCCGAATTGAAAAATTAAATATATATAGGGTGTTCCATATAAAAAAAGCGCATGTTTTTGAGAACTTTTTCAACCTCATCGTTTCCAGAGGCGACGGCAGCGTTAAAAAGGTGGTTGAACTACTCAGTTTATACAGTACATATTCGATACAAAACCTTTTTTATCATACTCAAAATGAAGTACCTATTCTGTAGGATGCAAGTCTGGATTGCAGGGTGGCAATCAATAAATCATTTGAAATGGGATTTTTTTGCATGCTTCATCTTTTTAATAAAAATTGGACTAAAAATGTTATAATAAAAGTTTAAAAATCGTAAAACGAAGGTAAGGGCGTACGAAATTTGTACCATTTTTTTTTTTGGTCCAGTGTGTAGAGTAACTCAACAGTGCATTCCTTTTTTTTATATATTTCCAACCACGCAAACTCGTTTTCGAAAAATTTGTAATATCACTTAACAGCAAACATTTCCTATATTATTATGTATACTCGCCTATCTACTCCATTTAGATAATACAAATTCCACATATAAATAATAAATACATTTCACTACAGTATTTGCTTGCTCACAGCTTCCCCTTCGCTCTTTATCCCTCTCTCTCTCTCTCTCTCTCTTTCTCTCGCCTTAGTTCACCCACTTAGATTATGCTCGCATCTACTTAAACCCCTGCGTCCGCCTCCCCCTCCACCCCTCCAAGGTGTTCCACAGCCTTCTTTGTCTGAGTTCGCGCTGCCGAGATTCGCCCATTTTATATAATATTGATTTAAGATGGCGTCTGGCGGTGCGCTAACGCCGTTCCTTTGTTTTTCCAGGACGCTTCCTGCGAACCCAGATGCGGGTCTTCGAGGAAGCTGCGATATCATCCGTTCGCGCTTAATTCGCCTCACATTCCGCCTTCTTTATTAACACGTTAATGTTAGCCACAGAGTTTCCATTGCTGCACGTTTTTGTTTGTGTCTTCTAAGGGTTTTTATTAGAAAACGTCATCAAGAAGGTTATGCATTTTTGACTGAAAATGATGACGTAATCAAAGTAAATTGACTTTTGTTCTTTCATCCCTTTCTTTTGACACATTTTGACAAACAAATGAACACCCACTATTCATTAGCTATTCCCAATGTTAGTTTTTCTTCCGAGCTTTGACAATTCTTTTGATAGGAAGCTGAGAAAACTTGAACGTATAATAGCTGCCTCGTGCTCGGGTAGAGAGAGAGACGGAGTCGGGGAAGTGAAAGATGGAGACATTTTCCGCTATGTAGATTAAAGTTTTAGAATATATTAAACTGGAGAAGCAATATAGAGTCGAATTTCGTACGCTAACTTAGATTAATACCTTTGAGAATTCAGAATTTGCTCGGTAAGTCATTATTTATGCTCCAAGGCATCTTGAGATATATATAATTTCGCCCGTTTCAGCTAAGATTAACATCTGAAGGGCCGGAAAGGTATTTTCGCTATTGATAAATTAAAATTAGTCGGAATGGAAATTAATGAGGGTGGTTTGTTTGCTGGAGAACGGAGGGGCGGTTACGGCTGATGCGATTAGTCTTATATAGGCTGGAGGGTGTTTGATCCAAATATACCAATGAAGGAAGTTTTTGGAGAATATGCTGCTTCTCCATATAGAACCACTGATTTCCCTATAAAGCATTCAGGAAATAGTTGGTCAAAGAGGTTTCTAAAGCGACTCATAGGTGTCGCAACAATTTGTGTTGAAACGAATGAAAATTAATAATTCTTTCAACTTTTAGGTTAGATTTTGCTGATTTTTTGACGTGATTGTACTGATTGTTAAAAATTGATGCAATATGTTCCATTTCAAATTCATCTAGCATGTTGAGGAATTGACAGATTTGTCCTATACCTTCCATGTAAATGTGTCATTTATATCTCAATTTCCCAGCTTACTAGATGAAAATTTATTTGAAATGGACTCTACAAAAGTTATTGCGGTGTATGTGCAGCAAATTTTTTAACTGCTTTGGCGCTTCAATTTAGGCAACCATTTATACTCGTCTGTATCACATACTGTGTGATATGATGAGTACATTTATTCACGAGAAAATCTGTCTAGTAGGATGGATTTATGAAACCTTGGAAAAAGTTGTTTTCTGTGCGTTCTAAATAAAGGCTTTCTTTAGTTTTTCATAAATATGTGTAAACAAAAAAAGGACAGTATACTTTAAAAAAGTAATTGAAACTTTAAAATTAAGAAATAGAAAAAAAATAATAAAGTTATGGAAAAACTGTTTTGCGTCTTTGCCGATATCTCACAAACGTTAAGTAATTTTGGGTTGCCGATTTTACTCTGTAATAATGAAGAACCGGATATGACTTGCTAGAGTCCGAACACTGAAGAACAACACTGCATCGCTACGTCATAGCTCTAAATCCCCCTCAGTTCAACGATGGAAATTTTCAGGAAAAAATTCTGATTTCGGAAAATTTCTGTTTGGAAAATTTACGCATTTTATCACTGAATTTTGATAGGTATGTCGACCGTCTCGATGGGTCTCAAAGCTCAATGGAACCATGGGGCAAAATCAGAATCATCCAGAATAAGAGAAATTACCGGAAAGTTTACGATAATTTTAAAAAAAAATAACCATTAAACACAATTTTTGTTTGCGGCTTTTATGAATTTAAGTTTGCAAGTAACAACGATGACAGATGATGCATAAAATTCCCAGTCGAATGATGCAAACTTTTAGGAAAAAACTCTGGTTTCGGAAAATTTCTGTTTGGAAAATTTATGCATTACATCACTGAATTTTCATAGGTGGTCGACCGTCTCGATGGGTCTCAAAGCTTAATGGAACCATGGGGTTGCTCAAAATCAGAAACAACCAGAATTGGAGAAGTACACATTTTTATTTGGGGTTTTTAGTTACCGGCGGTGTAGAGAGCACTTCGAGTGAAAGTAGTCTCATAAGTGTTTTGTTTTTTTAAATATCTCCTAGAAATGACCAATCGAAGTGGCCTATCTCCGGAACTACTAAACCGATGGGACCAATTGTTGCACTAGTTCTAAAGGAAAAAATTTAGAAACTCAGGAGAAACAGGAATAATCCTAGAGGGGAGAGAAAGTCTCTTGGTAAATTTCAAAAACTTGAAATTTTTTATGATGTTTTTGGTAGAAATGAGGCGATTTCTATCCCCTATGAACGAAACAAACTAACTTCGATCGAAAGTCGTCCCATAACTGTTTCTTTTTTAATATCTCAAAAGCGCATTTAAAAAATGCCAAAAAATGGCCTATCGAAAGTAGAAGGAAAGGTTAGATACTTATTAATCTATACTATTAATACTTGTGGTTAGACATTAATTAATCTCCACACCTTTAGAGAATATTAATAAAAACCATCATAAAGATCTAGCCTTTCATGCCATATAGAATATGGAAAACAAAGCACTTTTCAATATATGTTTATATACCTATTTTTTTTGAGTTTACAATAAGTTTTTATATGTATAGTATTTTTTTTCAAAAACACCCTGTATATGCAACAATTTGGCATGAAGACACCACTGATGAGCCCAGTTAAAAAAAATACAAAACCAATTCCAAATCAATCTTTATTTACTAAAGAAAATCCAATACAATAGAAATACAGAAAAAACTTACAACTATTACAAAAATTAACCGAGAATGAACGAAAATATAAAAAAACTTAAACGTAAATTTTACATCGACTCGAAAGATTAAACTCTTAAACAGTTGTATGTGCCTTACTAAAGTTAGGGCCTAAAGTTAAACAATACACCGAAACAAAGACGAAAAAAAAATAAACGAAAATTACCGAACGTCCAAAAACCGTGAGGGATTATTTTGCCGCGGGAGTAGGCGAATAGAGACCACAGAATTTATAAAAATTTAAAAAAATTAAAAATTGAGATTACCATAATCAGTCAACCAGCAAGAATCTGCAAATAGAAAGTCAAGGTCCATATGCCTTTACAAATAACAGTAAAACTTAACATTAAGCTTGTTGCAAACAAGCAAACAAAATCGTTTTATTGGGGAATATAATAATACTAATTATTTAGCAACAATCAATTATTATCAAAAACATTAATAATTACTAAAATAGTGCCTTAGATTCTCTTAAATCGTACAATAATGACGTGAAAACTTAGCAAGTAGCTATACATGGCTGTTACTTATCATTAAATAACGTTTGTTGTGTTTGCGCAATATAAATAAATGTTTTCTTATATTATATATATGTATTCAGTTGAGCATTATATTTCCTTTAACTTCCTAAAAATCGTGTTTTTTAAAAAACTATTGCAAATGACGAAGTCAGGTGAGGGCTATGTCCCTATTGGCATGGTATATGTTACAGAGATCGAGGTGCTATTGTCATAATAATAATAATAATAATATTATACAGTGCGTCGCTGTGAAATTTGTGGAGTGCCGGGGGCATGCACTCGGGCAATTTGCACGACACCCTGTATATATAAGTCAGCGGTTGGGTTTAGATTTATTTCTTAGTTACCGATTTTGAGGTAGTCGAGTCGCGTTATAGTTTTTAGGTTGGACGCCTATTAGTATGTTTAATGTTTAATTTACCGAACTGGGGGGAATTATTATTAATAAAATTTAGTTGCAGGGGGGCCGGTAGCAGTAATTTATTATTAATCGAATAATCTGGAAAATGTTGTTAATAATTATTTCCCGCCACTGCAACGAGGAGAATAGCAATAACGTTGCAAAACGTGCATATTTTAATAATATTTTAGTTGTTTTATTGGCCTTTTGGTAGGTTTAGGCTCCTGCTTTTTTAAGTAACAGTTATATGTGTATATACATTTTTTATAATGCATAATAAAAGAAATTAAAGGGTTATACTTACCATGTTTAGAGGAAAGATGCCAGATGAGGGTACGAACAAGATGGATAGAGTTTAAACCTTCATTAGGCAACCAAAATTAATGAAAATAAGCATGAGTAAAATTACTTGCACTCTTAAAAACACATATGGTGGTGCTTTAAAGTGGAGGTTTTCGGGTTTTGTTTGAACTATATTAGAAGTTTTATTATAAATATGTTTTCATATTGATTTTGTTTGAAGTCTACTTAATGACATAGGACAGTATACTTTAAAAAAGTAATTGAATCTTTAAAATTAAGAAATAGAAAAAAATAATAAAGTTATGGAAAAACTGTTTTGCGTCTTTGCCGATATCTCACAAACGTTAAGTAATTTTGGGTTGCCGTTTTTACTGTGTAATAATGAAGAACCGGATATGACTTGCTAGAGTCCGAACACTGAAGAACAACACTACATCGCTACGTCATAGCTCTAAATCCCACCCACCGACCCATCCCTTAGAAATGCATTTATTGCCTAACAACGGTGCAAAATTTTGTCTACCAGACCCCATCAAATTAGCAATACCAGTTCTTAAAATATGAGGCCCAAACGATTCTGAATTTGTGAATTTTCCTCGTCTAAATATAGGTAATAAATAATGGTCCAATAAGAACTGTGCTTGCAGGTACGCTTTGTGGCTTAAACTTAGTTTGTCTATTGTACATGTCTAAAATAGGAAATCGACAAAAAAGTATAATTTTTCGAAAATTTGTTTTGCACCTTTGGTCGTATCTCAAAAGTGGTAAGTGCATTAAGACGCTATTTTTAGTGTGCTATAAAAAAAACTGGATATGACTTGCTCCCAACTGAGCGACTTTCAGAAATGGTTAGCTGTACCTTTACGTATAAAACTTGAAACAGTTGTACGGAACTTTGTCCACTGACTCACAGGTGGCAGCTCCAAAACAGCACCCACCGACTCACAGGTGGCAGCATTAGTCGAAATTTTTCATAACATTACTCCGCCTTTCCTTCGCTAAAGTTGCCTTCAAATATAATTTCCAACTATGAACTCTCCTTTCTGACGAGTCCAAGGTATACCCTCAGACGAAGCGCCAACACCACAAGCGTAGACTGTAACGATCACATGTCGTCCCAGTGGTGTTTCTCTGAATAATACATTTCCCATCTATGGCACGTTATTCATCGACGCCATAATTGGTGACCCTCGACAAAAACACCACGTAATCTTCCGAGCACAAGGGAAGGTGTGCTACCGCAACAAGGATCGCTTCAACGCCACGAGACTATCAAAGCGGCATCTCCATCGCACCCACCGTACGCAGCATCCAGCAAAAATCTCATCTCTCTTCACTCACTGCTCTGCGGAATTATCTTATACACATCGTCCCATTCTTCTTCTTCTTGTGGTTCCTATCCGTTACGGATGTTGGCAATCAGCATGGCGAGCCTAACCTTGTTTACGGCAATGCGGAAGAGTTCGGTTGATGTTTTTCCGGTCCACTTCCTGAGGTTATGCAGCCAAGATATTCTTCTCCTTCCTGGACCTCTTCTTCCATCGATTTTTCCCTGGATGATTGTCTGGAGTAAGGAGTACCTGGAGTCGTTTCTCATGATGTGGCCCAGATATTGCAGTTTTCGGATCTTGATGGTGTTCATAATTTCTTTTTGTTTATTCATCCTTCTTAGTACCTCTTCATTAGTGATATGTTCGGTCCATGATATCCTCATCATTCTTCGATAGAGTCGCATTTCGAAGGCTTCTATTTTCTTGGATGTGTTTTCATTGAGTGTCCAAGATTCCGTCCCGTATAAGAGGATAGAAAAGATGTAGCATCTGAGAAGTCTCATTTTTGTTTCCAGTGTAAGATCATGGCTTCTGAAGAGTTTGCTCATTTTGTTGTAGGCGGCTGTGGCTTTGGCGATTCGTGATTTGATTTCTTGAGTTGCGTCCCAGTTCTCGTTTATACGTGTTCCCAGGTACGTGATGTGTGGTACTCTCTCTATTGGTTGGTTGTTGATGGATAACTGGATGTTGTCGATCTTGTTTTTGCTAATGACCATAATTTTGGTCTTTTGTATGTTTATGTCCAAACCATATTCCTTACTAACTCTTGCTATTTTGTTGATAAGTTGTTGTAGTGCTTGTGGGCTATCTGCGAACACGATGGTGTCATCCGAGTATCTTATATTACTCAATTCCTTCCCATTTATTGAGATGCCCTCCTCTTCTTCGTCGTCGAGCGCTTCTTTAAAAATCTGCTCGGAGTAGATGTTAAATAGCAGGGGTGAGAGTACACAGCCCTGCCTCACTCCTCGCATTATTTTGACGGCCTCAGTTGTTTCTCCGTCGACTCTTATTGTTGCCGACTGGCCCCAGTACAAGCTACTTATGATATTCAGGTCATTGGTATCGATCCCTGTCTTCCTTAATATTTCCATCATTTTGCCATGTGGAACCCGGTCAAATGCTTTGGCGTAGTCAATTAAACAACAGTAAACGTCAAGGTTAACGTCTCTGCATCTCTGGACAAGGACTTGGACAGCAAAGAGTGCTTCTCTGGTTCCCATCGCATTGACGAACCCGAACTGGTTTCGAGAGATTAGGTTCTCGCATCGATTGTATATTCTTTTATGGATGACTTTGAGAAAGGTTTTCAGCAGGTGGCTCATCAGACTTATCGTTCGATATTCTTCACATCGTTTTGCGCCTTGTTTCTTTGGCAGTGCAATGAACTCTGAGACTAGCCATTCTTGTGGTATTTTACCTGATTTGTAGATGTTGTTGAAAAGTTTGGTGATCTTCTTTAATCCATTTTCGTCTAGAAGTTTCAGGAACTCTGTCTGGATGTTGTCAGGTCCTGCTGCTTTTCCTTCTTTGCTCTGCTCTATAGCTGCCCTCACTTCTGATTCCATTATTTCTGGCCCACTCTGTGCATTACTCCGGGGATCTGGGGGGCTCTCTCTATTATCCTCAAAGAGGTGCTCTACGTACCTAGTCCACAACTTCTTCTTCTCTTCCATGTCTACAATGATGTTCCCATTAGCGTCAACTAGTTTCCCTAAGTTTGTATTCCTTCTTTGTCCAGTGACTTCTTTCACCTTCCGGTGGACGTTAAAGTAGTCATATTTCAACTGCAGTGCCTCTATCTCCTCACAGTTCTCTTTCTGTTCCTTTTCTTTAGCCATTCGTATTTCGTTCCTTATGATGTTGTTTATCCTTTTGTATTCTATGGTGTTATTTTTGTTCAATCTTCTCTCTTCCATTAGGTTTAATATGTAATCTGTCATCCAGGTTTTCTTCCTTACTCTTTGTCCGTTTTCCTTTAGAATAGTGTTCTTAATGTGTTCCACTTTACTTTTCAGGTGATTGAAGTGTTCTTCTACTGAGCTATCTTCTGTTGTTTCTGCCATTGCTGCATTCAGCTCTTTCTCTACACATTCTTTGATCTTCCCGTTTTTCAGCTGTCTTAGGTTAACTTTTAATGGAGCAGCTTTCTTTATCTTCTTCATAACCACTTTGAATCTTCCGATAACTGGCACGTGGTCGGTTCGCATATCTGCTCCCGGGAAGGTTCTCATACTTAAGCAGCTGTTTCTGTACCGCTTGTTGACTAGTACGTAGTCCATTTGATTCCTGACTATTCTCCCAGGTTTATCAAGGGGCGATCTCCATGTGTATAAACGCCTCGGTGGTTGTTTGAACTGTGTGTTGAGGACTACAAGGCCGTGTTCGTCTGTAAATTTTTCGAGCATATCTCCTCTCATTCCTCTTTACCAAACCGAAAGACCCGATGAGCTCGGTTTTTTCTCCAGCTCCCAACTTTGCGTTAAAGTCCGCCATGATAATGTTAACTTCTTCTTTGGGTAGCCTCTCGAGTATTTGGGCGACATTCCTGTATAATTCTTCAACTTCCCCTTCATCTTTATCTGCAGTGGGGGCATAAATCTGGATGATGTTTAGATTTACTGGTCGGGCGTTAATCTGTATTAGAAGGACTCTTTCTGAGAATGGAACAAAGTTTATGACACTCTGCGCTATCTCCTTGGTGACAACAATGCCTACCCCATTCAGAAACTTACCATCTTGTGTTCCTGCATAGTACACTCTGTGTTCGTCCACATCCACCGAACCCACTCCCGGCCACCTCATCTCACTAATTCCCATCATGTTTACTTTCATTCTTCTCATTTCTTTTGTTGCGTTGTTGATATTTCCAGCTTGTGCCATCGTTTTAACATTCCAAGTACCAATCCTTATCTCTCTGTTCACTTTCATTACACTGCTCAAAACATTTCCTCCCGGAGATCCGATCGAGGAACTATTCCGGACCTGTTTTGTTGTGAGCCTTGCCATGATGATTTTTACTAGGACTTATCCATTCTGGATCTTTAATGAGGTGGTTTGTCCAAAATTCTTCCTCATCCTTATGTCGTTGATTACTTGATTGTAATTCATCCGCCTTTGGGGCCGATTTCTCAACCCCAGGACAATAGGGTGCCCTTACTCTTGTCGGCTCATCCACCCGAAGCTGTTGGCTGACAAGAGGGGATTACTTATACCGGTAATCACTCGGTCGACAGAGCCTCGTTAGTTGTCTAGCAGGGTGCACCACGTGCAGGTGAGGTTGTCAGTTGGTTAGGCTTTTACATTGTTCTGCCTACCCCTTACACCCGTCGATCGTCCCCTTAGTTCGCAAAAAAAGAGCCTCGCTTCTATCCCATCAGACCACCTCCGTTCTCATTGTTACTGAGAGATATGCTTACAAGAGGTGTAGCGCAACTTCGTCCACCGACCCATAGGTGGCAGCGCCGAAACTGCATCCACCGACTCACAGGGGGCAGCATTAGTCGAAATCCTTCATAATATTACACCGCCTCTCCTTCGCCGAATTTGTATTCAAATAGAATTTTCTATTTTGAACTCTGGTGTTTTCCTAAATTAACAAAAATCTTTTCTTGGAATACATTTCCCATCTATAGCATGCCATTCATGGACGCTTTATAGTCAAAAAAAACTATATTTTTTCCAAATGCGTTTTTAGCGATATCTCGAAAACGGTAAGCGCTACTGAGATGCTATTTTTACTGCGCGAGCAAGAAGAACCGGATGGTGCTTTCCACCAAAAGAATGACTTCTGTACTGAAGGATTAACTGTACTTTTAGTATCAAACAAAAAAAAACTCTAGGTGGTGTCCATGAAACAATCTACGGTGTAGGAGAAATCGACGGATCTTGGACATGACCGCTACTTCTTCGTCGACTGTTTATGTTTACTTTTACTCACAGCCGTGATGAGGTTTAGGTATAGTTAAACGAAACGTCGACAAAGAAGTAGTTGTGCTTTTGCTGGCTTGTCCCAAATGTCTAAACAATGAAATGTTTTGTGTGATTGTGTTGCCTATAAGCAGTGGCGCATACGAGAAATTTTAAATTTCGTCAAAAGGATTAATATGTTTTTCTTTAAATTTAACTGTTGTATGAACAGAAAGTGAGGCTTATGAAGAAATTTATTTTGTAAATCTAACACCTGAACTAACATCGGATTAGTTCAGGAAAATTAGTTGTAATTTAAGGTTTTGCTTATTGTGTTGCTTAGTTTGTTATTATTTTCACTTATTACTTATTACATTACATTTGTTTTATTTGAATAAAATCGTTTTTTTGTAGAAATTGTAGCTATTGTTATTTGGGGGCGATTTTCACATGCACGGGCAGCCCCAAGTTTAAGATCATCCCTGCCCATAAGGTTCGTATAGGTTAGTTCAACTTAGATCAAGTTAGTCCAATCAGCTTAAGTTAGCTTAGTTCAGGTTGGCTCAGGTTTTCGAAAAACTGTTTAAAATCACCGATTGGGTTACTTCTTGTAATGATTAACTCTACTCGTTAATTTAAACAAAAAATTAATATTTCTCAAAAAATTAAATTTTTTACCTTTGCCGATATCTCAAAAATGGTAAACTCTATTAGAACACAGTTTTCACTGTACGATAAAGTCGAACCGGATATGACTTGCCACCATTTGAATGACTTCTGGTAACGGTTAAAAGAGGAAATTTGGACAAATAAAACTGTTTTTTGTTTAAATCATCGGTTTTGCGAATTTGCCCCTCAAGAACGTATACCTATAAGCGCTATTGGGATTTACCATGTATGCGAGAAAGAAGAACAGGATGTAACTTGCCACCAATCCAAGCAGGTCTAGTTATAATGAAACTACAGTTGTTAAGACTGATTTAGCGATCTGAAAGATGGAGGTGAAGATGCCATCAAAGCGTCAGGAAATGTGAAAACTATCCCGAGCTTTTCTTTTTAAGCCATGGTTTAACCGAGGTTGTTGAAGCTGAATGAAATTTTAACCATCATCAAGCAATCGTTAAAGAAAGTTGGTGAGATGTTCCACAGAGCAGAAACAGGCACATCCACCAGCGTATTTTAGATCAAATACTGCATAGCAGATGGCTCTCAGTTCGAGAAGCAGCCCACATTGCTCTGTAACTCGCTGGTTATCGGAACCAAAACGAAGTGAAAAGAGTAAAGGTGGTTACCAATTTGTCGGGTCAACCAGTTTCGGGGTCTACCCCTCATCAGTACAGCTTTGGCTGGTCGACAAATTGGAAACCTGAATTCAGGGGTTTAAAACCGGAAATGTACGGAGTACCGGTGATGTGGCTCAGCACGAAAAGACCCACTTTTACTCCTAGTGACATAATCTACTACTTTTTTCAAGCATGCAGAAAATAATTCTTTTTCTAATAGTCTATTTCAGAGGAATTCAGTTTTGCAATTTTCCTTCAACCTCTTTAAGCGTTTCTACGTACTTACCCAATTAGTGATGTATTTATTTGTAAAATAAATGGAATGTTTTAGAACGATGGTTTTCCATATTCAATGGTTTTAATGGTATTAAATCATAACCAATGGTTTAGGTGGTTTAGGTTTAGGTAAACTATGATAAACTAAAAATTTGTCAGCGCTCTGAGAGTATTCCCATTATTTGTTTTTTCAATAAGAATGTACAGATGGCAATACACTCAGATCGGTCTATCTGGTGGCATCTAGTATTCAAATAGTTTTGGTGAATGAAATTCATTTATATATGCGCCACTATGGCAGCAGCGATGACTTTTGAAAATAACTTTTACTGCCTAGGACCTTTTTATTATTTTTTTTCCCTGAGATTAGGAAAACGCACTTTAAGTACCTGTATAGGGATAACAAATGGCGTTAGACCACTTGGAAAAAATATTGTTATTTTTAGGTAAAATAAGTTTTTCTTTCGAAAAATTTTAGTTCAAATTCTAAACTAACATTCTCCAAGAATTCAAATTTGCATTTTTGACGCTTTTAGTAATTTTTAATTGATTTTGGCCATAATCTTAATTTGAGTTTTTCGAAAGACTCCAAGTTTTTATATTTACTCTCTTTCAATTATTTTTCACGTATTTTAACTTTAATCCTTGATCTTGAATTCTTTAATCTAAATTGGGTTTTTTCATTAGGTTTTCATCCTTTTGAGAGAATTTGATTTTTTTTTATGGACTGACCAATTGGAATTTATAATCATTTGTAATAAGGAAAGTCTGACACAAAACTAAAAATATTTTAAATTTATTCTTTTAATTGCAAATTATGAATAATTTTTTTTTAGTTTTTTTCTACTTTTTTTAACTCGATTTTTATTTCTAACTTAATATTAATTTTATTGAAATGGTGTTAATTTGAATTTTTGCCAAACACTCCAAAATTTGTAGTCATACATACTTTAAGTAATTTTTCACGTATTTTGGCATTAAATCTAGTATTATTTAAAAAAAAAATAAAAATTTTTATTTTTAGGTAAAATGAGTTATTTTCAAACAATTCTAGTTCTCATTATAATCTGAAATTCCCCAAAGATTTCAAAATTCCATTTTTACACGCACTTTGTAATTTTTTAATCCTAATGCTAACCTGAATTTGCTTAAAAATTTTATTCAGCATCTTTAACGCTTTTAGTAATTTTTAATTGATTTTGGCCCTAATCTTTATTTGAATTTTTTCAGTTCTTCTAACCTACATTTCTCCAAGACCCCGATTTTGTTAATTTTTAATTGATCTTAAATCTCTAAATTTGTATTTTTACATATTGTGAGTCATTCTTTACGTATTCCTTATATTAAAAACATAAAGAATTGTTATTTTTAGGTAAAATGGCTCTTTTTTCGAAAAATTTTAGTGCTAATTCTAACCTGAATTTTACCAAGAATTCAAATTTGCATTTTTGATGGTTTTAAAAGATCTTAAATATCGAAATTCGAATTTTTACTTACTTTTCGTCATTCTTTACGTATTTTGGTCGTAATACTAGCCAAAAATGTTATCTTTTTTTTTTGATATAATATGTTTTGTAAAATTTTGGTTCTTTCACACTTTAAGCAATTTTTAATGTAATTTGGCCTTAACTCTAGTTTGACCTTTTCAAAAAAACATTAAAATTATTATTTTTTAGTTAAAATGAGATCTTTTCAAACAATTTTAGTTCTAATTCTAATCTGATATTTTCCAAAGACTTAAAATTAGCATTTTTAGACGCTCCGTATAATTTTTAGATCCTAATGCTAACCCAAATTTGCTCAGAAACTTTTATTCTGCATTTTTTACGCTTTTAGTAATTTTTAATTGATTTTGCTCCTAAACTATTTCAATTTTTTCGTAATAACCAATTTGGTATTTTTTTACATTTTGAGTAATTCTTTACGTATTTCTTATATTAAAAACATAAAAAATTGTGATTTTTGGGTAAAATAAGTTTTTTTCCAAAAATTTCAGTTCAAATTCTAATCAAATTTCCTAAATGCTTCAAATTTGCATTTTTGACGACTTTAGTAATTTCGAATTGATTTTAAATATCCAAATTTGTATTTTTATACTCTTTCAATCATTCTTTACGTATTTTAACCTTAATCCTAGCCTGACTTTTCAATAAATGTTTAAGTGATAATTTTTTTGATAAAATGAGTCACTTTTAAACAATTTTAATCATGATTCTATTGTAAATTTCTTGAAAGACACCAAATTTGCATTTTTATACACTCTGTGTAATTTCTTAACTCATTTTACTTATGAAAGTTGAAAGAAATTTATTTTCTGCGAAATATGTTAGTGATAGAATTTTTTAGCTTTTTCGCAGGAAACTCTGGTTTTGAAATATGCAAAAAACAATATTTGGTAATTGGAAATTGAAAACTTATCTGCTTTCAATATTTCCAAAAATATTGCAGCTGTTAAGAAGGAAACAAACAGAAACAGCTACTCCGAGGGCTAATACCCCTACCGGCATTGAATTACACTGTTTGTTTCAAAGCTCATTTTATCAAGCAAAAAATATTAAAATGAGTTAATAAAGTAATAAAAATCAATGCTAAAAAGCCAAAAAATATTAAGTTTTTTGCAAAGAAAATGTAACCAGAGTTTAATTAAGATATGCGAAAAATGCACATGTATAATTACAATTTGGAATTTGAAAACTTGTCTGCTTTCAGCATATCCAAAACCTTGTTGTTATACATAGAGAAGGAAACAAATAGAAACAACTACTTCGAGAGCTAATACCCCTACCGACATTGAATTATACCATTTGTTTCAAAGCTTAAATATTATAGAAAACATACATAAAAGCAAAGATGAAATACAAGAAAATGCTCTAGAATAAAAAAAAAATTTAACATAAAAGATAAATTAAAGTTTCTTTTTGAAATGTGGGTCAAAGTTACTAAATGTATATGTTAACCAAAAGTAGGTACTTACTACTCTCTTTTGGACGGAGTAATTGCGTAATTACTTTCTAGAGGCGACAAACCTCAACCTCCGTCGTCAGCATCTTCTAGGAGTTGACCGAAAAAGACGCGAACACATTTATTAACTTTGACACACAAATCAAAAGTGACAAGCAGTGTTATTGCAGGCATAGAAAAGCAAGATAATAATGTATTAATAATTAATAAGTAAAATAATTATTACTTTATTAATTCATTTTAATATTTTTTATGTATTTATAAATTAATTCAGAAATTCTTGATAAAAAGGGAAATATAATTGGCTAACAAGGGCTACACACGAGCTAGAGTAATTCAAGGGGCAATAGCCAGAAAATTGCTTAGAAGAAAACGCAAAAATGTATTGAGGTGCAGGGCGGGTTGTTCGAGTATTGACTGTGATATTTTATCTCCTTGTTTAGTGCTTTGTTTGGTAGTTAGACATACTAGTAACAATAGTTTTAAAACAGATAATAGGAACAAAAAAAAACGATTTTTAGCTAAACTGTTATTGCAAAATATGTCATATTGCGTATCATGTTGTTTGGATTAAAAAAAAATCTAAATATCGAATAAAAAATCCAGGTCTGTATTTAAAAAAGTCAAGTTGATGATGGTTCCCAAGAAACAAAACGTCGCAGGAGGAAATTAATTATGTAACTTTAGAACGAATGGACCGATCAGAGTAAACCCAACTGTTTTTTCTTCTTCTGGACATTTTCTTTCTCCTTCCATAAACGAGAGTCCCACTGTTGCAATAATTAAGGAGATAGACCGCTTCAGTCAATTTTTAGGCACTTTTTAGAATCTTTTAGAGTCATTTTTTTGTCAATATTAAAAAAAGGTGAGAGTGTCCTTGGGTATTCGGTCAAGAACATTCTCACCTGTTCATACTAGTTGGTCAAGAATTCTGTATGATTATTAAAAAAATCACTTATGAGGCTAATTATTAAGTTTGCTACGTTCGTAGGGGATTGCAAACGTCTTATATCAAACCAAAACTGCATAAAAAAAATCCATTTTTCTTTAAAATGACCAAAGGGGGAATTACTTATTTTTTCTTAATTGCTAAATTTGGTCACCTGCAGCTTTCGAACGAATGGGCCGATCGGAGTGAGACCTATAGTTTTCCCTTTCTTGAATCCTTCTTGTCCTCTTTCTCCTTCTATAAACGAAAGTCCCATTAGTTCAATAATTTCGATGATAGGACCCCTTCAGTCAATTTTTAAGCACTTTTAAAGTAATTTTATGTCATTATTAAAAAATTCACTTATGAGACTAATTACATTCGAATTAAATTTGCTACGTTTGCAAGGGATTGCAAACGTCTTATTTCGATCAAAAACAACATAAAAAAAATCTCAATTCTTTTTTATGTGGTCAAAAGGGGATATAACATCTTTTTTCTCTATTTCTAATTTTGGCCTCCTGTAACTTTAGAACGAATGGACCGATCGGAGTGAGTCCTGCGGCTTTCCTCTTCTTGAGTCCTTTTGTCCTCTTTCTCCTTCTATAAACGAAAGTCTCAATAGTTCAATAATTCCGGTCATTTTTAAAACGTTCTCTTATGAGACTAATTTCATTCGAATTAAATTTGTTGCGTTCTCAGGGGATTACAATCGCCCCATTTCGATCAAAAACAACATAAAAAAGTCAATATAGCTATTTTTTTAAATGTCCAAACGGAAGTTTTGTTTTTTCTCAATTTTTAACTTTCATCATCCATAACTTTAGAACCAATGCACCTATCGAAGTAAATTCAACTGTTTTTTTCTTTCTTTGATTTTCGTTTTTCTCCTTTCACAAATCGTTGAATTTTTTCTATTTTAAATTTCAAAATCCATATGTCTGTTTTTTTTTTTCGAATTTGTAAGGATGTCTGAAATCTTAACACTTTCAAATTATTGCTTTATTAATAAAATTCGAAAGAATAAAACAAAAAAATTTAACATAAAAAAATAAATTAAAGATTCTTTTTGAAATGAGGGTCAAAGTTACTAAATGTATATGTTAACCAAAAGTAGGTACTTACTACTCTCTTTTGGACGGAGTAATTGCGCAATTACTTTCTAGAGGCGACAAACCTCAACCTCCGTCGTCAGCATCTTCTAGGAGTTGACCGAAAAAGACGCGAACACATTTATTAACTTTGACACACAAATCAAAAGTGACAAGCAGGGTTATTGCAGGTATAGAAAAGCAAGATAATAATGTATTAATAATTAATAAGTAAAATAATTATTACTTTATTAATTCATTTTAATATTTTTTTGCTTTAGAAAATGAGCTTTGAATCAAACGGTGTAATTCAATGCCGGTAGGGGTATTAGCCCTCGGAGTAGTTGTTTCTGTTTGTTTCCTTCTTAACAGCTGCAATATTTTTGGAAATATTGAAAGCAGATAAGTTTTCAATTTTCAATTAGTAAATATTGTTTTTTGCATATTTTAAACTAGAGTTTCCTGCGAAAAAGCTAAAAAATTTCTATCACTAACAATGTTACTTAATTTTAAAAATGAATAAGAATTTAATCCTAACCCGAATTTGCTTAGAAAGTTTTAATGGGAATTTTTTGACAATCCAAATTTTTATATTTACCTTCTTTGAGGAATTTTTCACGTATTTTAGCCTTAACTCTAGCCGGACTTTAAAAAATAAATAAATAAAAATTGTTATTTTTAGGTAAAATGAGTCTTTTTCAGAAAATGAGAAAAATTTCAGTTTTAATTCTAATCTAAATTTTTTCAAGACTTCAAAATTGCATTTTTGACGCTTTTAGTAACTTTTTAGTTCATTTTGACCATAATCTTAATCTAAGTTTTTCCAATACCCTACAAGTTTTTATGTTTTCCCTTTTTGAATAGTTTTTCACGTATTTTAGCCTTAATTGTGGCCTGACTTTAAAAAAAAAACATTAAAAATGTTTTTTTTTGGTGAAATGAGTTCTTTTCAAACAATTTTTGTTCTACTTCCAATCTGAATTTTTGTTGTTTCAGTTTTCTTTTTATTTGATCTAAGTTGGGTGTTTTTATTACGTTTTCATTCTTTTGAGAGAATTTTAATACAAAATTGATTTTTTTTAAGGACTGGCCAATTGGAATTTGTAATCATTTGTAATAAAGAAAGTCGGCCACAAAATTAAAAATATTTTAAATTTACTCCTTTACTTGAAAATTTTTGATAATTTTTTAGTTTTTTTCTACTTTTCTTACGTTAATTTTTATTTCTGTCTTAACATTCATTTTTTTTTGAAATAATGTTTATTTGCCTTTTGTCAAATACTCCAAATGTATTCGTATAGACTTTAAGTAATTTTTAACGTATTTTGGCATGAATCTTAGTCTGACTTTTCAAACAATATAAAAATTGTTATTTTTAGGTAAAATGGGCTTTTTTTTGTTTATTAATTGTTTATTGATATTGGCCATAGTCTTATTTTAAGTTTTTTAGAAATGTTTTTCGAGGAAAAGAAAATAGTTTTTTTGACATAAAACATAGTTGTGTTGTTTTCAAGTTTAACACTCTTTTAGTGACATTTAATTGTTACCAGTACCAAGTATAGAGTGTATTCAGTTGTTGCTACGTAGTTCAAAATCTTTTTTTTCGAAAAGTTTATTAGACATTAGAGTTAGATGGGAAAAATTAGTTAAAAATAAATAGAAACAAATAGAAAAAAAACGCTAATCTTGGAAACGATTTGAGGCTCCACAAGATTCATTAGACGAGTATATTTTGCAAAATAGCAAAATTATTCAATATCTTGAAAGCGGTTTGAAGTTTCGATAACCGATTGAAAATTGAACTAAAAATGAATAAGAACTTAATGGGTTTATTTTGGAAAATTAGAATATTATTGAATGGTTTGAGACTGCAAAAATATTAATTAGACTACCACGTTTATAACTCCTAGATCTTGAAAAAAAACTACCAAGTTTGTCAAGAAAAATGACCTAACACAAACAGAAAATTCGTGATCGATTTTCGAAAATAAAAGCATGTGTAAATATCTCGAGAACTGTTCGAGGTTTCAAAATTTGGTTTAATTAGAAATAATTAATTGAAAAAGCTTTATGAGTTTAAAAACTATTAAATATCTTGGCAACCGCTTGAGACTCCAAAAAAAATTCATTAGACTATCACGTTTGGCCGAAAAAAATGAGTTACGCAGCTACAGAAACTGCGTGATCGATTTTGGAATATAAAAATGTTTGTAAATATCTCGGGAATAGTTCGAGGTTTTAAAACTTGTACTGAACCTCTGTATTAATTGGAAGTAATTATAAATGGCTTAAATAAAATGTAATGGTTGCCTTTCGGGATTAAGACATATTTAACCAAAATATTTTTAATAAAAAAAGACAGTTTTAATTAATTGGTTATTTACGCCAAGAAAACGAATAGATTAGTATTTTTCTCAAAATAATTTTTAATTCCGAATTTTTATTCAATTAAATTGTAAGTGATAATTGTGTAAGACAACCCAAATTTAATTATATTGTCTGAAAAAAACGTATTTGTCTTATCCGTAAGTTTAACATATAAAATAATCATTGACACGAGGACAAATCATAGACAAATTTGATAAAAAAACATATTTTATTCGTAAGAGAATACAATAAGAAGATTATGAGAATCTTCAAGAAAAACAAAATTAGTTGTTTCTTTTTACTTGAACAAAATGAAATTTGAAGTAAAACAATAGTTTAAAAAAACCATTTTCTTCTAATAAATAGAGTGCACTTATCCGTAGAAGATAAGTTATTTGCTTGATCTGAAAAAGCATTTTTTAAACAAAAAAGGTATTTTAAAAAAACGAACTCTCTTATATCAAAAAGAAACATATTTCTGTATGTACTCTTTCTCCCCAAATTTAAAATTTGACCTATTACAAGGATCCGAGTATATCCAACTGTTTTTTTCTTTTCTAGATATCCTCTTTCTTCTTTCACACACTAAAGTATCGTGCGTTCATTTAAAAAAAAAACAACTCAAGCAGGCCATGGAATTGCAACAGTAGGTCTGATATGACTTCATAAAAACAACTAAAAGTCGAAAATGTCATTAAAGGTTACGATTTAAATTTTTTTATGAACTTATCTCAGACAAGAGTATTAATTCCATGGCTTGCTACGAGTTTTTTTTTATATATATACCCTATACTAATGAATCCATAGCTTTCGAGATAGAGCTTTTCAGTGTTTTATGCAACAGGACAGTACTGTTTTGCTGTAATTCTTCGGAAACATCACTCCTCATGAAGAGTGTAAGCCACGAGGAAAATTTTAGACTATTGAGTCTCACCTTATTTCCAGGTCTCAATACTTTCCACAATTTTTCAAAAAGTCACAACACATTTCATTCACATTCAATTTTATTTCACCAGATATCTCACTTTTTTATCCACTGGAAACACCGTAAGTTGGTGGAAATCTTTAATTTTGGTGTTTGCGTCATGGCCTTACTGAAGAAATAAATTTTAGAACATTGCAACATAAACCCCGAAATCTGAAAACCTGTATTCATATGTAGATAATAATAAATAACAGTCTCCTTAAAATAATGAACCGTACAACACACTGATTTGATTAAGCATTTTTTAAACAAAAACGGTACCTATTTTTAAAAGATCGAACTCTCTTATATCAAAAAAAATATATATTTCTGTATGTGCTTTTTCTCCCCAAATTTAAAATTTGACCTGTTACAAAGATCCGAGTATATCCAACTGTTTTTTTTTCTTTTCTAGATATCCCCTTTCTTCTTTCACACACTAAAATACCGTGCGTTCATTTAAAAAAAAACAACTCAAGCAGGCCATGGAATTGCAACAGTAGGTCTGAGATGATTTCATAAAAACAATTGAAAGTCGAAAATGTCATTAAAGGTTTCGATTTTAATTTTTTTATAAACTTATCTCAGCCAAGAGTATTAATTCCATGGCTTGCTACGAGTTTTTGTTTATATATACCCTATACTAATGAATCCATAGCTTTCGAGATAGAGCTTTTCAGTGTTTTATGCAACCGGACAGTACTGTTTTGCTGTAATTCTTCGAAAACATAACTCCTCATGGAGAGTGTAACTCACGAGGAAAATTTTAGACTATTGAGTCTCACCTTATTTCCAGGTCTCAATACTTTCCACAATTTTTCAAAAAGTCACAACACATTTCATTCACATTCAATTTTATTTCACCAGATATCTCACTTTTTTATCCACTGGAAACACCGTAAGTTGGTGGAAATCTTTAATTTTGGTGTTTGCGTCATGGCCTTACTGAAGAAATAAATTTAAAACATTGCAACATAAACCCCGAAATCTGAAAACCTGTATTCATATGTAGATAATAATAAATAACAGTCTCCTTAAAATAATGAACCGTACAACACACTGATTTGATTAAGCATTTTTTAAACAAAAACGGTACCTATTTTTAAAAGATCGAACTCTCTTATATCAAAAAAAATATATATTTCTGTATGTGCTTTTTCTCCCCAAATTTAAAATTTGACCTGTTACAAAGATCCGAGTATATCCAACTGTTTTTTTTTTCTTTTCTAGATATCCTCTTTCTTCTTTCACACACTAAAATACCGTGCGTTCATTTAAAAAAAAAACAACTCAAGCAGGCCATGGAATTGCAACAGTAGGTCTGAGATGATTTCATAAAAACAATTGAAAGTCGAAAATGTCATTAAAGGTTTCGATTTTAATTTTTTTATGAACTTATCTCAGCCAAGAGTATTAATTCCATGGCTTGCTACGAGTTTTTGTTTATATATTCCCTATACTAATGAATCCATAGCTTTCGAGATAGAGCTTTTCAGTGTTTTATGCAACCGGACAGTACTGTTTTGCTGTAATTCTTCGGAAACATCACTCCTCATGAAGAATGTAACCCACGAGGAAAATTTTAGACTATTGAGTCTCACCTTATTTCCAGGTCTCAATACTTTCCACAATTTTTCAAAAAGTCACAACACATTTCATTCACATTCAATTTTATTTCACCAGATATCTCACTTTTTTATCCACTAGAAACACCTTAAGTTGGCGGTAATCTTTAACTTTGGTCTTCGCCTCATGGCCTTACTGAAGAAATAAATTTAACATTTCAACATAAACCCCGAAATCTGAAAACCTGTATTCGATTCACCTTTCTCATGACTTTTGTATACCTTGAACATTTACATATTACATAATAAGTTCCTTTTGGGGTGAGAAAACTAGTTTTCGACGCCAAGTGACTAGATTGGTGTTCTTAGGATTACCATGGGAAGTTCCTTCGTCAATAAATGACACATGAAGCCAAAACCTTCTGGATTGTGCCGTACTGCAGTAATACTAAAACCTATCTCTTGGAAAATTAATCAAAATTCATTCCCGTCGTCTCGAAAACTTGCTTCAATTTCCCCGAACTTCCCCAGCTCATCAATCTTGAGCGGGCGTACGTCGGTTTCGGCGAATTTCGCTCCTTAAATTGAAAATAACCCTAATTAACTCCCTAACAATGCGGCACCGTATCGATTGTTCCCTTCTCCTTCTTAACGGGCCTAAAAAGGAAAACTAAAAACCGCCAAAGGGGCGTTTCCTAGGCGAATAGTAGCGGCCCAGCTTCCTCCTTATCTCTCCAATATTTCCTTGCGTTTATACATGCTAAACAGGTACGTGGGGCCCCGCTTTCTTGTCTTGCGTTGCGCAGATCGTTTATTACTATATTTTCCCTTTTAACCCCCTAGATGCTGGATTCTTGTCCGCGAGGTGCGTCTGAAATGGGTTCGAGGGATTCGCCTAGAAAAGGGCAGCGGCACAGTTATTCCTGGATGATATTTCGTTAAAGAATGCTCCTGGTTTGGTTGCCAAAAAATCTTGAATTGATTGAAAAGTATTCTAAAAGGCCTAATATTAAATCCTGGTTATAACAGGTTTCACGTCTTTCCGAGGGTATCGCGTACGAAAACGTTGGGTATTTTGTTACTCTTTATTTTCCAAAACTAGTTTTTTAAACTTGCCCCGTATAATATGTGGAATTGGATCAATTATTTGTAGACATCCCTAAACCGTGGGAGAATTCTTTAGGGCAAATTCAAAATTTCAATAATTTTCTTACCGGGGTCACGTCGCACTTATCCAGGAACTGGTTTAGGTACACGAAGAATGGTGTACTTTCAAGTGGTTGGGCCATTGAATAGAAGTTCAAACCCGCCGGGTATTTTTATTCTTGATTTTAATAAATTTTGTCGGAATTTACAGATTCCGGCAAATCGATTACAGGCCAAGATCGAGTGCCTGAAAATGCAAATTAAGAGCTACTTTTTTCTAATTTTTTTTTCACAGATTTTAATTAAATTCTGAATTTAATGACAGAATTTAACAAAATTGTATGTTTAAAGTGGAGACATAGTGAAATCCTGTATTTAAAGTCAGAATTTAGTTAAATTTCGTGTTTAAAGTCGGAATTTATTTAAATTCCCTACTTAAAATCAGAAATTATTTAAAGTACTTGTTTAAAGGCAGAATTTACTTAAAATTCGTGTTTTAAGTCAGAATTTATGTAATTTCCGTGCTTAAATTCAGAATTTGATTAAATTCTAGTGTAGAATCAGAATTTCGTGAAATTTGGTGTTTAAGGTCGGAATTTTCTTAAATTCTGTATTTAAAATAGGAATTGAATTAAATTCCGTGTTTAGAGTCAAATTTTTTTTAAATTCTATATTTAAAGTAAGAATTTGTTTAAATTTCGTGTTTAGGATTGGAATTTAATAATATTGTATGTTTAAAGTTGAGACTTAGTGAAATCCTGTACTTAAAGTCAGAATTTAGTTACATTTCGTGTTTAAAGTCGGAATTTAGTAAAACTTTGTATTTAAAGTCAACATTTATTTAAACTCCCTATCGAGAGTCAGAATTTATTTAAATTCCGTGTTTAAATTCAGAATTTGATGAAATTCTAGTGTATAATCAGAATTTCGTGATATTTGGTGTTTAACGTCGAAATTTCGTTAAATTCTGTATTTAAAATCGGAATTGAATTAAATTCCGTGTTTAAAGTCAAAATTTATTTATATTTCATGTTTATAGTAAGAATTTGGTTAAATTCCGTGTTTAGGGTTTAAATTATTTAAATTACTTGTTTTGTCAGAATTTACTTAAAATTCGTGTTTTAGATCAGAATTTACTTAAATTTAGAAGTTGATTAAATTCTGTGTGAAAAATCAGAATTTCGTGAAATTGGGTGTTTAAAGTCGCAATTTAGAAAAATTCTATGTTTAAAATCGGCATTTAATCAAATTCCGTATTTAATGTCAAAATTTATTTACATTTCATGTTTAAAGTCAGAATTAGGTTGAATTCCTTGTTTAAAGTCGAAATTTAGTTAAATTCCCTGTTAAAATCAGGAATTATTTAAATTACTTGTTTTGTCAGAGTTTACTTAAAATTCGTGTTTAAATTCAGAATTTGATTAAATTCTGTGTGTAAAATCAGAATTTAGTGAAACTGGGTGTTTAAGATCGGAATTTAGATGTTAAAGTTGAGGCGTTGGCAATTTCTGAAAGGTGTAGTACCTATCCCGAATTTAATCAATTTCTAAATTCTGACTTTAAACAAAGAACTTAAATAAATTAGACTCTAAACACGGAATTTAATTAAATTCAGATTTTCAACAGAGAATTTATCTAAATTTCGACCTTAAACATCCAATTTCACGAAATTCTGATTTTACACAAGAATTTAATCAACTTCTGAATTTAAACAGGGAATTTAATTAAATTCTGACCTAAAACACGGAGTTTAACTAAATTCTGACTTTAAACATGAAATTTAATAAGTTTTAACTTTAAACACGGAATTTGATTAAATTCCGATTCTAAATACAGAATTTAACTTATTTGCGATCATGAACACCCAGTGTCGCTAAATTATGATTTTATACAGAGAATTTAATGAAATTCTGAATTTAAACGCGGAATTTAAATAAGTTAAAAAACGCGAATTTTAAGTAAATTCTGACTAAACAAGTAATTTAAATAATTTCTGATTTTAACAGGGAATTTAACTAAATTCGGACTTTAAACGAGGAATTCAACCTAATTCTGACTTTAAACATGAAGTTTAAATAAATTTTGACTTTAAATACGGAATTTGATTAAATTCCGATTTAAAATATAGTATTAAACTAAATTGCGACTTTAAACACCCAATTTCGCTAAATTCTGATTTTATACACAGAGTTCTTATTTTTAATACAAATTTTAATTAAATCCCGTCTTTAATGACAGAATTTTATTAATTTCTGACTTTAGACAAAGTATTCTATTAAATTTTGAATTTAAACACGGAATTAAAAAAAAATCTGACTTTAAACACATAGTTTTATTAAATTCCGACTTTGAACACCCAAATTTTGATATTTAACTCGAAATGTACCTAAATTCCGTTTTAGGGAAAAAATACATTTTTGGCCTTCTTTCAAATTCTAACATTGAACTTAATGGGAATTAACTAAAATCATATTGTCCCAAAAAGTGGCAACTTTTTTAGGAACCATTAAAGCTAGAAACCAGAATTTTTGGTTCTAGGTCCTTTAATCCCATAATTCAAATCTATACCAATGAAACTTTAATATTCGTTGGTATCCACAGAACCATCTTACATGGTTTTATAAGTTTTAACAAGTTTTTCTCCATTGTTGAAATACTATTAGACATACCACAAATACAAAATATGCAAAATAAACTCTTTTCGACGTTTCGACATTTCAACAACATCAAGTCTTTTTTTTTATTATTACCTCAGAGGTTTAGAGTCTATAATTCTGCCAATATGGACAAATTGTCTGGATGTACCTTTAGACGTTTTTTATTTTTTTAAAAATGCGGCAAAGCACTTTATAATTTAAAAAAAAAACAACTTAAGCCTTCTGCTACCTTTCTGCTACTTCCTCATATATATAAGTCTCATATAAGTGGACTAAAACTGAGTTTTTACTGACCCTTTACGATCCTAAATTAACCTGAACACATTATGTCTCAACTAATACCCAATGTGGGTATGCTGTTTTTATAAAGCCTAGTTAGACATAAAAAGATATAAAAACTTTTTATGTCTATATTTGAAAACTATTTTGACTAGAAGGTCGCATCAATTTCTAAAAAACAGAGAAAATATTATGAAAAAATCAGTTTTAAAGGGAGAGGTGCATGAATAGAGGTTGACAGTGTTTTTATAAACGTCAATCAGACCAAAAACAAATCTTAAAATAAGTTATATAACCATATTTGAAAACCGTTTTGACAAGGAGAGAGTAAGTACTAAAATACAGATAAAAACTTATGAAGAAAACAGTCTTAAAAGAAGAGATGCATGAGCAGATTTAGATGGTTAATAGGTAATGCCTTTATAAAGCCTACCTAGACAAGGAAAAATCTAAAACAACTTGAATTCATAATTGAAACCCATTTTGACTAGCAGACACAATCAATTATTAAAAAAATAAAGAAAATCTTACGAAAAAACAGTTTGAATGGAAGAGATACTTAAACAGAGATAGATGGTTAATAATTTACTATTTTCGTGAAGTTCAATCAGACAAAAAAAAATATATTAAAACAGAAAATTTAAATACATTTTGACTTTAAATACAATATTTAACTAAATTCGGACTTTAAACACAGAATTTAACTAAATTCTGATTTTAAATATAGGATTTCACTAAATTCCGACTTTAGGCACACATTTTAATGTGTTTGCAGATAATGTAGATAATTATAGGAGGATATAACTATAATTTCAAAAGTTAAATTTAATTTGCTTTGCGGTTACTTTTTAATAAAGATTTCGTTTTGTTTGATATCCCTAAATCGTGGGAGAATTCTTTCGGGCAAAATCAAAATTTCAATAATTTTCTTACCGGGGTCACGTCGCACTTATCCAGGAACTGGTTTAGGTACACGAAGAATGGTGTACTTTCAAGTGGTTGGGCCATTGAATAGAAGTTCAAACCCGCCGGGTATTTTTATTCTTGATTTTAATAAATTTTGCCTGGTTTTAGAGGAGACTTTGAAAAAATGTGCTTTACCTTCTATTAATACATTTCTTCTTTTCAAACTGTTTTGTTCATAAGTTTTCTCTGTCTTTTAGTAATTGTCTGATTACGCTTTGTAAAGTCAGTAACCTATTAACCATCTATCTCTGAGAGAGAATGAATCGTTATAATTCTTTCTCTGTCTTTTAGTAATTGCTAATATGGGTATTAGTTGAGATAATTATGAATAATTTTCCTTAAAATCATCCTTCAGAGAAACACACTCATAATCTATTGTTCGAATGATCGATCGTTTATCAAAATTGATTACTTCAGATAATTGAGATAAAAACTCGTCAGAACAAGACAAGACATTACACCTTGTCTCGAGTTTTGTCTCGCTCACGCGCCAAGAAGTCCTCAACTCTAAAAATGCAAATTCAAAGTTTTTGGAAAAAAATTAGTTTCCTGTGTTATGTTAGTGTAATTAGAGTGTGTTAAAAGTAATTAAAAAATTACTCACACCGTCTAAAAATGTATATTTAGAGATTCTGAGAACTTATCTCATCAAAAAATTCGCAATTTGATATTTTTTGAGAAAATCACTGATGTGATTTATGAGTGAGAGAGAGAGAGAGTGAGAAAGTACTCAAAGCGTCTGAAAATACAAAATTAAAAGATTCGAGAAAAACTCAGGTTAGAATTAGGGATATAGTTAAAGGAGGAAATATAATTAAAAATTTACATAAAGCGTCTAAAAGTGCCAATTTGGAATGTTTGGCGAAACTCAGATTAAAATTGGAACTAAAGTCTATTAAAAAATGACCCACATAATCTAAAAATGACAATTTTTATGTTTTTTTTTTTTGGGTAAAATGAAGGTTAAAGTGGTGAAAAATGATTCAAAATGTGTAAAAATGCTTATCAAATTTTCTCTGCAAATCTAGGTTAGGATTAGGGTCAAAATGTGTTAAAACATGACACAGGATATCTAAAAATGCATATTTGAGTGCATGTTAGGATTAGAACCAAAAGTAGTAAAATATTTACAGAAAGCTACTCTAAGGGTCGGTATTTTGAATCCCGATCACCAACTTGATCAAGTAATCATAGGTCAAATGTTACAGTCATAATAATAATAATAATGTCAGTCATAGATAATCAATTTTCAAATAATTTGATCGAAAATCAAACTACCGGCTCTAAGACTGCAAACTTGGAGTCCTGGGAGAAATTCAGGTTAGAATTAGGACTAAAGTCGATTAAAAATGACCCATTTCTTCTGAATGTAATATAATATATATGAAAATAAAAATTGGCGAAAATGAATCAAAGTTTGGAAAAATGCTAATTAAAAGTTTTTGGGAAAATCCGATTAGGATTAGTGTCAAAATGAGTAAAAAAAGACCCAAAGCGTCAAAAATATATATTTGGTGGTTTCTGGAACCCTAAAATCGATTAAAAATAATTCACCTCATCAAAAAAATGCAAAACTTGATGTTTTTTTTGAGAAAATCACGAAAGGATTAAGGCCAAGATCGAGTGCCTGAAAATTCAAATTAAGAGCTAATTTTTTCTAATTTTCTTTTCACATAGTTTAATTAAATTCTGAATTTAAAGACAGAATTTAATAAAATTGTATTTTCAAAGTGGAGACATAGTGAAATCCTGTATTTAAAGTCAGAATTTAGTTAAATTTCGTGTTTAAAGTCGGAATTTATTTAAATTCCCCACTTAAAATCAGAAATTATTTAAAGTACTTGTTTAAAGGCAGAATTTACTTAAAATTCGTGTTTTAAGTCAGAATTTATTTAACTTCCGTGTTTAAATTCAGAATTTGATTAAATTCTAGTGTAGAATCAGAATTTCGTGAAATTTGGTGTTTAAAGTCGGAATTTTCTTAAATTCTGTATTTAAAATAGGAATTGAATTAAATTCCGTGTTTAGAGTCAAATTTTTATTAAATTCCATATTTAAAGTAAGAATTTGTTTAAATTTCGTGTTTAGGATTGGAATTTAATAAAATTGTATGTTTAAAGTTGAGACTTAGTGAAATCCTGTACTTAAAGTCAGACTTTAGTTACATTTCGTGTTTAAAGTCGGAATTTAGTAAAATTTTGTATTTAAAGTCACCATTTATTTAAACTCCCTATCGAGAGTCAGAATTTATTTAAATTCCGTGTTTAAATTCAGAATTTGATTAAATTCTAGTGTATAATCAGAATTTCGTGATATTTGGTGTTTAACGTCGAAATTTCGTTAAATTCTGTATTTAAAATCGGAATTGAATTAAATTCCGTGTTTAAAGTCAAAATTTATTTATATTTCATGTTTATAGTAAGAATTTGGTTAAATTCCGTGTTTAGGGTTTAAATTATTTAAATTACTTGTTTTGTCAGAATTTACTTAAAATTCGTGTTTTAGATCAGAATTTACTTAAATTTAGAAGTTGATTAAATTCTGTGTGAAAAATCAGAATTTCGTGAAATTGGGTGTTTAAAGTCGCAATTTAGAAAAATTCTATATTTAAAATCGGCATTTAATCAACTTCCGTATTTAATGTAAAAATTTATTTACATTTCATGTTTAAAGTCAAAATTAGGTTGAATTCCATGTTTAAAGTCGAAATTTAGTTAAATTCCCTGTTAAAATCAGGAATTATTTAAATTACTTGTTTTGTCAGAGTTTACTTAAAATTCGTGTTTAAATTCAGAATTTGATTAAATTCTGTGTGTAAAATCAGAATTTAGTGAAACTGGGTGTTTAAGATCGGAATTTAGATGTTAAAGTTGAGGCGTTGGCAATTTCTGAAAGGTGTAGTACCTATCCCGATTTTAATCAATTTCTGAATTTAAACACCGAATTTAACTAAATTCTGACTTTGAACAAAGAATTTAAATAAATTAGACTCTAAACACGGAATTTAATTAAATTCAGATTTTCAACAGAGAATTTATCTAAATTCCGTCCTTAAACATCCAATTTCACGAAATTCTGATTTTACACAAGAATTTAATCAACTTCTGAATTTAAACAGGGAATTTAACTAAATTCTGACCTTAAAGACGGAGTTAACTATATTCTGACTTTAAACATGAAATTTAATACATTTTAACTTTAAACACGGAATTTGATTAAATTCTGATTCTAAATATAGAATTTAACTTAATTGCGATCTTAAATACCCAGTGTCGCTAAATTCTGATTTTATACAGAGAATTTAATGAAATTCTGAATTTAAACGCGGAATTTAAATAAATTCTGACCTAAAACACGAATTTTAAGTAAATTCTGACAAAACAAGTAATTTAAATAATTTCTGATTTTAACAGGGAATTTAACTAAATTTCCACTTGAAACAAGGAATTCAACCTAATTCTGACTTTAAACATGAAATTTAAATAAACTTTGACTTTAAATACGGAATTTGATTAAATTCCGATTTTTAATATAGAATTTAACTAAATTGCTACTTTAAACACCCAATTTCGCTAAATTCTGACTTTATACACAGAGTTCTTACCTTAAATACAAAATTTAATTAAATTCCGTCTTTAATGACACAATTTTATTAATTTCTGACTTTAGGCAAAAAATTCTATTAAATTTTGAATTTAAACATGGAATTTAAAAAAAATCTGACCTTAAACGCATAGTTTTATTAAATTCCGACTTTGAACACCCAAGTTCTGATATTTAACTCGAAATGTACCTAAATTCCGAATTTAAGGAAAAAAATATATTTTTGGCCTTCTTTCAAATTCTAATATTACACTTAATGGGAATTAACTAAATTCATATTGTCCCAAAAAGGGCCAACTTTTTTAGGAACCATTAAAGCTAGAAACCAGAATTTTTGATTCTAGGTCCTTTAATCCCATAATTCAAATCTATACCAATGAAACTCTAATATTCGTAGGTACCCACAGAACCATCTTACATGATTTTATAAGTTTTAACAAATGTTACTCCATTGTTAGAATACTATTAGACACACTTTTCAACGTTTCAACATTTCAACAACGTTAGGTATTTTTTCCTAATATCAATACCTCGGCAGTTTAGAGTCCATAAAAGGGGTTTGGATATTTCTATAATCTGCCAATATGGACAAATTGTCTGGATGTACTTTTGGACGTTTTTTTTTTTTTAAAATGCGGCAAATCACTTTATACATCAAAAAATAAACCAGCTTAAGCCTTCTGCTACCTTTTTGCTACTTCTTCATTAATATTTAGTGGACTAAAACTTTTTTACTGACCCTTTACGATCCTAAACTAACCTGAACACATTATATCTCAGCTAATACCCAATGTGGTTATACTGCATTTATAAAGCCTAATTAGACAAAAGAAGATATAAAAAATTTTTATGTCTATATTTGAAAACTATTTTGACTAGAAGATCGCATCAATTTCTAAAAAACAGAGAAAATATTATGAAAAATTCAGTTTGAAAGGGAGAGGTGCATGAATAGAGGTAGACAGTGTTTTCATAAACCTCAATCAGACCAAAAACAAATCTTAAAATAAGTTATATAATCATATTTGAAAACCATTTTAACAAGGAGACACTAAGTACCAAAATACGGAGAAAACTTATGATGAAAACAGTTTGAAAAGAAAAGATTCATAAATAGAGATAGATGGTTACTAGGTACTGTTTTTATAAAGACTAATTAGACAAAAAAAATCTAAAACTATTTGGGTTCATAATTGAAAACTATTTTGTCTAGAAGGGAGCATTTATTAAAAGAAAGAGAAAAACTTATTAAGGAAATTGTTTGAAAGGAAGAGACGGAAAGAAGTGAACAGATAGATGGTTAAATGTACTGTTTTCATGAAGTTCAATCAGACCAAGAAAAAATATTAAAACTACTAACTTAATCAAATTCTGATTGTAAGCAGGAAATTTAAATAAATTCTGACTTTAAATACAAAATTTAACTAAATTCCGACTTTAAACTCGGAATTTAACTAAATTCTGACTTTAAACTTTTCAAAACACTTTTTAAATTTAATTTGCTTTGCGAATACTTTTTAATAAAGGTTTCATTTTGTTTAAATAAATATTGAAACTGTAAAGTTTTTTGCATAACTAAAAAATACAAAAAAAATATTTTTTCATTTAATATAAAAACATTTAGCTTTAAATACCATATTTAACTGATATCCGACTTTATACTCGAAATTTATCTTTATTTAAACACAACATTTTAATGTGTTCTCAGATAATATGGGACAAATAGCTACTTCACTTTTCAGAACTTGACAATGCCTCGACTTTAAACACATAATTTAACGAAATTTTAACTTCTAACATGGAGTTTACATAAAATTTGACTTTAAATACCGAATTTAAATAAATTCTGACATTAAAAACATAGTTTAATTAAATCCCAATTTTAAATAGAGAGTTTAACGAAATTCCGACCTTAAACACCCAATTTTGCTAAACTCTGATTTTACACAGAGAATTTAATCAGATTCTGAATTTCGACACGAGTTTAAATAAATTATCACTTAAAACACGGATGATATCTAAACTCTGACTTTGAACAAGCAATTTAATTAAATTCTGAATTTGAACCTTAAATTGAAATATATTCTGCCTTAAAATGCAAAATTTAAATAAATTCCGACTTTTTGCTTTCCGGATACTTTTCAATAAATATTTAATTTTGTTTAAATAAATAAAGAAACTCATTTCAAAAACAATTTTACACAAATAAACAATGAAAAAGATCATATATTCATTTAATATAAAACTTTTAGTGTAAGGTAGGTTTTACAGAAATTATGGAGGCAAGTAGTTGTGGGCTATTTGTCCCACACTTTTCAGAAATTGACAACGACTCGAATTTCAACACATAATTTAAGGAAATTTTGACTTTAAACATGGAATTTACATAAATTTTTACTTTAAATATAGAATTTAAATAAATTCTGACATTAAACACATAATTAAAATAAACTCCAATTTTAAATGAAGAATTTAACTAAATCCCGCCTTAAACACCAAATTTCACTAAATTCTGTTTTTACGCACATCATTTAAACAAATTCTGAATTTAAACAGAAAGTTTAAATAAATTCTGACTTAAAACACGGATTTTATGTAAATTCTGACTTTAAACAAGTAATTTGATTAAATTCCAATTTTGAACAGAAAATTTAAATAAATACCGACTTTAAATACAAAATTTAACTAAGTTCCGATTTTAAACACTGAATTTAACTAAACGCACAACATTTTAATGTGCTTGCATAAAATGTAGATAATTATAGAACAGTATTCTTTTTCTTACACATTTTTTGAATTTGATTTGCTTTGCGGATATTTTCTATTTAAGATTTAATTTTGTTTAAATAACTATAGAAACTCTATTGCACAAATAAACAATAAAAAAGATGAATTTTCCATTTAATTTAAAAACATTTAGAGAAAGATAGATTTTACAGAAATTATAGAGAAGCAAAGCAGTTGTGGGACAAATAGTTACTTTACTTTTCAGAAATTGACAACGCTTCGACTTTAGACACATAATTTGACACATTTTTGACTTCAAACATGAAATTTACATAAATTTAAACTTTACATATGAAATTTAATTAAATTCTGATTTTAAATACATAATTTAAATAAAATCTAAATTTAAATTCACAATTTAACAAAATTGCGACCTACTCACCCAATTTCACTAAATTCTGTTTTTACACACAGAATTTAAACAAATTCTGAATTTAAACATGTTTAAATAAATTTTGACTTTAAATACGGTATATAATTTCTGACTTTAAACAAATAATTTAATTAAATTCTGGTTTTAAACAGGAAGCTTAAATCGATTTTGACGATAAATACAAAATTTAACTAAATTCCGACTTTAAACAGGAAATTTAACTAATTTACAAATTTAACCAATTTCTCACTTTAAAAAGAGGATTTCACTAAATTTCGACTTTAAACACACATTTTAATGTGTTTACAGATGATGTAGATAATTATAAAGCACTATGTTTTTCTTGAACACTTTTTAAATTTAATTCGCTTTGCGCTTACTTAAAAAAAATATTTTTGTTTAAATAAATATAGAAACTGTAAACATTTTTGCGTAAATAAGCAATAAAAAATTATGATATTTTTTTATTGAATATAAAAACATTTATAGAAAGACAGTTTTTACAGAAATTATAGAGAAGATCAGGAGTTGTGGGACAAATACTACTTTACTTTTGACAATGTCTCGACTTTAAACACATAATTTAACGAAATTTTACTTTAAACATGGAAGTTACATAAATTTTGACTTTAAATACGGAATTTAAATAATTTCTGATATTAATCACATAATTTAAATAAATTCCAAATTTAAATACATAATCTAAGTAAATTCCGACCTTAAACACCCAATTTTACTAAATTCTCATTTTACACAAATAACTTAATCAAATTCTGAATTTAAACATGGATTTTAAATAAATTCTGAGTTAAAACACGGATTTTATGTAAGTTCTGACTTTAAACAAGTAATATAATTAAATTCTGATTTTAAATAGAAAATTTAAATAAATTCCTTCTTTAAACACGGAATTCAACTAAATTCTGACTTTAGGATTTCACTAAATTCCGACTTTAAACACACAATTTGACTAAATGCTGTAGTTAAACCCAGAATTTAATCAAATTATCAATTTAAACATTTCAATAAATTGTAACTTTAAACAGGGAATTTAAGTAAATTCTGACTTTTTTACTAAGTTTTTATTTTAGACAGGAATTTAAATAAATTGTTACTTTAAATACAAAATTTGAGTAAATTTCGACTTTAGACATAAAATTTTGTAACAAATTCTGAATGAAAAGCATGAATAGAGATAGATGCGTATTTCTTCCATACAGTGACAACAGTTCAAAACCTGTTCACTCCTCGTTGAATTCCAAATCTGGAGTTTCCATTACTCCTTTTTCAAATGTCATAGTTAGCTTAATAGTTAGGGGAAAGTTAATTAAAAAAAAAGGAACTTATTGTCCTCAAGTTTTTTGTGAATGTGACCCTGGTTTACTGGACTAAAGGGGCTGCCCATAGTTACACCATCAGTTAGTACCGAATTTTTTTTTCCATTGAAAAAATGTAGTAGTTAGGCACGGGGAACAACCTACCAATACCAAACGGATCATCTCGGAATATCAAAACGCTCACTAAATTTCGCAAACAACCAAATTTGATATCGTCTTCGAGTTGGTTTTCTGAGGGCTTCACGGTTCCTCGTCACGATGCTTACGTAAAACCCAACTATAATGGAAACCAAAGAAATTAATGGAAAACGAAACGGCGCGTCTTCAAACAAAGGAAATATGGAAGCCGGAAACAGGAGCGGCATCATCAGAAGGAGGACGGAAAGGGGGGGGGGGGGGGCTCGAGTTCCTCATTCTGTCACACCACAATGCCGGCTTTAAGTTTCTACATGCAGAACTCATTAATTCTCTCAGCTTCCTTCGTCTTGTAACTTATTAACGACAGCCAATGAGAAACGTTGTCTATTTACCGCGCAATCCTTTGTTCCCGACGTCTTCTTGCCACTTTCGGAAGGAAGGAGGTGCCTGCTGATGCTTCTTGGCCCCCCTTTTGTCTCCCGGTTTTCCATCTCCTTAGAAATCTTATTTCTGAAACAAGAGAGGAGTTATTAGTTAGTTCGCCCGCGGGGCATGGCAGCTACTAAACTTCAATTCAGGACTGTAATGGTCTCAGTGACGTCATGTGACACATCAGAAATTTATTAGGAAACAAACTTGACGAATTTGTGTGGGAAATATTTTAACCCAGTGAAAAAACTCGCCCTGATAACCATCAGAAACACTAAATATTTCCCAAGATATGTTCCCTGTATAAATTTCTAGAAAATCTGGTTACGCTGACCCCACTGACCATCACACTTGCTTCTGCCTTGACGAGTTCTCGCCTTAAGGGCCAAAGGTGGCAGTCTTGGGTTACTGTTGGTCATTTTTAGCTGACCAAGGGTCAGTTAGGAGGGATTGAGTATAAGGGGTAAACGACGGTTTCACATAGAAATGCGTACTTAAAAAAAAACTGGATGTATTTTTATTTTTTAGTAACATACGATTGACTAAAAGCTGACATACGGTTATAGTAAAAACTTGTTTCTAAGGGAATATTTAAAAATGAATTATTTGTATCATTTCTATAATGTACTAATATTAAGTAAAATAAAAAAAATTTAGATGATTTTGGCCTACAATTAGAAACAATTTAAATATGTGTCTTTAACTATCTGCAACTTTTTTTCTATACGTTCCTGATTATTCCAGATTTTTTTAACTTTTGGATCTTTTCGTCGATTTTGGTTTAAATTATTAATTTCTTTCTGTTCTTTTTTTTGTTCTCATTTATTATTATTCTCATGTTTTTATGCTTTGTAAATATTCAAAATAATTAAAACGTTAAATATTTGTATGTTATTTCTTGAGGTGTACTCAGATTAAAATAACCTGAGCTGGTGATTTTTGAATAAATCTGACAAATTTTTCGGCCAAGTTTTAAGTTCAAGTTGTTGAGATTCGAATAGCCGGATAGTGCTTTTTGTCCATTTTGGGTTTCATCAACTTCTTTCAAGGCAATGTTGACCCAAAATTGAACTTTTTCAAAGAAACTATAATAGTGGCGTAAATTGATTTTCATTTGGGGAATTTTGACTCATAACTAAGTTATTTTTATGATAAATAATTTTTGAATTGCAAATTTTTTTACTCAGTTTTGGCCCGATATATCTCCAACAATATTTTTTATTGCAAAAATTATGGTCAGAAAAGAAATCTTTTTAGAAAACTTTTGAGAGCTTTCCCGTATCTAAAGTCAAAATGTATGTAAATTCCATGTTTAAAATCAAAATTTTTTGTTAAATTATTTGATTAAAGTCGAAATTTGAGTTTTAAAACTCGGAATTTAGTTACATTACGAGCTGAAGGTCGGAATTCAGTTGCTTGAAGCGATGCGTTGGCAATTTCTGAAAAGGGAAATAGCTATTTGTTCTACAACTGCTCTCGTTCTCTATAATATCTGTAAAATCTATCTTTCTATAAATGTTTTTATATTAAATGAAATAATCGTCTTTTTTTATTGTTTATTTATGCAAAAATTTTTACAGTGTCTACATTTATTTAAACAAAATTAAAATGTTTATTAAAAAGTAACCGCAAAATAAATTAAATTTAAAAGGTGTTCAAGCAAAAAAAAATAGTGTTCTATAATTATCTACGTTATCTACGAACACATTAAAATATTGCGTATTTAAAGTCAAAATTTAGTTAAATTTCATCTTTATAGTTGGAATTTAGTTAAATTCCGTATTTAAAGCCAGAATTTATTTAAATTTCTTTTTTAAAATTCGAATTTAATGAAATTACTTGTTTAAAGTCAGAAATGACTTAAAATCTGTGTTTTAAAAAAAGAACTTATTTCAGCTTTGTGCTTATTAAATTTTGTGTGTAAAATCAGAATTTAGTAAAATTAAGTGTTTAAGGTCAGAATTTATTTAAATTCCGTATTTAAAGTAAAAATTTATATAAATTCCATTTTTAAAGTCAAAAAATTTTGTTGAATTATGTCTCTAAAGTCGAGGCACTCTCAATTTCTAAAAAGTGAAGTAGTATTTGTCAAGATATAGCACGCCAGCAACACAACTGCTCTCCTTCTCTATAATTTCTGCATAATCTAGCTTTCTATAAAATTCAAGTATTTTTATATTAAATGAAAAAATCTTTTTTTTGAAAAATATTTACAGCGTCTATATTTATTTAAATAAAATTAAATCTGTATTAAAAAGTAACCGAAAAACAAATTAAAATTTAAAAGTGTTCAAGAAAAAAAATAGTGTTCTATAATTATCTACATTGTTTGCGTACACATTAAAATTTTATGTGTTTAAGGTCAGAATTTAGTGAAATTCGGTGTTTGAGGTCGGATTTAGTTAAATTCTGTATTTAAAATTGGAATTTATTTAAATTATGTTTTTAATGTCAGAATTTATTTAAATTTCGTTTTTAAAGTCAAAATGTATGTAAATTCCATGTTAAAGTAAAAATTTCGTTAAATTATGTGTTTAAAGTCAAGGCATTGTCAATTTCTGAAAAGTGAAGTACTATTTGTCCCACAACTGCTCTCCTCTATAATTTCTGTAAAACCTATCTTTCTATAAATTTCAAATAATTTTATAAATAAAAAAATTTTTTTGTTTATTGTTTATTTATTAAAAATATTTAGTGTCTATATTTATTTAAATAAAATTAAATCTTGATTAAAAAGTAACAAAACAAATTAAATTTAAAAAATGTTCAAGAAAACAATAGTGTTCTATAATTATCTACATTGTTGGCTAAGACATTAAAATGTCATGTGTTTAAAGTCAGATTTTAGTTAAATTTCTTGTTTAAAATCAGAATGTGACAAAATGTTGTTTGTAAATTCAGAATTTAGTAAAATTGGGTGTTTAAGGTCGGATTTAGTTAAATTCTGTATTTAAAATTGGAATTTATTTAAAATATGTTTTTAATGTAAAAATTTATTTAAATACCGTATTTAAAGTCAAAATTTATGTAAATTCCACGTTAAAGTCAAAATTTTGGTAAATTATGTGATTAAAGTCAAGGCATTGTCAATTTCTGAAAAGTGATGCAGTATTTCTCCTACAACTGCTCTCCTTCTCTATAATTTCTGTAAAATCTATCTTTTTATATATGTTTTAATATTAAATAAAAAAATTATCTTTTTACATTGTTTCTTTATTTAAAAATGTTTACAGTGTCTATATTTATTTAAACAAAATTAAATCTTTATTAAAAAATAACCGCAAAACAAATTAAATTTAAAAAGTGTTCAAGAATAAAATATAGTATTCTATAGTTATCTACAGGATCTGCCAACACATTAAAGTATTATGTGTTTCAAGTCGGAATTTATTTAAATTGTTCATTTAAAGTCGGAATTATTATTATTTAAATTTCCTGTTTAAAATAAGAATTTAATTGAATTACTTATTTGAAGTCAGAATTTACATAACATCCGTGTTCTCAATCAGAATTTATTTAAACTCCGTGCTTAAATTCAGAATTTGCTTAAATTCTATGTGTAAAATCAGAATTTAGTAAAATTAAGTGTTTAAGGTCAGAATTTATTTAAATTCCGTATTTAAAGTTAAAATTTATGTAAAATCCATGTTAAAGTCAAAATTTCGTTAAATTATGTGTTTAAAGTTGAGACATTGTCAATTTCTGAAAAGTGAACTAGTATTTATCCCAAAATTGCTCTCCTTCACTATAGATTCTGTAAAATCTATCTTTCTATAAATGTTTTTATATTAAATGAAAAAATCATCTTCTTTTTATTGTTTATTTATTCAAAAATATTTAGTGTCTATATTTATTCAAACAAAATTAAATCTTTATTAAAAAGCAACCGCAAAACAAATTAAATTGAAAAAATGTTCAAGAAAAAAATAGTTATCTTTAGTTATCTACGTTATCTTCGAACACATTAAAATATTATTTGTTTAAATAAAATTTAGTTACATTTCGTGCTTAAAGTCGGAATTTAGTTAAATTTTTCAATTAAAAAATTCATTTAAAAAAAGTCAGAATTTATTTAAATTTCCTCTTTAAATCAGAATGTGATTGAATGTTGTGCGTAAAATCAGAATTTAGTGAAATTGGTTGCTTCTGGTCGGATTTATTTAAATTCTGTATTTAAAGTCAAAGTTTATGTAAATTCCATGTTACAGTAAAAATTTCGTTAAATTATATTTAAAGTGGTGGCATTGTCAATTTCTGAAATGTGAAGTAGTATTTGTCCCACAACTGCTCTCCTTCTCTATAATTTCTGTAAAATCTATCTTTCTGTAAATGTTTTATATTAAATATAAAAATCATCTTTTTTATTGTTTATTTATTCAAAAATGTTTACAGTTTTTATATTTATTTAAACAAAATTAAATCTTTATTAAAAAGTAACCGCAAGAAAAAACATTGTGTTCTATAATTATCTACATTATCTGCGAACATATTAAAATGTTATGTATTTAAAATCAGAATTTAGTTAAATTTCATGTTTAATGTCGGAATTACGTTAAACTCCGTATTTAAAGTCAGAATTTACTTAAAATCTGTGTTTAAAAAAAGAACTTATTTAAGCTCCGTGTTTAAAATCAGAATGTGATTAAATTTTGCGTGTAAAATCCGAATTTAGTAAAATTGGGTGTTTAAGGTCGAATTTAGGTAAATTATGTATTTAAAATTGACATTTATTTAAATTATGTGTTTAATGTCAGAATTTATTTAAATTCCGTATTTAAAGTAAAAATTTCTGTAAATTCCATGTTAAAGTCAAAATTTTGTTAAATTATGTGTTTAAAGTCAAGGCATTGTCAATTTCTGAAAAGTGAAGTAGTATTTGTCCTACAACTGCTCTCTTTATAAACAAATTTTTGTAAAATCTGTATTTCTATAAATTTTTATATTAGATGAAAAAATCATCTTATTTTATTGTTTATTTATTCAAAAATATTTACAGTGTCTATATTTTATTAAACAAAATTAAATCTTTATTAAAAAGTAACCGCAAAACAAATTAAATTTCAAATGTGTCTACTTTATCTGGAAACACATTAAAACGTTGTGTTTAAAGTCAGAATTTAGTTAAATTTCCTGTTTAAAGTCAGAATGTAGTTAAATTTTGTTATTAAAATCAGAATTTATTTAAATGTTTTTTTCGTGTTTAAAATCAAAATTTAATTAAATTAAGTACTGCTTTAAAGTTAGAGTTTACTTAAAATCCGTGATTTAATTCAGAACTTATTTAAACTCCGTGTTATTAAGTTAATTAAGTTCCGTATTTAAAGTGAAAATGTAATTCTATGTTTAAGCTATTTTTCCAACAACTGGTCTCCTTCTCTATAATTTCTGTAAAATTATATATATTTTTCAATAAATGTTTTTATATAAAATGAAATTTTTTTTTTTATTTTCTATTTACGCAAAAATTTTTACAGTTTCTGTATTTATTTAAACAAAATGCATTCTGTATTAAAAAGTAACCGCAAAAAAATGAATTTAAAAAGTGTTCAATAAAAAAAATAGTATCCTATAATTATCTACATTATCTGCAATCACATTAAAATGCGTGTTTAATGTCTTAATTTAGCGAAATCCTTTATGTAAAGTCAGAATTTATTTAAATTCTGTGTTTAAAATGGGAATTTAGTTAAATCTTGTATTTAAATTTCCTGTTTAAAATCAGAATTTAATTAAATTATTTGTTGAAGGACAGAATATACATAAAATCCATATTTAAAATCAGAATCTATTTAAACTCCGTGATTAAAAACAGAATTTGATAAAATTCTGTATTTATTTAGTGATTAGTTCAATTTGATTAAATTATGTGTATGAAATCAGAATTTAGTGAAATTGATTGTTTAGGTCAAAATTTAGTTAAATTGTGTATTTAAAATTAAAATATATTTAAATTATTTATTTAAAGTGAGAATTTATATAAATTCCGTATTGAAAGTTAAAATGTATGTAAATTTCATGTTTAAAGTCAAAATTTTGTTAAATTATATGATTAGAGTCAATTTCTGAAAAGTGAAATAGCTACTTGGCACACAGTTTCTTTGCTTCTCTACAATTTCTGTAATCTATCTTTCTTTAAACGTTTTTATAATAAATAGAAAAATTCAACTTTTTTATTGTTTATTTGTGCAAATTTGTGCACTATATTTATTTAAGCAAAATTAAATTTTTATTAAAAAATATCAGCAAAGCAAATTAAATTTAAAAAGCCTTTAAGGAAAAAAATAGCGTTCTATAATTATCTATATTTTCTGTAAACACATTAAAATGTTCTGTATTTAAAGTCGGAATTTAGTGAAATATTGTATCTAAAGTCAGAATTTAGCTACATTTCATGCTTATGGTCGGGATTTAGTTAAATTTTATATTTGAAGTCAGAATTTATTTGGAATCCGTGTTTTAAGCCAGAACTTATTTAAACTCCGTGTTGAAATCAAAATTTGATTAAATGTGTGTGTAAAATCAGAATTTAGTGAAAACAAAATGAAATCTTTATCATAAAGTGCAAAGCAAATTAAATTTAAAAAGTGTTCAAGAAAAAAAAATTGTGCTCTATAACTATCTACATTATCTGCAAACCCATTAAAATGTGTGTTTAAAGTCAGAATTTAGTGAAATACTGTATTTAAACTCACAAAAAATTCTGTATTCAAAATTGGGATTTATTTAAATTATGTATTTAAGGTCAGAATTTAATTAAGTTCCATATTTAAGGTCAAAATTTATGTAAATTCTATGTTTAAAGCCAAATTTCGTTAAATTATATGTTTAAAGTCAAGGCATTGTCAATTTCTGAAAAGTAAAGTAGATATTTGTCCTACAACTGCTCTCTTTATATATTAATTTCTGTAAAATCTATATATCTTTCTATAAGTGTTTTTGTTTTAAATGAAAAAATAATTATTCGATTTATTATAAAGTATTAAAAAGTGTTTAAGAAAAAAAAATGTGCTCTATAACTATCTACATTATCTGCAAACCCATTAAAATGTGTGTTTAAAGTCGGAATTTAGTGAAATACTGTATTTAAAGTCACAATTTAGTTAAATTCCATGTTTAAAGTCATAATTTTTTTAAATTTATTGTTTAACATCAAAATTTAATTAAATTACTTATTTCAATAATTTTTGGTCTGATTGATTTCCATAAAAACAGTAAATTATTAACCATTTATCTCTGTTCATTTCATTTATAGTTCAAAATTAGCTAGTCGGGTTAGTTCAATTACACTTTTTACGTTTCAGTTAGGTTTGTTCAAGTTAACTCAGTTCTACTTTCTAGGTTTAGATTCGATTACAATTATACAAAAACTGGATCCATGAGGGCCCGCTTTTTTTTTGCTTTATTTTTTAGATCATGTTCAGGTTAGTTCAGGTTAAGTCTGGTTACTTCAGGTTAGGTCTGGTTACTTCAGGTTAGTCCAGGTCCAGTTTTCCTGGTTATGTTAGTTCAGTTACACTTTCTACGTTTAGATTAAGTTCTGCGGTTAGGTTCTACGTTTAGCTCCGGTTCATTCAGTTCTACTCTTTATGTTATGGGTGCAACTTTTTTCATTTTTAGGTTAAAAAGGTTAACTTTGATTAGTTCTAGCTAGGTCTGATTACTTCAGGTAAGTCCATTTCTTGTTTTCCTGGTTAGGTTAGTTCAGTTACAGTTTTTACGTTCAGTTCTGCTCTTCATGTTGATGTTAGAAAATGAAAGAAATGAAAAAAATAATTCAACTTTGGTTAGTTCAGATTAATTTAGTTTAATTTTTTTGGTTACAGAAATACAGCCTCATACATAAAAAAATTCAGCATTTTCATGAAAAAATAAAATATATAGACATTCACCCAAACTATATGTTAGTAACTTTTCATGTTTCTGGTTTATTCAGTAACGTATCTGTTGACAAAACTTTAATTATTGTAAAAAATAAGTTTGAAAATGACATCAAGCTTGAAGAACGAAAAAAAAAAACACCACTGCAATTAGTATAAAGACCACAAAACTGATTAATAAGTCAAAAAAAGGATTGAATATTGAAGGCACACTTACAGCAACAACATGGCAAAAGAAATAACAACCGAAACCTGATCCCTCATTTTAGAACATCACTAGAGTACATCTCACTCTTTGTCACACAAGAGATTATCCATAGTTAAAACAACAAAGGTGGCGAGATATTACAGGCCGCTCTAAACCGCTCTGAGAGTATTGCCGTCCTAAGATTTTTATTGAGAAAACAAAGGATGGGAATACTCTCAGAGCGCTATAGACCGGACACTCGAAAATGCTGAAATTGCTTCGTATGCATTATTATTAATTGTATGAGTTTATTTATAACAGAAAGGTGGATGCCTTGCCCGTAGTTTACACTAAAATATTTTTTAGACCTAATGAAAAAGTTTTAAAAAACATGACAATGACGATCTACGAGACTGACATAAATTGGTTCGCATGGTTTGCTTACCTGGACGCTTATTCTATAGGAAAGAGTGAAAGTGAAAGTGAGAATTGCTGGCCAATGGAACTCGTCAACAGAATTTTTTGACTAATCAAGGTTGTCAAAATTCTCACTTTCACTTTCACTCTTTCCTATAGAATATTGCCCCTGGGGAATGTTAATTCCTGGTTCATATAATCTACCTTTTCACATAATTTTCATTGCCAACTCAATTATACCTTGAAAAACACACACAGCAACCACTACACTTATGTAAAGCCCCCAAAATTGTTAAATAAATAAAAAAGTGATGAATACTGATGATATGAATAACACCGCAAAAGAAATAACTGAAACTGATCCCTCGTTTTAGAATAGTAGTATATCTCTCTTTGTCGCACAAGAGCATTACCGCGATTAAAACAACAAAGATGGCGAGAGTGATTTCCCGGTTTTTCACGTACTCTAACCGAAGCAGTCACTGACAAAATCTCCTTTCTACCATCTCTTTCTACATTGACGGCCTCTCATAAGGTACCCTTGATGTAATGCTTTCTTATGTCATCATTGATGTTGTTGATTGGTGCCGATGACGAAGTTAAAATATCGGATTTCTTGAAGACAAGAGAGATGGATAAACAAATTACGTCGTTGATATATAAATGCAACGAATGGCGTCGCCTTATGGGGGTCTAGTAGTAAAAAAAATACAGTCACTGAATCGATTCAAAAATCGTTTTTTACAATATTTACAATTTTCTTGAAATTTCAACTCAGGGTTGCCAGATTTTACTATATGTACTGCCTTGCAAAGATCAATTATTGTTCTCTCATAAGTTACATATTCTTTTGTTTACTAACTACACTAGTTTATCTCTCTTCTCTAAGTTTCGTTTGAGTTAACAAAGGATAGATATACATTCTTACAATAAACGATCTGTCGAATGCATGACCTCATATCTTAAGCGGAGTTTTTTTTAGTGCGAATCCGATTTAAAAAAACAACCAAAAAATTGTATTGGGGCGTAATACCCATAAGTAAATAGTACAAAAAGGAATAATCCACCTCAAAGATCTATAAAACTCTCTGTGCAGCCATCATTTTGTAGGTGGATACCATAAGCTGGGGTAAACTCCGTATATTCCTGTGGGTCAGACGAGGAGAGAGGCACAATACATCGCGACAAAATAGGGCTTATTGAAATTTTATGGGGGTAGAACACCCCCGTTTACTCCGACTACTTTCACCCTTATCTAGCAAAATAATGGCTGTCGGATGTTTTAAGCCCTTTGGGGTGCGGGGAAAAAGACGCTGCCATATTGGATGCGGTATACTTAATTAAATTTAAGCTGAAGAGGTCGGCCCTAGTTTCAGTCGGTTATGAAGTTGTTTGAAATTATTTGAACTTTTAGGTTTTCTCTTAGGATTTTATCAAGTCTCATAAAGGATATAAAAGTCTCAAAAATTTGTATTTAACTTTTTTTCCTTTTCTTAAACTTTAGTTTTCGGATGTTTTAGAGATGAACAGAACATGCTAAGAAGAAGCTGGTTAGCAACAAATCGAAACGTATTTATACCTTGATTAATAGATTGTGGGAGATGAAAAAAAACTCGAGAAGAACAAAAACCTCTTGGATTCGTTCCGATCGGTCTACTCGTCCTAAAGTTAGACGGGGTTAAAGCTGGAAAATGAGAAAAAATAGAGAATACCCTTTGGTTAATTTCAAAAACATTTTTAAATTTTGTTTTATTTTTTTTTGATCGGAATGAGGCGACTTCAATCCAGTATGAACGAAGCAAACATAATTAGAGTGAAATAACTCCCATAAATGGATTTTTTTCTAAATGCCTTCAAAGCACAAGTGCCTAAAAATCGAATTCGAAGTTTCTATCTCCCTAACTAATGAACCTTCAGGACTTTCTTTGATGGGAAGTAAAATAAGATATCAAAAGAGCAAAAAACCATTGGATTTGCTCCAATCGGTCCACTCGTCCTAAAGTTATACGAAGTTAAAACTGGAAATTAAGATACAATAGAGAATACATGTTGATCAATTTCATAAATATTTTTTTAAAATTTGTTTTGCGTTCTTTGATCGGAATGTGGCGATTTCAATTCAGTACGAACAAACGTAATTAGAGTGAAGTTAGTTTCAGATGTAAACTTTTTCTAAATGCCTCCAAAGCACATTTTAAAGTGCCTGAAAATCGACATTCGAAGGGGTCGATCTCCTTAACTATTGAACCTTTAGGACTTTTGTTTATGGGACGTGAAATGAGACATCACAAAGAGCAAGAAACCATTGGATTCACTCCAATCGGTTTACTCATCCTAAAATTACACGAGGTCATAGCTAAAAATGGAGAAAAAATAGAGAATATACTTTGGTCAATTAAAAAAAAAATTTGCAATTTTGTTTTGCTTTTTTTGATCGGAATGAGGCGATCTTAAATTCAGTGTGAACGAAATAAACATAATTAGAGTTAAATTAGTCCCAGAAGAGGACTTTTTTCTAAATGCCTCCAAAGCACATTTTAAATGTGCCTAAAAATCAATTTCCGAAGGGGATCGATATCCTTAACTATTGAACCTTTAGGACTTTTGTTTATGGGACGTGAAAGAAGACATCACAGAGAGCAAGAAACCATTGGATTCACTCCAATCGGTCCACTCGTCCTAAAGTTGCACGAGGTAAAAGCTGGAAATTGAGAATACATTTTGGTCAATTTCCAACAAATTTTTGATTTTTTTTTATTTTTTTGATTGGTATGAGGCGATTTCAATCCAATATGAACGAAACAAACATAATTAGAGTGAAGTTAGTCCCATAAGAGGACTTTTTTCTAAATGCTTCCAAGGCACATTTTAAAACTGACTAAAAATCTACTTCCGAAGGGGTCGATCTCCTTAACTATTGACCCTTCAGGACTATTTTATATGGGACGTGAGAGAAGACATCAAATAGAGCAAAAAACCATTGGATTCACTTCAATCGGTCCACTCGTCCTAAAGTTACACGAAGTTGAAGCTGGAAATTAAGAAAAAATAGAGAATACCTGTTGATCAATTTCAAAAATATTTTTTTAAATTTTGTTTTGCCTTTTTTGATCGGAATGTGGCGATTTCAATTCAGTACGAACCAAACAAACATAATTAGAGTGAAGTTAGTTTCAGAAGTAAACTTTTTTCTAAATGCCTCCAAAGCACATTTGAAAGTGCCTGAAAATTGACATTCGAAGGGGTCGATCTCCTTAACTATTGAACCTTTAGGACTTTTGTTTATGGGACGTGAAAGAAGACATTACAAAGAGCAAGAAACCATTGGATTCACTCCAATCGGTCCACTCGTCCTAAAGTTACACGAGGTAAAAGCTGGAAATGAGAAAAAATAGAGAATACACTTTGGTCAATTTCCAACAAATTTTTGATTTTTTTTTGTTTTTTTGTTTGGAATGAGGCGATTTCAATCCAATATGAACGAAACAAACAGAATTAGAGTGAAGTTAGTCCCATAAGAGGACTTTTTTCTAAATGCTTCCATAGCACATTTTAAAAGTGACTAAAATTCGACTTCCGAAGGGGTCGATCTCCTTATCTATTGACCCTTCAGGACTATCTTTTATGGGACGTGAAAGAAGACATCAGATAGAGCAAAGAATCATTGGATTCACTCCAATCGGTCCACTCGTCCTAAAGTTACACGAAGTTGAAGCTGGAAATTAAGAAAAAATAGAGAATACCTGGTGATCAATTTCAAAAATATTTTTTTAAATTTTGTTTTGCCTTTTTTGATCGGAATGTGGCGATTTCAATTCAGTACGAACCAAACAAACATAATTAGAGTGAAGTTAGTTTCAGAAGTAAACTTTTTTCTAAATGCCTCCAAAGCACATTTGAAAGTGCCTGAAAATTGACATTCGAAGGGGTCGATCTCCTTAACTATTGAACCTTTAGGACTTTTGTTTATGGGACGTGAAAGAAGACATCACAAAGAGCAAGAAACCATTGGATTCACTCCAATCGGTTCACTCATCCTAAAATTACACGAGGTCATAGCTGGAAATTGAGAAAAAAATAGAGAATACACTTTGGTCAATTTAAAAAAAAAATTGAAATTTTGTTTTGCTTTTTTTGATCGGAATGAGGTGATCTTAAATTCAGTGTGAACGAAATAAACATAATTAGAGTGAAATTAGTCCCAGAAGAGGACTTTTTTCTAAATGCCTCCAAAGCACATTTTAAATGTGCCTAAAATTAAATTGCCGAAAGGGGTCGATATCGTTAACTAATGAACCTTTAGGACTTTTTTGATGGGACGTGAAAGAAGACATCACAAAGAGCAAGAAACCATTGGATTCACTCCAATCGGTCCACTCGTCCTAAAGTTACACGAGGTAAAAGCTGGAAATTGAGAAAAAATAGAGAATACACTTTGGTCAATTTCCAACAAATTTTTGATTTTTTTTTTGTTTTTTTGATTGGAATGAGGCGATTTCAATCCAATATGAACGAAACAAACAGAATTAGAGTGAAGTTAGTCGCATAAGAGGACTTTTTTCTAAAAGCTTCCAAAGCACATTTTAAAAGTGACTAAAAATCGACTTCCGAAGGGGTCGATCTCCTTAACTATTGACCCTTCAGGACTATCTTTTATGGGACGTGAAAGAAGACATCAAATAGAGCAAAGAACCATTGGATTCACTCCAATCGGTCCACTCGTCCTAAAGTTACACGAAGTTGAAGCTGGAAATTAAGAAAAAATAGAGAATACCTGGTCAAATCAATTTTAAAAATATTTTTTTAAATTTTGTTTTGCCTTTTTTGATCGGAATGTGGCGATTTCAATTCAGTACGAACCAAACAAACATAATTAGAGTGAAGTTAGTTTTAGAAGTGAACTTTTTTCTAAATGCCTCCAAAGCACAATTTAAAAGTGCCTGAAAATTGACATTCGAAGGGGTCGATCTCCTTAACTATTGAACCTTTAGGACTTTTGTTTATGGGACGTGAAAGAAGACATCACAAAGAGCAAGAAACCATTGGATTCACTCCAATCGGTGTACTCATCCTAAAGTTACACGATCTTAAAGCTGGAAATTGAGAAAAAATAGAGAATACCTGTGGATCCATTTAATAAAAAAAAAATTAAATTTTGTTTTGCTTTTTTGATCGGAATGAGGCGATTTTAAATTCAGTGTGAACGAAATAAACATGATTAGAGTGAAATTAGGCTCATAAGTGAACTTTTTTCTAAATGCCTCCAAATAACATTTTAAAAGTGCCTAAAAATCGACCTTCGAAGGAGTCGATCTCCTTAACTAATAAAACTTCAGGACTTTCTTTTATGGGACGTGAAAGAAGACATCAAAAAGAGCGCGAAACCGTTGGATACTCCAATCGGTCTACTCGTCCTAGAGTTACACGACGTGAAAGCTGGAAGTTAAGAAAAAGTAGAGCAACTTCATAAAAAAATTTTGAAATTTTGTTTTGCTTTTTTTGATCGGAATGAGGCGATTTTAAATTCAGTGTGTTAGCATAATTAGAGTGAAATTAGTCCCATAAGTGGACTTTTTTCTAAATGGCTCCACTCACGTTTTAAAAGTGCCTAACAATCGACTTCCGAAGGGGTCGATCTCCTTAACTATTGAACCTTTAGGACTTTTTTATGGAACGTGAAAGAAGACATCACAAAGAGCAAGAAACCATTGGATTCACTCCAATCGGTGTACTCATCCTAAAGTTACACGATGTTAAAGCTGGAAATTGAGAAAAAATAGAGAATACCTGTGGATCCATTTAATAAAAAAAAATTAAATTTTGTTTTGCTTTTTTGATCGGAATGAGGCGATTTTAAATTCAGTGTGAACGAAATAAACATAATTAGATTGAAATTAGGCTCATAAGTGAACTTTTTTCTAAATGCCTCCAAATAACATTTTAAAAGTGCCTAAAAATCGACCTTCGAAGGAGTCGATCTCCTTAACTAATAAAACTTCAGGACTTTCTTTTATGGGACGTGAAAGAAGACATCAAAAAGAGCGCGAAACCGTTGGATACTCCAATCGGTCTACTCGTCCTAGAGTTACACAACGTGAAAGCTGGAAGTTAAGAAAAAGTAGAGCAACTTCATAAAAATTTTGAAATTTTTGTTTTGCTTTTTTTGATCGGAATGAGGCGATTTTAAATTCAGTGTGTTAGCATAATTAGAGTGAAATTAGTCCCATAAGTGGACTTTTTTCTAAATGGCTCCACTCACGTTTTAAAAGTGCCTAACAATCGACTTCCGAACGGGTCGATCTCCTTAACTATTGAACCTTTAGGACTTTTTTATGGGACGTGAAAGAGGACATCACAAAGAGCAAGAAACCATTGGATTCACTCCAATCGGTGTACTCATCCTAAAGTTACACGATGTTAAAGCTGGAAATTGAGAAAAAATAGAGAATACCTGTGGATCCATTTAATAAAAAAAAAATTAAATTTTGTTTTGCTTTTTTGATCGGAATGAGGCGAATTTAAATTCAGTGTGAACGAAATAAACATAATTAGAGTGAAATTAGGCTCATAAGTGAACTTTTTTCTAAATGCCTCCAAATAACATTTTAAAAGTGCCTAAAAATCGACCTTCGAAGGAGTCGATCTCCTTAACTAATAAAACTTCAGGACTTTCTTTTATGGGACGTGAAAGAAGACATCAAAAAGAGCGCGAAACCGTTGGATACTCTAATCGGTCTACTCGTCCTAGAGTTACACGACGTGAAAGCTGGAAGTTAAGAAAAAGTAGAGCAACTTCATAAAAAAATTTAGAAATTTTTGTTTTGCTTTTTTTGATCGGAATGAGGCGATTTTAAATTCAGTGTGTTAGCATAATTAGAGTGAAATTAGTCCCATAAGTGGACTTTTTTCTAAATGGCTCCACTCACGTTTTAAAAGTGCCTAACAATCGACTTCCGAAGGGGTCGATCTCCTTAACTATTGAACCTTTAGGACTTTTTTATGGGACGTGAAAGAGGACATCACAAAGAGCAAGAAACCATTGGATTCACTCCAATCGGTGTACTCATCCTAAAGTTACACGATGTTAAAGCTGGAAATTGAGAAAAAATAGAGAATACCTGTGGATCCATTTAATAAAAAAAAAATTAAATTTTGTTTTGCTTTTTTGATCGGAATGAGGCGAATTTAAATTCAGTGTGAACGAAATAAACATAATTAGAGTGAAATTAGGCTCATAAGTGAACTTTTTTCTAAATGCCTCCAAATAACATTTTAAAAGTGCCTAAAAATCGACCTTCGAAGGAGTCGATCTCCTTAACTAATAAAACTTCAGGACTTTCTTTTATGGGACGTGAAAGAAGACATCAAAAAGAGCGCGAAACCGTTGGATACTCAAATCGGTCTACTCGTCCTAGAGTTACACGACGTGAAAGCTGGAAGTTAAGAAAAAGTAGAGCAACTTCATAAAAAAATTTTGAAATTTTGTTTTGCTTTTTTTGATCGGAATGAGGCGATTTTAAATTCAGTGTGTTAGCATAATTAGAGTGAAATTAGTCCCATAAGTGGACTTTTTTCTAAATTGCTCCACTCACGTTTTAAAAGTGCCTAACAATCGACTTCCGAAGGGGTCGATCTCCTTAACTATTAAACCTTTAGGACTTCTTTTATGGAACGTGAAAGAAGACATCACAAAGAGCAAGAAACCATTGGATTCACTCCAATCGGTCTACTCGTCCTAGAGTTATACGAGGTTAAGCTGGAATTAAAAAAAAAATAGAGAATACCCTTTGGTCAATTTCCAAAAAACTGCCGAAAAGTCGACTTCCGAAGGGGTCGATCTCCCTAAGTATTGAACCGTCACGACTTTCTTTGGTGGGAGGTGAAAGAAAACATCGAATTCACTCCAAGTGGTCCATTAGTTTCAAAGTTACACGCGGTCAAAATTGGAAATAGAGAAAAAAGAATGAATACCCCCCTTTGATCAATTTCGAAAAAGATTTTGAATATTGATGAAATTATGTCATGGGTACCACAAAAATGGCGGACTTTTGACCAAAAAATTGGACCATTTTTAAGGACGTGTCGGCATTTTTTGGCTCTGTGAATATCTCCTAGGTCATTGGTATGGTCCCCTAAATCATATGTGTCCTCATTTCTCAAATGGAAAAAACTGCCAAATGCCAAATAAAAAGGTATTAGTTATTGCACTATTTATTACATATTATATAAATTTATATAATAATTAAACAATGATAAAAACCTAAATAGATATGCGCATTTACCCAAATAAACTTTCAACTTAAGTCTAGTCTTTAGTTAATATTATATTCTAATTTCGGAAGGATTCGAAGTTACAAGTTACAGATTGGGTATGGATAAACAAGAACAAAAAGAAACAATCTCAACAAGGAAGACGAAGACAAAACAAATACAGAACTGGTGGACCACGACTTCTTCTCCTCAGACTGCATTCATCCACTCCTGGATGTAGTCCTCTTCCAAATTTCTCCATGTCTCTCTGTTTATCGCTGTTTTCATCCAGTTTCTCCCTGCTATCCTTTGGATATCGTCTCGCCATCTCTTCTGGGGTCTTCCCGCGCTTCTTCTTGTTTCTCTTGGTCGCCAAGTTTGTATTTTGTGCGTCCATCTATCTGGGGTTTGTCTTGCTATGTGCCCTGCCCATTGCCATTTAAGTTGGGCTGTTCTTTTTAGTACGTCCATTACTTGGGTTCTTCTCCGTATATCTTCATTTCGTACTTTGTCTCTTATGCTGATTCCAAGCATGGATCTTTCCATGGCTCGTTGCGTGATCTGGAGCCTGTTCGCCATCTTGCGTGTAATAGCCATTGTTTCAAGACCGTATGTGAGAACCGGTGATATGGACGAGTCATAGACCTTTCGCTTCAGATTAATTGGTATTTCTCTAGATTTGAGTATGAATCCCAGTTTCCCAAATGCCGCCCAACCAAGTCCTACTCTTCTAGATATTTCAGCCCCTTGGTTTTCTTTGCCCAATTGAATTTTATGGCCCAGGTATACGTAGTTAGACACGTTTTCTAGAAGTTTGTCGTCTATTTTTATTCTGATGTTTTCAGGGCTCATTATTTTTGTTTTGTCCAGATTCATTTCGAGTCCTATGTTCAGGGATTCTCTCTGTAGTTCTTCTACCATGGTTTTGAGTTCGTCCGCTGAGAAAAAAAAAAAAAAAAAAAACCACGACTAACTGAACTAATAACTAAATGATAAATGACAATTGACAATGTCAAAAAAAAAGATCCTTCTGAGTACTCGGAGTCGGAATTTCCGAGTAAAAAGTGCAAAATGAATAAAAAAGCAACGGAAAATGGAACTCGGACTAGTTTTATGATTGTTTATTGAGCCTGAAGCTTGAATTTCCCCAACTTTGTAGCCAATCGCCGTTTTCAATTTAATTAAAGCGGCAAATAGTTGCAAAAACCCGTAACTAAAAGTAGCTAGAGTCCATTTCAAATAGATACTCATCTAGCAGGCTGAGGAATTCCCGACCACAATCTGTTTAGTACTCTGTTTAGTACCAGCCCCGTACTATACATCTCCTTATCGATCCATATTACTTCCCTACTTCTTCCTTTAAGCAAAGACCATAAAAAAACACCCTGTATGTATCGTCTTTGCTTGAAGCAAATTGAGTTCATGTTTATTGATTAAACCGGCATTTTTACATTGAAGTGTTCTTTAAATTAATAATCAATGCTCGTTGATCTACGCTATCGTTTGACTACTTTACAGGAGATGGCGCCACGTCTTACGTCATGTTACACTGGATCACCCAAACCAGACTGAGGCGCATTCGCCAGATTGATCAGATTTACAACATAGCTGTAGTTAAGGCATTTTTACATTACAGAAAAAAATAATATACACACAATTTTCTATGTTCAAACTGGAGTTAGAAGTTTAGCAAATGTTAGGTAAAAAGGAGAGTTAAAACAAAAATCATCAAGTTGGCTATAAATATAACAGCAGAGAGAAAAAGATGGATCTCTTTAACAAAGCTACTTTTACTTTACACGAAGAACTTAACAATGTAACAATTTCCTTCCTATCTTTATTATTCCAGCAACGCACCTTGATCAAAATTCAGATATCAGAAGTTTAGATCGATATTTTCATTATCAAGCTCCTACTTTATCCCCAGTAATGTGCCCGAATAGTTTGGCATTCAAGAATTAATGGCGTGCAAAAGTTTTTGGACGTAGATAGGGTGACTTTTCGAGGAGATATTTCGAGCTATTAAGGGTGCTAATAGGTGCGCTAAGTGTTGCAATTAGAGAGGCGAAATTGGTTTAAAGTTTTCGAATACCTCGCCCCCTTTCACGGAGTCTTTCTCTCGAACTGATTTCCAGATATTTGCGATCTTGGAAAGTGCCAACAACATTCAACCAGTGCGTAGGTGATAGAGAATTAATATTGCTACGTACATGGCAGCTGCAACAAATACCTTTAAGCTGCGCAGCAGCGCAGCTAGCCAAGTTGTTTTGCAACAAGTTCTAAGAATATCAATAATTTGCTTTATCCCCCCTCAGTTTCATCCTAATGCTATAATTAAGACTCGTGACGTTTAACTGATGACTGACATTAGTGCCTCGACTTAACGCCAAAACTATTATATTTAATCTTAAGTTAAAGTTCGGGACGTTAAATGACACGTTAAGTGAATTTCGAATTCCGAATGGTTATGGGTTTCTTTATGCCTCGATTTCAAGTTTTATCTACAGCAATTAGTTTCGCAAAAGTCACATTAGAGAGTTGAGAGTACAGGACAGATAAGTTAAAATTTTCCATTGGTGGGAGGTGAAAGAAGACATCGAAAAGAACAAAAAATTGTTGGATTCACTCCAGTCGGTCCACTATTTGTAAAGTTGTAAGCTGAGAAAAAAAAAAGCATTTCACCCCCTCCAGAAACATCCAGAATGAGATAAATTAAAGAATTCCAGTTTAACGATCGAAATGTTCAGGAAAATTTCCAATCTGGGAAAATTCCTGTTTGGAAATTTTACTCATAACACTGAATTTTCATACATCGATCGACCGTTTTATATTGATGGACACACATAATAAGACAGAATAAGAGAAATTACCGGAAAGTTTATGGTAATTTAAATAAAACTAAGCATTAGCACAATTTTTGTTTGCGGTTTTTAAGAAGTTTTGTTAGGTAATGACCACGTTGACAGGTGATGCAGAAAATTTCCAATTTAACGACCGAAAGGTTCAGGAAAATTTCCAATATGGGAAAATTCCTGTTTGGAAAAGTTACGCCTTACATCACTGAATTTATTCATGTATCGATCGATCGTTTTATGTTGATGGGTACACATTCCGAATGATGTCATTCTGGAAAGCTCAATGGGATCATAGGGTTGGGCAAAATCAGAAACATCCAGAATAAGGGAAATTACCGCAAAGTTTATGGTAATTTACATAAAAATAAACTTTAAACACAATTTTTGTTCGCGGTTATTTAGGTATTTACGTTAGGTAATGACACCGATGACAGATAATGCAGAAAACTTCCAGATTAACGATCGAAATGTTTAGGAAAATTACCAATTTAGGAAAATTCCTGTTTGGAAAATTTAAGACGTGTATCACTGCATTTTCATATATCCATCGACGGTTTTATGTTAATGGGCTCACCTGTCTAATGACGTCATTCTGGAAAACTCAGTGGGACCATATACACGATTGGGCACAATCAGAAACATCCAGAATAAGAGAAATTACCGGAAAATTTACAGTTATTTAAAAAAAAATAAACATTAAACACAATATTTGTTTGTGGTTTTTAAGAATTTAGGTTAGGTAATGACCACGATGACAGATGATGCAGAAGACTTCCAGTGTAACGATAAAAATGTTCAGGAAAATTTACAATTTAGGAAAAGTCATGTTTGGAAAATTTACGTCTTATATCACTGAATTTTCATATATCGATCGACCGTTTTATCTTGGGCTCAGTGGGACCATGGGCTTGGGCAAAATCAAAAACATCCAGAATAAAAAAAAATGCCGGAACGTTTACGGTATTTTAAATAAAACTAAATATTAAACACAATTTTTGTTTGCGTTGTTTCGGAATTTAAATCAAGTAGGGATCACGATGACAGATGATGCAGAAAGTTTCCAGTTTAACGATTGAAATATTCAGGATAATTTCCAATTTGGGAAAATTCCTGTTCGGAAAATGTATGCTTTATATCACTGATTTTTCATATATCCACGTCACTCTGGAAAGCTCAATGGGACCATAAGGTTGGGCAAAATGAGAAACCTCCAGAATATAGAGAAATTACCGAAAAGTTTACGGTAATTTAAATTAAATTAAACATAAAACACAATTTTTGTTCGTGTTTTTTAAGAATTTTTGTTAAGTGATGACCACGATGACAGATGATGCAGAAAATTTAGAGCTTAACGATCGAAATGTTCAGGAAAATTTCCACTTTCGAAAAATTCCTTTTTTTTTTTCGTTTATTTCGTTGGATTTTCCTATATCGATCGATCGTTTTATCTTGATGGGCACACATGTCGAATGACATCATTCTGGAAGGCTCAAAGGGACCATAGGGTTAGGAAAATCAGAAACATCTAGATTAAGAGAAATTACCGGAAAATTTCCACTTTGGATAAATTCCTGTTTGGAAAATTTTCGGCTTAGTGACTGAATTTTTATATATTGATCCACCGTTTTATGTTAATGGGGCCATGTCGAATGACGTCATTCTGGAAAGCTGAATGGGACCATAGGGTTGGGCAAAATCGGAAACATCCAGAATAAGAGAAATTACCGGAAAGTTTACGGTAATTTAAAAAGAAAATTAAACATTAAACACAATTCTTGTTTGCGGATTTTAGGAATTTAAGTTAGCGAGTAACAACGATGACAGATGATGCAGAAAGTTTCCAGTTCAACAATGGAAATTTTCAAGAAAAAATTCTGATTTCGGAAAATTTCTGTTTGGAAAATTTACGCATTACATCACTGAATTTTCATAGGTAGGTTGACCGTCTCGAAGGGTCTCAAAGCTCAATGGAACCGTGGGGTTGGGCAAAATCAGAAACATTCAGAATAAGAGAAATTACCGGAAAGTTTACGGTAATTTAAAAAGAAAATTAAACATTAAACACAATTCTTGTTTGCGGTTTTTAGGAATTTAAGTTAGCGAGTAACAACGATAACAGATGATGCAGAAAGTTTCCAGTTCAACAATGGAAATTTTCAGAAAAAAATTCTGATTTCGGAAAATTCCTGTTTGGAAAATTTACGCATTACGTCACTGAATTTTCATAGGTAGGTTGACCGTCTCGAAGGGTCTCAAAGCTCAATGGAACCGTGGGGTTGGGCAAAATCAGAAACATTCAGAATAAAAGAAATTACCGGAAAGTTTACGGTAATTTAAAAAGAAAATTAAACATTAAACACAATTCTTGTTTGCGGTTTTTAGGAATTTAAGTTAGCGAGTAACAACGATGACAGATGATGCAGAAAGTTTCCAGTTCAACAATGGAAATTTTCAGGAAAAAAATTCTGATTTCGGAAAATTTCTGTTTGGAAAATTTACGCATTACATCACTGAATTTTCATAGGTAGGTTGACCGTCTCGAAGGGTCTCAAAGCTCAATGGAACCGTGGGGTTGGGCAAAATCAGAAACATTCAGAATAAGAGAAATTACCGGAAAGTTTACGGTAATTTAAAAAGAAAATTAAACATTAAACACAATTCTTGTTTGCGGTTTTTAGGAATTTAAGTTAGCGAGTAACAACGATGACAGATGATGCAGAAAGTTTCCAGTTCAACAATGGAAATTTTCAGGAAAAAATTCTGATTTCGGAAAATTTCTGTTTGGAAAATTTACGCATTACATCATTGAGTTTTCATAGGTAGGTTGACCGTCTCGAAGGATCTCAAAGCTAAATGGAACCGTGGGGTTGGGCAAAATCAGAAACATTCAGAATAAGAGAAATTACCGGAAAGTTTACGGTAATTTAAAAAGAAAATTAAACATTAAACACAATTTTTTTTGCAGTTTTTATGAATTTAAGTTAGCGAGTAACAACGATGACAGATGATGTAGAAAGTTTCCAGTTCAACAATGGAAATTTTCAGGAAAAAATTCTTATTTCGGAAAATTTCTGTTTGGAAAATTTACGCATTACATCACTGAATATTCATAGGTAGGTTGACCGTCTCGAAGGGTCTCAAAGCTCAATGGAACCGTGGGGTTGGGCAAAATCAGAAACATTCAGAATAAGAGAAATTACCGGAAAGTTTACGGTAATTTAAAAAGAAAATTAAACATTAAACACAATTTTTGTTTGCGGTTTTTATGAATTTAAGTTAGCGAGTAACAACGATAACAGATGATGAAGAAAGTTTCCAGTTCAACAATGGAAATTTTCAGAAAAAAATTCTGATTTCGGAAAATTTCTGTTTGGAAAATTTACGCATTACATCACTGAATTCTCATAGGTAGGTTGACCGTCTCGAAGGGTCTCAAAGCTCAATGGAACCGTGGGGTTGGGCAAAATCAGAAACATTCAGAATAAAAGAAATTACAGGAAAGTTTACGGTAATTTAAAAAGAAAATTAAACATTAAACACAATTCTTGTTTGCGGTTTTTAGGAATTTAAGTTAGCGAGTAACAACGATGACAGATGATGCAGAAAGTTTCCAGTTCAACAATGGAAATTTTCAGGAAAAAATTCTGATTTCGGAAAATTTCTGTTTGGAAAATTTACGCATTACATCACTGAATTTTCATAGGTAGTTTGACCGTCTCGAAGGGTCTCAAAGCTCAATGGAACCGTGGGGTTGGGCAAAATCAGAAACATTCAGAATAAAAGAAATTACCGGAAAGTTTACGGTAATTTAAAAAGAAAATTAAACATTAAACACAATTCTTGTTTGCGGTTTTTAGGAATTTAAGTTAGCGAGTAACAACGATAACAGATGATGCAGAAAGTTTCCAGTTCAACAATGGAAATTTTCAGAAAAAAATTCTGATTTCGGAAAATTCCTGTTTGGAAAATTTACGCATTACGTCACTGAATTTTCATAGGTAGGTTGACCGTCTCGAAGGGTCTCAAAGCTCAATGGAACCGTGGGGTTGGGCAAAATCAGAAACATTCAGAATAAAAGAAATTACCGGAAAGTTTACGGTAATTTAAAAAGAAAATTAAACATTAAACACAATTCTTGTTTGCGGTTTTTAGGAATTTAAGTTAGCGAGTAACAACGATGACAGATGATGCAGAAAGTTTCCAGTTCAACAATGGAAATTTTCAGGAAAAAAATTCTGATTTCGGAAAATTTCTGTTTGGAAAATTTACGCATTACATCACTGAATTTTCATAGGTAGGTTGACCGTCTCGAAGGGTCTCAAAGCTCAATGGAACCGTGGGGTTGGGCAAAATCAGAAACATTCAGAATAAGAGAAATTACCGGAAAGTTTACGGTAATTTAAAAAGAAAATTAAACATTAAACACAATTCTTGTTTGCGGTTTTTAGGAATTTAAGTTAGCGAGTAACAACGATGACAGATGATGCAGAAAGTTTCCAGTTCAACAATGGAAATTTTCAGGAAAAAATTCTGATTTCGGAAAATTTCTGTTTGGAAAATGTACGCATTACATCACTGAATTTTCATAGGTAGGTTGACCGTCTCGAAGGGTCTCAAAGCTCAATGGAACCGTGGGGTTGGGCAAAATCAGAAACATTCAGAATAAGAGAAATTACCGGAAAATTTACAGTAATTATAAAAAAATTAAACATTTAACACAATTTTTGTTTGCGGGTGTCCATGAATTTACGTCAGGTAATGACACCGATGACAGATGATGCAGAAAATTTCCAGTTCTACGATGGAAATTTTCAGGAAAAAATTCTGATTTCGGAAAATTTCTGTTTGGAAAATGTACGCATTACATCATTGAATTGGGCAAAATCAGAAGCATCCAGAATAAGAGAAATTACCGGAAAGTTTATGGTAATTTACAAAGAAAATTAAACATTAAACACAATTTTAGTTTGCGGTTTTTATAGATTTAAGTTAGCGAGTGAGAACGATGACAGATGATGCAGAAAATTTCCACTTCAACGATGGAAACTTTCAGGAAAAATTTCTGATTTTGGAAAATTTCTATTTGGAAAATTTACGCATTACATCATTGAAATTTTACAGTTGGGTCGACCGTCTCAATGGGTCTCAAAGCTCAATGGAACCTTCGGATTGGGTAAAATCTGAAACATCCAGAGTTAGAGAAATTACCGGAATGTTTAGGGTAAGTTTAAAAAAAAAAATCACACATTGAACATAATTTTTATTTGGGGTTTTTAGGTACCGGCGCGGCGGTGTAGATAGCACTTTGAGTGAAAGCAGTGTTTTTGTTTTTTAAATATCTCCAAAGAGCGTTTTATAAGTGCCTAAAAATGACCAATCGTTGTGGTCTATCTCCGAAACTGTTAAACCAATGGGACCAATTGTTCCAAAGAAAAAACTCGTTCCAAAGAAAAAAAATTCGAGGGGAGGGGAAGTCTTTTGGTACATTGAAAAAATCTTGAAATTTGTGTATGCTGTTTTTGATAGAAATGAGACGATTTCATTCGCCTATGAACGAAAAAAACTAACTTCGACTGAAAGTAGTCCCATTAATATTTTTTTTAAATACCTCCAAAGTGCATTTAAAAATTCCAAAAAATGGCCCATCGAAGGCAGAAAAGACATACAAATTTGTGGCTTGATATTTATTAATCCATGCTATTAATACTTGTGGTTAGACATTAATTAGTCTCCACACCTTTAGAAAATATTAATAAAAGCCATCCAAAAGATCTAACCTTTCATGCCATATAGAATATGGGAAACAAAGCACTTTTCAATATATGTTTATATACCTAAGAGGTTTTTTGAGTTTAGAATAACTGGTTATATTTATAGTATTTTTTTTCAAAAACACCCTGTATATGCGACAATTTGGCCTGAAGGCACTACTGATAAGACTAGTTTTAAAAAATTTACAAAACCAATTCCAAATCAATCTTTATTTATTAAAAAAAATCCAATACAATAGAAATACAGAAAAAACTTACAACTATTACAAAAATTAACCGAGAATGAACAAAAATATAAAAAAACTTAAACGTAAATTTTACATCGACTCGAAAGCTTAAACTCTTAAACAGTTGTATGTGCCTTACTAAAGTTAGGGCCTAAAATTAAACAATACACCGAAACAAAGACGAAAAAAAAATAAACGAAAATTACCGAACGTCCAAAAACCGTAAGGGATTATTTTGCCGCGGGAGTAGGCCAATATGGACCATGGAATTTATAAAAATTTAAAAAAAATTTAAAATTGAGATTACCATAATCAATTAACCAGCAAAAATCTGCAATTAGAAAGTCAAGGTCCATATGCCTTTACAAATAACAGTAAAACTTAACATTAAGCTTGTTGCAAACAAGCAAACAAAATCGTTTTATTGGGGAATATAATAATAATAATTATTTAGCAACATTCAATTATTACCAAAAACATTAATAATTACTAAAATAGTGCCTTAGATTCTCTTAAATCGTACAATAATGACGTGAAAACTTAGCAAGTAGCTATACATGGGTGTTACTTATCATTAACTAACGTTTGTTGTGTTTGCGCAATATAAATAAATGTTTTCTTATATTATATATATGTATTCAGTTGAGCATTATATTTCCTTTAACTTCCTAAAAATCGTGTTTTTCGGACATTAAAGCAAACTATTGCAAATGACGAAGTCAGGTGAGGACTATGTCCCTATTGGCATGGTATATGTTACAGAGATCGAGGTGCTATTATCATAATAATAATAATATTATACAGGGCGTCGCTGTGAAATTTGTGGAGTGCCGGGGGCATGCACTCGGGCAATTTGCACGACACCCTGTATATATATCAGTCAGCGGTTGGGTTTAGATTTATTTCTTAGTTACCGATTTTGAGGTAGTCGAGTCGCGTTATAGTTTTTAGGTTGGACGCCTATTAGTATGTTTAATGTTTAATTTACCGAACTGGGGGGAATTATTAATAATAAAATTTAGTTGAAGGGAGGGCCATTAGCAGTAATTTATTATTAATCGAATAATAGGGAAAATTTTGTTAATAATTATTTCCCGCCACTGCAACGAGGAGAATAGCAATAACGTTGTAAAACGTGCATATTTTAATAATATTTTAGTTGTTTTATTGGCCTTTTGATAGGTTTAGGCTCCTGCTTTTTTAAGTAACAGTTGTATGTGTATATACATTTTTTATAATGCAGAATAAAAGAAATAAAAGGGTTATACTTACCATGTTTAGAGGAAAGATGCCAGATGAGGGTACGAACAAGATGGACAGAATTTAAACCTTCATTAGGCAATCAAAATTAATGAAAATAAGCAGGAGTAAAATTACTTGCACTCTTAAAAACACTGTATATGGTGGTGCTTTAAAGTGGAGGTTTTCGGGTTTTGTTTGAACTATATTAAAAGTTTTATTATAAATATGTTTTCATATTGATTTTGTTTGAAGTCTACTTAATGACATTGAGTATTACTTATTGTACTACTTATGGAAAAAGTGAAAATTAATATACTTGTACAAATAAATGTCTTTATTACGGTTTAGCTGGTTATTTTTTTTTATTGTTATTTTTATTATATATTACGAGGCACAGGAATAGGTTATTGCTGAGTACAAAAAATCCACAAAATCTTCTCTGTACCAGGCTTTATATAACTTTTTTTAACGTTGCAATTATTAGAGATCAGAATTATGGATTTGATAATTATATTTTTGGGTTTTTAAAGCTTTTTTTCGCTTTTTGTAAGTCCATTAATACTTCCTTTCCACTTGTCTTTGTACTATATTAGTAGTTGAAGTAGGTTAGTTAGCAGGGTTCTGTGACATTTCGATAGGTGTTAATGTATTAAGCATTTCTTGAAAGTAGAACATTTCAATATTGAAATTTAAAAAAAAATGGTTCTGGTTGCTATGTTCATTAAACCTCAATCAATTTGTTTAACATTTTTTGAAAGTCTGCTTTTATGACATCAGAGTCAGATTTTATATTACCAATTAAATCGTAACCATAATAATTCCTAAATTGTAAATTTTTAAGTTTTTCTGGATTCCATAATTTATTCATAGAAAGTGGCATAGCTTGTACTAATTTAGAATCATTTTAATCTTTAAAAATTACCAGTTTAAAAAGAAAAAATTCATGCCAGTTTTCAAAAGGATGAAGAGTAAATTTTTCCACTTTGGAAGAATTCTAAAGGTATAAAACGAACTTTATAAATAGGAATTTTATAAGACATAGTTTTTTTGTAATGTAAGTGCATGATATTATTTTTTGTTACGTTTGTGCCAGAAGCACACATTTTGGTTAGTTCCAATTAGTTCAAGTTGGTTTAGGTTAGTTCACGTTAGTTTAGATTAGTTTAAATTTAATTAAAACCATGTTTGAAGCTATAAAAAGTGGAAATTAGAAAAACCCATTCTTTTATGTTTTTTTGAAAACCATCAATAAATCAATATTACATTTCAAGGAGGTTTCTTAAAAGAATCTTTAATTAATAATACGAATGAACGTTCTAGAAAGGAACATAGTAAAATATGATATATCTCATTTATTCGATCACAAATAAATAAAAAATCAAAAGTAATAGAAGTGAATTAAGTCTATTTCAAGTCAGTTATGTTCTGAAAAATGCTACTTACACAATAAAAATGCATATGGAATAGACTCTTTATCTAACGAGGTATATAAAAAAATTTTGACATGAGTATCGTATGTTCTATTTTTTTTGCTGAAATGAATTTTCTTGCCAGTACTAAAATACGAAATTAAACAAATATATTTTTGGGTTTCACGATCACTAACGGCAAAAACAAAGGTTTCAGTTGTTTAGAGATTCACAGGACACTGGTCTCAACAACAATAAAATGATTCTCATATGTGGAATATGTTTGATTTTTTTTAAGTCTTTATGGATGTACAATTAAATATTGACACCATCTTTGTTACGAAAACATAGCGACCTGAATTATACGTCGAAACGCTGGTTGTTTTTCGAAATATAAGACCGCTCATTATCTTAAACCTGCCAACAACCATAACTATAAGTTTTGAAAACAGTTGTGATGCTTAATCAGTTCTTAAATCCAATGCAAGACAAATATATATTTAGGGTTCACGATCACTGGACCGGCAATTATCATGGTTCAGCATAATTTCTGCAATTTGTGTTTCAATAATATTCAGAAAATAAAATTTTTTCCACAACTTAACAAAATACGATTCACATTTATTTATTAAAAAAGTTTTGATTAGTTTTGGCGGTTATCAGACTTCTTTTTTTTTTCTTAATGATTTACTTTTTGTATGCTTTTTCTCTAACTCACTTAGATGATAAGAATGTAAGATTTCTACGAGGGAATGCAACTAGAACTTTTCCGGTTTTAATCGGACTTTAGTTGTCATCTTTTTGTTCAACTGAGTAACGGTTGTGATAGGTGTCTGGGTCTCTTGAGACCTATAAGTAGAGAGTTTTAATTTTTATTTTTGATTGGATCTTCAGTGCTATTTAATTGTAACAATTATGTAGACTAGTTATTAGGCAGTAAGACCTGAGTAAGGGTTGAGTCTGGTCAGCTGGGACCATAGACGTTTACGTGAAGTGAATTGATTTTTATTTCTAAATGTCAATCTTTAACCAAAGGCACAGAAAATTTAAGGAATTGTTAGGAGAATTGAAGGCCTTCGAGGGAAATAAAACCTTTGTTTTTGACAAAATTACCGCTAGGTTGCAAATTTTTAGGGCGTTAATAGATATATGATCTTAAGAGGTGTATAGCGTAGCTTCGGTAATTCGCCTTGGGGTACTTAAGGAGACTTCGAAAGTTCAAAATTTGACGTAAGAAAGGATACTTTTAAATAGGAAACCAAACCTGTACCCGATGTACAGGTATTGAATTGATGCGACGATCAGCGAGAGCCAAATATCATGTGTAAACTATATAGATTAAAGCAAAATCTTGAATAGTTGAGTTTGAATTTGCCGAAGTTTCAACAGTTTATTGCGATTTTTCTCAAAGCTGTCAACAAGCAGAAAACAAAACAGATGATAAAAACAAAACCACTTTAATAAAAATTCTTTTGAATGGATAACTTGTTTAATAATAGCTGTGGATTAAAACATATAAAACTTTATTCTTACTCAAGATGTTGAAAATTTTAAACCAAGGCCTCTGAGATTGGTATAAATGGAAAAAAATAAATTTCTTTGATGGTAAGGGGAGTTTAAAATGTTTTATGCAAAAAAAAGAATAAATTAATTTCCTTGATAGTAAAAGGATTTCAAACATGTTCTCTGAAGTGGTTCTTGATTTGGGTTAGATCATTTTTCAAAACATTATAGGTCCGAAATAAGTAAGTCATAAACCAATTTTCAGTGTTTTCTGAGTTAAACTGTTACTACAACAATGGTATGACTGTTTCTGTAGGCATAGAAGTTGATGATGTGATTTTTGTTTAGGCTGCTGTTAAAACTACAACACAGAATCTATTCAAAGTTGCAAAGAAATTGGGCTTCAGTGATGCTACTTGATAATGGAAGTGAAGAGATGTTGATTTCCCATGTTATTTAATTATGTTGGAACCAGAGATGATTTCAAGGAAATTAATAACTAATCTGAACTGACCTGAACAATTTATAACTTACTGCCTTCCGAGATCACATTGAAGAAAAAGCCCTTGCATAATAAATTTTGAAAAAATATATATGTATTTTCAATAGTTGATTAAAAGATGGTATAAGTAATAAAACGATTCAACAGCATTTAGGGCAAGTAAAGTGCACTGAGTGCGAAATTTAATCAGAACCATACTTTATTTAGTTGTCAGACAAACAATTTTTTTTGCTCTTGTTAGTGTACAAAATATATGGAACCAATGGAAATTATAAAAAAAGTTTTGTGTGTCACTGAAAAATATTTTAGACACAAGTGAGTTAAGGGTTAAAATATTCAAATAGCTCTAAATGTCTTATTATTAATTTAATGGGGTTTTGGAGCGTTCTTCAGGACAATCTTTTATAAAGTACAAGTACAATTGAGTTTTCTGACATTTTATAATTTCAGTGATTTTTATCAGAACTGCAATATTTAGAATTTGATGGGTATTTGTTGTCAAACTGTAAAAAATTTATTTTTAGTGATTTTTTTAAGTGACTTTAGGAAAAAGTTTTATAAGTATTATGCTAAAAAGCAAAAAAAAATATTTGTGAGTGGTGATTAAGAAAAAATTATGGATATTAAGTTAAAATGATACTTAAAAAACTTTCGAGAGGACACATCACTTCTAAACTGATAACATCAAAAGTTTTGAGTTATGTAAGGCCTTTGCCGTAGACAATATGCTTGATATAGGCTTCCTATGAGAAAATTGCTACAAAAAAACTGTCTGAGGAATAAATAAGGCACTAGCGCTTCACTAAAAAGACCTACAATTCCTATTAGTTTAACCGCAAAGATAAGTAAAAATGGAAAAAATATACTCAATTAAACTTTTTTTTTAAGCATTTTACCCTTAATTTACTTCCAGAAGGACTCAGTAGAAATATATCTTTTACAGTTTAAAAAAAAGAAAAGGTTTTTAGTTCATGTTTAAAGATAATTTAAAACTCCCAATTGTCTTATTGACCATTTCAAAATAATAAGAAATATTGTTCGAGAACTTCCATTCTTTGTGTTTGACGATGTGCGATATAGTAGTGTGCACCATTAAAAGTGATTTTTGCATGAGGTCAAAATATTTTTGTAAGAACTCTGAACTTACTTATTGATTTCGATAAAGACGACCAAAGCTGTTTTTTCTTCAATACGAAATTGACTAATTTGATTCCCTTAAAAATATAAAATCAAAAAATTTCCTTTTTTTGCTTTTTGATAATTAAATTACTAAAACTGATAAATAGCGCATAATTGTACTTAGTCAGTTCTCAAATCCGAATTTGAACAAATATGTATTTGTGTGTCACTATCACTAGACCAGCAATTATCGTGGTTCGACATAATTTCTGTAACTTATGTTTCAATAATGTTCAGAAAATACCAATTTTTCCACAATTTAACAAATTACGATTCACATTTCTTCATTAAAATTGTTTTGAAAATTATTTGTACAAAGAGAAAATCTTAAACTAGTTTTGACAGTAATGAGCGATATCTTAAGAATATCTTTCTTATTTCCATGTTACTAGTAATCAGAAAACTCCGAATTTTATGTATTTCTTATGTGCTCTCATCTACATCACTTAGACTTTATACGTATGTTTAGTTATAACGTTTTAATTTAAAATTTTTAATTTTGAATAATAAATGTTCTGTTCAACGTGAGTCTTTTAGAGTTTTGATGAAGGCTAAATATAACCAAAATATTGGAGTGAATGTTTTTTAGGTTACTACCTATTTGAAACGTCCACTTAATAATATTCAATCAAATTTAAAAAAAAAATGCACAGTTTAACAATTATTAATATATTTAAAAAATTAAAATAATTAAAATTGTTTTGATATTCAGTTTTGAGAAGAGGTGAATTCTAGACTATTTTTGGCTGTAATGATCGATTTCGTAGGAATGTTAGGGTTATAAACTAAAATTAAATTAGCACAACATTAACTGATGTTGGAGGTTTTAAAAAAAGTTGAGCCCTGGAGATTCAAAGTCGCTTTGACCTTTGACTTGATCAGACGTGATAAAAGAGCTATGGGTGATTTGTGAATTTGGGTTTTTGCACAGTGTTGTCCCTTGAAGGTTAGTGATAAAATGGGAATTTGAATGGTACATGAGTTAGTATTTTTTTCATTGCAAATGGATGATAAAAGGTGTTTTTGAAACAGTTTTCAACCAGTTTTCTAATCCAAATTTAAACACATTTTTATTTAGGACTCACGACCACTAGATAGGTAATTATCGTTGGCTCAACATAATTTGTGCAATTTATGTTTCAATAATATTAAAAAAATCTATTTTCTTCCATAATTTAACTTATTATGATTCACATTTCTTTATTAAAAATGACCGTAAAATAATTTTTAAAAAGAGATAATAAGAATAATTTTTGAAGGTGAATTTTTGAAAGTTTCCTTAATTCCTAATTGTATTTTGCAAGTTCGTCATAAAAGCAACTTTAACTGACACTTATTATATTTTTTCTTCAGGAAGTAAAGATGTAATGTCTTGCAAGAATTTAAAGTGATGGAGATAAATAAATATGAAAAGAAGAGAGATAATATGTTAAACAGGTGACATGATTTTACAACACTTTAAACATTAATGACTGAAAGTAAATGTGTCTCGTGACTCTTTTAAAACTTCTTAAAAAGGGCCCTGCGTCTACCTAATGAAGGCGTGAAATTTTTAATTAATTAATATCCATCACGTTCAATTTTTCCCCTCAATCTGTTAAAGAACCGCATCGTTTTTCATCGTTTTAAATCCCGGGGACCTCGCAAATTAACAGGACGATTAAGCGGCTTGTCGGGTTGTAAAAAATTCCAGCCTTTTAAATCGGGTTAGGGTTAAGGTCGGTTGTGCTCATTAAGCATACAGAATGTTTCTTAGTTACCCGGTGAATATTGAAAACAAATATAAGATATTTTAAATTGTATGAATAATAAAAAGTTGTCATTTTATGAAACTTGTCCTATTGGACGATAAGATACAAAAGATTTGTTTGAATAGGCCATGAAAATATAATTTCCCTACTTAAAGTTTTCTTGTTTATTGATATTCTTATTTTGCAGCAGCCAGGTGTGAGCAGATGAAGTGTGGTGGCAGTGTGACGTGGATAATCTGAAACAAAAAAAATGATTTAGCAAATGAATAATAAACCTAAACACAGTATGATAACACAGTATCTTCAAAAAGGTATGAAAATTAAAACTGAGTAATGTTAATTTTAATTATTATCATTTTGTTTCACTAACACTAATAACTTAATATTTACTTAAATTACTTTTTTACTACTTTTACGTTATTACTACTTAAATAACTAATAACTAGTAATTTATACTAAATGAAAAAAAAGTCAAGCTTCTGCTGGGAATCGAACCCGGACATTCCACTTGCCGGGCGGAGACTCCGGCGGCAAGTGAAAGGAGTGGGTTCAATTCCCAGCGGAGGATTGACTTTTTCTTTAGTATAAATCGTTATGTCCGAAAAGTCATTAAAATTTTTTAATTTTTTTTTAACCATTTTCATTTAAACTGCGTTGTAGGCAATATACGATCGCATATCTAGATAAATATAAAAAAACAGAGTTAAAAATGAATTTGGAGTTGCCCAGATTGTTTTGGATTTGAAAGTTAATGTTTTAAAAGTTGCATTCTTTGTGATCATAATAAACAAAATTTGTTAACGATATGATTTGTCTCACAAACGACTTTTTTTGTCTGACCCCTTGCGGCGTCCATAGTTTAGGAAAAATTCGAAGGCTGTGGGCAAACTGGCAGCATGGCTACCTATTTTTCGACGTTAAATATATGGGACTGTGGAACCGGCTCAAAAACCTAAACTTGCAAATCAAAATCGTGCATTGCTGTCTTTAACAGCTCATATCTTGTTTTGTTGAAGATTTATCCAAAAGTCTATAAGAAGAGCTAAGAAAGTAGAAGAACAGCGCTACACGTTGAGCCCATCTTGGAATGCCTGCCTAGAACAGTTACTGAGCACGGGTGGCCCAAAAATGGAGTACAAATTTTGCACTATTCTTTAATTTTCTCGAAAACCGTGAAATCCCTCTGATTGATGCATCTGGTAGTCCTCAAAGGCATTTTCATACAATATATTAATCTGAATATTGAAAACACTTACCGTTTCCAAAATAAACAGGAAAATGTGAAAATTTCAAAAGTTTCAAAGGGGGTCGTCAAACCTTTCGGCCGAAATCCATTTTCATTTTATATGCGCATATGAAAGAGGGGATTAAAATATGTAAAAAATATGCAAAATTGGAATTTTCAGTAAATTCCTTCCCCTTTAAAATGGCGCCTAAAACGTAATTTTTCCACTTTTCATTGACATTTTAAAACTTATATCTATTAAACTGCAAAACTAAAGATGTTATAATTACGCTATTGAGACCAATGAATAGAGCATTTATGACCACAAAATACCTGCTGAATTTGTCATTCCGGGTTCTTAATTTAATTAACGTAACGGTCGATCAAAATAAAACATTTGGTAATTTTCTACTAAGCAAAATATTTGAGATGGCTCACACCTAATTGAGATACTGTGGTTCTATTGTCATAAATGACTTTGCTATAAAATATCAATGAGAAATTTAATCAGTTAATACTCGCAAACTAAAAGGGACAAAATCGAGCAGTTAGTACCAGTCGAAAGATTTTCATTAAAGCTATTTTTTGGTTATATACGAAAAAATTGATTGTTTGGGCGTGGCACATTTATAAAGCAATATTTGTAATAAAAAAGAATAACCTGATGATGGCGTATGGTCGCAAGTTAATCTTGTAATAGCTTAAATTTAGTTAATAACTCTAACATTCTTAAGATATCGATCCCTACAACCAAAACTAGTTTAGAATTCATCTCAAAAATGGTTCTCAAAACAATTTTAATTATTTAATTTTTTTGATACATTAATTGTTAGATTGTGCATTTTTTTAAATTTGTGTGAATATTATTAAGTAGACGTTTCAATTATGTGGTAACCTAAAAAACGTTTCTCCAAAATTTTTGTTTTATTTAGCCTTCATCAGGACTTAAATTAAAACGTTTTAACTAAACATACATATAAAGTCTAAGTGTGTAGATAAGAGCATATAAGAAATACATTAGTGTGTAGAAAATACTAGAAAAAAATACGATTAAATATGAAATTCGGAGATTTCTGATTACCAGAAACATGGAAATTAGAAAGGTCTTCTTAAGATATCGCTCATTAATGTCAAAACTAGTCTAAGATTTACTCTTTTCACAAATAATTCGCGAAACAATTTTAGTGAAGAAATGTGAATCGTAATTCTTTAAATTGTGGAAAAATTGGTATCTTTTGAATACTACTGAAACATAAGTTGCAGAAATTATGTTAAACCCCGATAATTGCCTGTCCAGTGATCGTGAACCCCAAATATAAATTTGCTTAACTTCGGATTTGAGAACTGGCTAAGCAGAGTAACACAATTTTTATCATTAAAACGCTGTTTTCGACCTCTCAAACGACTGATTAACCATGACTTCGCAAGCTCTAATTGTGCCTATCCCCAGGCTGGTTTCGCATTTTTCGGCTCATCAGTGAGGCTTTGACACAATCTGAGCTCGCGAAAGTTTGGATACTCAACATACGTTTCAAGGCAACACCGAGAAAAGTCTCCCGGTGGCGCCATCTGTGTCCGTTTGTTGAACTAACGAGATTGCACTCATCCAGTATCAACGTCATTGTCCGGTCTAAGGAAAAATGATGCAGATTATCGTAAAATACGGAAAAAAATGAATACGCTGTTTTCGACCTTCTAAGCGACTGACAAACCATAAAAAATTGTTTTCTGTATTTTACGATAATCTACACAATGTTTGTCACTCTTAGTAATGTAATTATTTAAAAGCAAAAAGTCGGAACGTCGATAGATTTGTTTTCAACTATTAGCTGCAACAATTACTAAGTTGTAGCTTAACCCGCTAGTAACAATTACTAAGTTGCAGCAACAATAAGTCAATGAATTGAAACATTTTTCGAAATAGAATCTTTAGTATACGCGGCAAGGTTCCTCTAGAGAAGGGTTCCTTCTTCCCTTAGAGACCTCTGGCCCGTCCCATAGGATAGCCACATACAAATACCTAACTAGCGTCAGTTATATAACTATGTCAGTTAATTTGCCATTCATGGTACCCCATCATACCGTTATCATACCCCATAAACAGTTCTCTACATACTAAGGTTAATCAGCTACTGTAGCTATAATAGCTACGGCAACTATATTACAATTTTTGATACCCGAGTAGGTACCTGCCATCCCAATTTCAACCATGTACCTTTGACAGTAACCTAAATATGACGTAATCTACATTCGTCCCATATTTCAATGTTTTTCTTATGAAAAACGAACGTGTAAAAGCGTTAAAATTAATTTGCAAAATTTCGTTAATGGTACCCATGGATTTGGGATCTTAAGGAAGGTTTTGACCCATGAGAACTTTTCCTTAAGGGTTCCTTAAGGAACCATGGTACTAAATTTCAGCTCTCTAACTTTATTCGTTTCGGAGATATCGCCATTCTTTAGTCACCCTGTCTACAGTAGCCATCTTTTTTCGCCTTCATCTTTTATTTATGACGAAATCAATATTGTCATACCTCAAGGAGGGTTTCGACCCATGAAAGCTTGCAGTCCATTCCCTAAGGAAACAAGATACCAAACTGTAACTATCTAAGTTTAACCGTTTCAGAGATGTCACCATTTTTTAATCACCCTGTCTACGGCGGCTATTTCTTTTTCGCCTCAATGAGGAAATCAATATTGTTTCATTTAAAAAGCATTGCGCAATGGATTTCTTATGGGAAAGCCGAAAAAATGCTAAAATAAAATAATAGCTCCGCCCATGTCTGCCGAAAAATCGAAAAAATAAATTTTTGCCCGAATTTGTAACCGCCACTGTCTTGGCGTCATCAGCCGTCATGAATCCCGACACAAAATTTTCAAATCGACCAGTCTTTAAGAAAACGTTCTCGAGAACCAGGTATTTTGCCAATAATCTTCCTAGAAATGCTCAAATTTTCTCCTGCCACACAGTTTTCCCCCTCTTTTCGACCGATTTTCTTTGGTTCTAAGCGTTTAAATTAAATTTTTACCTTTCGGAAAATGCCAACTGTCAGTGGCTGAAGCCCCCGCTTCCGAATGCTTCCGACACCTCTGTGGGGAGGTAATTCGAAACCATTCGAATTCGGATAATAGGAATTTTGAAAAATCTGCATCTTTTGCTTCGAAATTCAATTATGTCAGTTTCGCGACGTCCCAGCGAATAAGTGTTTGCTAGGTGCCGAAAAGAAAACATCCAAGGTATCCCTTGGGATATAAAGTCGTTCGATTCGATGCACGGTCTCGACACAAATAGACCTCATAATGGCACTTTCAAGTTTAAAGTTTAAAAATTCGTCAAAATTCAATTTCAAAGCTAGGATTTTGATTTTCGGCCAGATCAAAGGGCCGCATGTGTAATACCTTTCTGAATTATTTCAGATTTTGTGCTGCAAAAATGTGGAATGTACAGGGAGAAAAGTACACCCAATTTGGCAAAAAGTGTGGCATAGAATAAACTTTTGTTGCTCGCCAGGTATAAGAGCCAGGCCAAAACTAGCAACTGATTTTTCAGGTTTGACTGACAGGTTTCCTAAAAATCGCAAAAAATTATAATATTTTGGACACTTTTGATTAACTCTCTTTGCATGTTTTTTTAACCTCTCTGTATTAAAGGGACACCTTTGGCGGAATAGGACTATAAGTGTCTAAGGATATTCTCTTTCTGCCATCACCCGTAATGGACAACACGTCTAATTGAAAGACTAAAAAGAAATTGACCATTACAAAAAACGTCCCAACATTGCGAATTTTTATAGATTTTCCTATTTAACTTATCGGAATTAGACTTAAAAATTTATCACCTATACATATGAGAATATCTACCCACGGTGGGCCCTATACCCCAGCCCTGCAGTTACGATAATAGTTTAGGCTCTGTATCAATTTTTAAAAAGGACTCTTTTGAGGTGCTTTAGGGCCCTGATATAGCTGCCTAATATAGAACAAAATGTATTCAAAACTGGAAGTCAAATCCCTGCTTTTTTAATGGCCCTTAATAAAAAATAAACTAAAACGTGAATAGCCCTTTTCTATGTTGCATATTTGATATTACTGTTAAATACCTACAAAGCTGAATGCTAAAAACACAGTTCAGTTGATTGACGACCAATTATAGCTAATCTTCGTTGAAATTGATTGAAAGGAAATATTTGTAAATTTTAATAAAATTAATATTCTCAACTTAATATAAATTCATTTTCAGTTGTCAATATTTCCCTGAATTGAGTTTCACACTATTAGTTCGATATTCGCATTGGAGGAAGGAAAAAATCCGAATTCCATATGTACGTATAATTTAATAAATAGAACCCGAATTCATTAAATCCTGCCGGCAAAACATTATAATTATATGCTCAACATAATTGGCAATATTAAATACGAGCATGTGCATGGAATCAGAAAATAAATAACCACACGATATTAGCAATAATTATTTGCGATGGCGCTATATCCGTCAATTAGTAATGGCACTCTGAACTAATTAATTAGTCTTAAAAATCCCCATGAGATTTAATTAGTCCATAACAAAGGTTATTGTTAATCAACTTATTAAATCAGCAACAAACAAACGCTTTTATTTTGTCGTTTAATCAAATTGTTCTCGTGTACGATCCCTGAATACGCAACAACCGCACGGATTACTCAATTACCTCAAATGGAGTGAAAAACAGCCTTTTTGGACATAAAAAAACCGACCTAAATTGCTTTTAAATTGCCCACTTTAACTGGACCTCTGCAAATTGAAAAAACCGTATTGCTGAAAAGGGGAAGCAAGGTTTGATAGCGTATTTAAGAGCCTCAACCCTTAGACGACCATAGTCAGCATTAATTATAATAAATATCATATATCAAGAAACGTAAATATATATCGAAAAAAAAGGAAGTAAAAAGATTTAGATAATACGGTTTTATTGTATAAAATGGCAGGATAATGAGTTCTATTGATATTATCCCTCTTGTGCAAGGATCTCAATAATTATAATAACGGCCTGTCATGTACTTTGAAATTGTGTATGAAATTATTTTATCCATGATTATTTCCTCAAGTGGAATTTTATTTATTATTTTTTTTTTATTTTATTAAATTTCAATGAAACTGGACACGATATATTAAATTTATTCATGAGTAATTCGTAAAAAATAAAAATTAACGATATTGACCACAATATGAACTAACTCTGGACTTTTTGGCATGGAGCTCTTAAGAGATTTTACTCTTATAAAGAGCCCCGACTCGATACTACTTTCCTCGAGGATTTTTCCCCTTCCTGGCACGCTCCAGGATTTTTTTGGCTCGATCCCGACGGGGTCGGTTTTTTCCGAGCAACAAGTTGTTTTTTAAGCGAAACAAGATAAATTGGTCGGTTTAGGGAGAAAACGTGCTAAAAAGTTTGCGGTTGAGCTTGTTTAGAGCTTTTCGGGGATTTTTTAGCGGTGATTTATCAAGTCGAGTAGATTATCCGGCGGAAAAAAGGGCCGATGGGGATCGTTTTTGTGATTTGTCACTTACGCTTTGTTAACTGGTTTAGGGTCCCCTGTAAACAGTCGTATAGTAGTTCTAATAACGAGGAAACTGCATTACTGTCTGCTGCAAATCTCTTAATTTAATTTAAACTCTGGCTTGATGTTTTACTTAATAATTTTCCTAGAGGTTGAAAATTATGCAAATAAAAATGCAGTTACTCTCGAACCACAAGAAAAAGATCTGGAAAAGTAGGAAAAACATTACAGTATGGTGCCTAAAAAACATCCTTAACATGTACTGCTTCATCTTTACAAAAGAAAAAAATAATTTTTTTATCTATATAAATCCATCACTTAACCCTAAACGGTTTTCAATTAAATCCTCCCTTTGTTTTTTTTTGCACGCCCTGTATTATCTTTGTCGATGCCACGTATTTACGTTAACTATCTCTACTTTCTCTGTTTCTATTGTTATAAAGCACCCTGAATTGCAAGGACAATCGTCTCAACAATTGCTATTTTACAGTGAAATCATTTAAAAACTTTTCTTAGCCAAAAATATCAGTTGATAACTAAAAAACCCTCAGAGCAGATATTTACACTCAGTGTTCATTGTATTTTAAGTTTCGCCCCCTTGCCCCTAGGTACTCCTATTATATATTTTTTAATGACCCTCCTGACTTAGTAAATATTTCGCAGTATATTACAAAAGTGGGTGAGTTAAAATCTTCTATAACAAAAAATATTGTAAAAACCGTAAGAAAAAGATTAGAAATATGAAAACTTTAATAGAATATTTAAATCCAAAGTTAAACAAGCGCCTCATCACGCGATCATTTCACTGGAAATTATCGAGGTTTAACATAATGTCTGCAAATGTTTCAAAAATATGTAAGAAAACTTATATCTTCACAATTTAACAATTTACGACTAACATTTATTCATTAAAAACGTCTTTATAGGTCTTAAGTTTTAGTAATCACAAATCCCTGAATTTTATGTTTAATTGAAACGTTCACAAAATTTTCAAGTTATGCAGATTACTGTAAAATACAGAAATCAAGTATAGCCGTCGATTCTATGAAAACGCTGTTTTCGACCATTTAAACGACTGATGAACCATCATTTCGCAAGCTCCAATTGTGCCCATCCCCATACTAGTTTCGCCGTTTGCGGCTCGTCAGTGAGGTTTTGACACAATTAGAGTTCGCGGAAGTTTGGGTACTCAAGACACGTTTCGTAGCAGCACCAAGAGAAGTTTCCCGGTGGCGCCACCTGTGTCCGTTTGGCGATAATGAACGATATCTCATATCAATCTTTATTTGTTGCTAATAAAACATTCGTAAATTTTATGCTTAATTGTTTTTTTTTCAAACTTCTTTCAAACCCTTTTTTTTATTTTTCATAAATTTCTGTTAGTTTTGGTCATATTTCTTACAGCTTCTTGCTACATATTTTTTTTTATTATCAACATCGGACTTTTTATAGTATTTTTATTGTTTTGAGGTAATTTAGACCCAAAATTTAACTTTTCTACCAAGTGAATCAATGTAATGAAACGTGATTAGTAATGAGACAAGTTTGAACTAAAATTGTGTTTTTAACAATTAAATTCTAGATTTTTTTAGTTTTTTTTAGCGGTTCGAGTTGGAAATAGAACCTTTAAAGATGGGCCAAAGTCACCTTTTATTGAAGGAATTTTGACCCTAAACGAGATTTATTTTTTTTATTCGCAAACAATTTAGAAATAGAAATATTTTAAAATTTTGTTTTAACCATATTTATTCCATAATGTTTTGTTTCCGTGTTTCTCCTCATTTTTTATATCATATTATAACTTCTTATTATTGGTTTCATTGTTCGTAATTTTCTATTTTTACTTTTTGTCACTTTTTTTGCACTCTTTGTAATTTTAATTTTCTTAACTAATCTAAATTGAACATTCAATTTATTGGCATCAAAGTATGGTAAAAGATTGGCAATAAATCCATCAATTAACCTTAAATTATTTTTAATTAAATCCTCACTTTGATATATTTTTTTGCACGCCCTGTATTATCTTTGTCGAGGCCACATTTTTACGTTAACTATCTCTACCTCGTCTCTGTCTATAGCTATAAAACACCCTGTATTGCAAAGACATACGTTTCAACAATTGCTATGGTACAGTGAAAATATTTAAAAACTTTTTGCAGCTAAAAAAATCAGTTGAAAACTAAAAAACCCTCAGAGCAGATATTTACACTCAGTGTGCATTGTATACTAAATTTTGCCCCTTGCCCCTAGGTACCCCTTTGCCGCATTTTTAAATGGCCCTTCTGACTTAGTAAATATTTTTAAATAAATTTCAAGTGGATGAGTTAAAATCTTCTCTTATATCTTCCATAACAAAAAAAAATCGCGTAAAAACCGTAAGGGAAAGATTAGAAATAATGAATACTTTAATAGTCTATTCAAAGCCAAAGTTAAACAACATGGGGCTCATGATCATTTCACTGGCAATTACCGAGGTCTAACATATTTTCTGCAACTTATATTTTAGATATTAAAAAAAAACTTTTGTTTTCACAATTTAACAAACTACGACTCACATTTTTTTATAAGAAATGTTTTGAAAATTCTTAAAAAAAAAGATGAATTTTAAACAAGTTTTGGCGATAAAGAACGGTATCTTATAAGGGTTTTAGGTTCTCACTAATTAGAAATCCCTGAATTTCATGTTTAATCGTATTTTTTTCTTGGAATTTTCTATACACTGGTGTACTTTTTGCATGCTTTTCTCTTAACACTTATATTTTATGGAATATATGGTTTTAGCATGCATGTACAGCATCAGAAGAAAAAAAATTATATGTTTTGAAGCCCTGTTCACTGTTAAAATAATACCAACTTTAGAATCACCCTGTATAATTATTAACTTTTATCACTTGTTCTTCAAACTAGGTGAGGCCTGCTTTTAAACTGTTTACGTTTAAAAAAACACTTACGAAAAAAAAATGATTTCAGTGTTGCCAGGTCTGCCGGACTTTATTAAGATTTGGAGATTTTTTTACCACTTTACAAGCAACTTTGAAGAAAACAGCCAATTCTGGAAATTTTTGAAAATATTTATTATTCCTTCGATATTTTTATTTTTTTTTTAAATCACAGCCGTTTCAACTTCTTCTTTCTACTCAACAGAAATAATTTTAGTTTCTTTCTGTTTCCATCCTTGTTTTTCTTGATTGGTTCTTTCAGGTTTTTTTCTTTGGCACTGAACTTTCTCCTTTAGAACTGCGGTTTCCTGTATTTCTTCTAGTAGCTCCTCAATATTATAAGTTAAACTCTCTTCTACAGTGAACATAGTTTAAGTTTTCTTTTGTCTTCTTTCTCTACAATCAAAACTTCCCTTTCTTTGTTTTTGCCTCTCTTCTTCTTTTCAATATTTACTCTTATTTTCACAATCTGCTTATTAAGTGCCTTAGGTTCAAAAATGATTATTTCTTAATCATTCTTCTGTAGTCCTTGAATATGACAATCCAATTCTTTAGTGATAATGTTTTTCCTGTTTATTGCGTTTATATATTTTTTTTACTACTTTTTTGACAACCTTCTTTTTAGATCAATTTTTGCCTTCTTTAGTTGAGGTGGCATCTCTTTAATAAGAAGTTCCCCGAGTTTAGTATTTTTCTCCTCTAAGTGATCGTTTTCTTTTAGTGTAACTACTTTCGTCTTTTCTACCTTGTAAATTTTCTCGTTTTTTCAAGTTTTTCTTTCTCATATTTTATATTTTGATTAGTTTTTGTCATGTTTCGTACAACATCTTGAGCTATAATTTTTTTTAGCAAAATCGGACTTTTTATTCTTTTGAGGTAATTTAGACCCAAAATTGTACTTCTCCACCAAGTGAACAATTGTAATGTGACATGATTAACAATGAGGCAAGGTTGGCCTAAAATTGTGTTTTTAACAAATAAATTCTCGATTTTTTTTAGTTTATTTTAACGGTTCTAGTTGGAAATAAAACCATATTTATTTCAGAATTTTTTGTCGCATTTTTGTATTTAAATTTTTTTAACTAATCTAAATTAAACATTTATTGGGTTTTAATATTTTTGAGGTAATTTTGACACAAATTTGAATTTTTCCACCGAATATCTGTATTTTTTATGTAAATTGGTTCGCATTGAGATAATTTTAGTCCATAACTGTGTTTTTTAAATTAATAATTTATGATCCTTTTTCTATAGTTTTAGCCCGAAATAAAACTTTTCCAACTCAAATCAATTTTTGTTGAGAGAAAAATAGTTACCACTTTTTTTTAACTTTTTTACTCTTTAATTTGTGCTAGTTTTTATGTTTTTGCTTTTTTATTGGACACATATTATAGACAGGTGTCTTCTTTAAAAGTTAAAAGTTTTTTATATTGATTTGACCAACAAAAATTTGTTTTCAACAAATCAAAAATCTATTTGTGTTGAGAGAGTTTTGGTTTGAATAAAAACTTTATTTTACAATATTTTGACGATCAAAGTTTTTGGCTTTTGGCGCGGAAAAACGGTAAAATGCGCAAAAATTGAAATATTTATGATTTTCAGATTTTTCCACTTTCCTTAACTTTTGCTTTTGTAGTTTTTATTTTTTTTCCTTAATTATCTTTTACTCTTCAATTTTTTCTATTTCTATCCTTTAAGTTTTTTCTTATCCTCAATTATTTTTTTCTTGTATGCTTCTTTCACCTTTTCCTTATTATTAGTTTTTTTTTACAAAAAATTCCGAGGAATTAGATAATTTTTCCTCCTCTAAGTGACCAACAAAAAAAAAGCAAAACAAGATATACTGTTATTGTTTATCTTCTTCTGTTAATGGAACAATTTTCGTCTTTTCTACCTTCGTATTTTTTTTCATTTACAAATTTTTCTTTCTCATTGTTTTTTTTATTTTTTATACATTCTATTAGTTTTTGTCACGTTTGGCACAACTTCTTGCTCTACATTTTATTTTTATAAACCAAATCGGGTTTTTTTAATAGGATTTTTAATCTTTTGAGGTAATTTTGACCCAAACTTGAACTTTTCCACCTAGTAAACAATTGTAATGTAAATTGATTAGCAATAAGATAACTTTGACTCCAAATTATGTTTTTAACTAATAAATTGTCGATTTATTTAGTTTTTTTTATGCGGTTCTGGCTTAAAATAGAACTATTGCAACACGACCCAAAAGTCGAATTTTATTAAAATAATTTTGATCCCAAAAAGGAATTATGTTTTCGCAAATATTAAAGAGTTATTATACGACTTTGACTTAAAATTAGAAATGTTTAAAAATGGTCTTTTTTACTATGTACCTCTTTCGAACAATTTTTTTCATAAGTTTTGCCTGCTTATTATTGTTATTTTTATTGTTCACAATTTTCCCGCAGAATATCTGTAATTGTGATGTAAATTGGTTTGCATTGAGATATATTTCGCCTAAAACTTTGCTTTTTAAATTAATGAATCGTGTTCCTTTTTATAGGGTTTTTAATTCGAAATAAAACTTTTCCAACAAGCAAAAAATCAATTTTTGTTGGGAGATTATGGTTCGAAAAATAACTTTATTTTAGAATTTTTTTAATATTCAAAATTTTAGACGCTTTTACCGCAAAATTAAAAATATTTATAATTTTCAGATTTTCAAATGTTCTTAACCTTTTTATTTGTTAGTTTGTGGTTTGTAATTTTTATGATTTTCTTTTTTATTAGATATGTAATAAACAGAGGTGTCCTCTTTAAGAGCTAAGAGATTTTATATGGTTTTGGCCAAAACCATATAAAACCAAAAACTTTTTTTAACAAATCAAAAGAGTTTTGGTTTGAAAAATAACTTTATTTTACAATATTTTGACGATCAAGGTTTTTCGCTTTTGGCTCAAAAAACGGTAAAATGCTTTAGGCAAAAAAATAGAAATATTTGTGATTTTCAAATTTTGAACTCTTTTTTTTTACATTTTTAGTTTTTAATTTGTGCTTTTGTAGTTTTTCTTATTGTCGTTTTACTCCTCAATTTTTCCTATTTTTATTCTTTTAATTTGTTCTTATTTTGCATTCTTTTTTTCTTGTATTATTGCTTTGTTCGACAGTGACCATAGTTTGAGCTTTTTTGGTTTCTTTCTATATCTTTCTTTTTTTTTTATTATTGATTCTCCCCTTCATAACCTAATTCCTATGTATTCCGTACTCAAAAACGGTTAACTTTTAATTTTCTTTAATATAATGATTTTTTCCTTTATCGCATTTCTCATTCTTCATTATTAGTTGTTCGACAACTTTCTATTTAAACAAAATTTCCTGTTATTTAGGTTTTTTGTCTTTTTCTTTTACTGTAACTATTTACTTACTGTTACTAACCGTTTTTTCTACCTTGGCGTTTTTTTTTTCGAATTTTTCTTTCTCATTGCTTTTTATTTTTTATAATTTCTATTAGTTTTCGTCATGTTTCGTTCAAATTTTGACCCAGAATTGAACTTTTCCACCAAATTAACAAACGCAATGATTATTGTTTTGCAATCAAACAATTTGGCATATAAATGTTTTTTTTTTGAGATTTTTTAAAGCAGTATTGGCCGGAGATAGGACTGTTACAACACGGGTCAAACGGTTTATTCAACGAATTTTGGTCCGAAAAGATACCTATTTTTGCGCAAACTTTTTGGAAATATAAATATTTTATCTATTTCTATTTCCAAAAATTATCAATATTTTATGTTATAAATTATTAATATTTTAATATTATTTTAATAATTATTAATATTTTTAAATTGTGTTTCTAACTATCTACCTTCTTCGAATATATTTATTCCAGAATTTCTTCTTTCAGTGTTTCTCCTCAATTTTTAGTTAAAGTTTTCATTTTTAATTGTTGTTTTCATTGTTTATACTTTTCTATTTTTACTTTTTGTCACGCCTCTTAACTAATCTAAATTGCACATTTTTTTTAACTATCAAAGTTTTTGGTCTTTGGCGCAAAAAACGCCAAAATGTTTTAACTGCAAAATAAAAATATTTATGACTTCAAATTTTTCCACTTTTCTTAACTTTTTCAGTTTTTACTTGTGCTTTTCGTTTTGTTCACTGTAGTTTTTATTTATTTTTTCCTTACTGTTATTTTACCCTTCAATTTATCCTATTATTATCCTTTTAGCTTTTCCTTATTTTCCATTTTTTTTCTTGCATTATTGCTTTTTAATTTTTTTTTTAAATACTTTTCTCTTAAACTTGTGATTCGCTGTACTTCTTTTGGTAGCTTTTCAATATTATAAGTTGTATTTTCTTCGACAGTGAACATAGTTTGTGCATTTTTGTCTCCTTTATATGATTTTTATTCTGTTGAGGTAATTTTGACCCAAAATTGATTTTTTTTCCAAGTGAACAATTGTAATGTATATTGATTAGCAATAAGGTAACTTTGACCTAAAATTGTGTTTTTAACGAATAAATACTCGATTTTTGTAGTTTTCTTTGTGCACTTTTGGCCGAAAATAGAACTGTTACAACATGAGTCAAAAGTCGACTTTTATTAAAAGAATTATGGTTTTAAAATGGAATTGTGTTTTTGCAAAATTTAAAAAGTTGTTACACGACTTTGACTTAAAATTAGGAATGAGTTAAAATTGTCTTTTTTAATATCTACCCCTTTCGAACAATTTTTTTTAATAATTTTTTGCACGTTTTCGACAATTTTCTAATTTTTAATATTGTCTTAATGAATCATTTGATTGGGTTTTCACTTTTTCGAGGCAACTCTGACACAAATTTGAATTTTCCCACAAGTATCTAAAATTGTGATCTAAATTTGTTTGCGTTGAAATATATTTGGCCCAAAACTTTGCTTTATAAATTAATGAATCGTGATCCTTTTATAGGGTTTTAACCTGAAATAAAACTTTTTCAACAAGTCAAAAATCAATTTTTGTTGAGAGAATTATGGTTTGAAAAATTACTTTATTTTAGATCTTTTTTAATAATCAAAATTTTAGACGCTTTTGGCGCAAAATTAGAAATATTTATAATTTAAAAATTTTTTCTAATTTTCTTAAATTTTTTAGTTGTTAGTTTGTTGTGTAGTTTTTATTTTTTTCATTTTTATTAGATATATAACAAAGAGATGTTCCCTCTTTAAAAGTTAAAAGTTTTTATATGGTTTTGGAAAAAAAAAACTTTCTTTAACAAATCAAAGATTTATTTGTGTTGCGAGAGTTTTGGTTTGAAAAAGAACTTTATTTTACAATATTTTGACGATCAAAGTTTTTGGCTTTTTACCTGAAAAATGGTAAAATACTTTAAGCGCAAAAATCAAAATATTTATGATTTTCAGATTTTTCTAATTTTTTTTAGTTTTTAACTTGTGTTTTTGTAGTTTTTCTTTATTTTTTTTCGTATTGACCTGTTACTTTACAATTTTTCCTAACTTTATCCTTTTAGTTTTTTCTTATATTCATTTCTTTTTTTCTTGAATTATTTTTTCACCTATTTTATTCTTTCAAATACTTTCCTCTTGAACTGTGATTTTCTTGACTTCTTCTGGCAGCTTTGCAATATTATAAGCTGAACTCTCTTCCACAGTGATCATAGTTTGAGTTTTTTTGTCTTCTTTCTTCTATAATCAAAATTTCGTTATTTTTTTCCTTTTGTCTACTGTTTTTTTTAATATTGACTCTCCCCTTCAAAACCTAATTCCTAGGTATTCCGTATTCAAAAACGGTTAATTTTTAATTTGTTTAGTATAACGATTTTTTTCTTTATCGCATTTCTAATTCTTCATTATTAGTTGTTTGGCAACTTTCAATTTAAACAAAATTTACTGTTATTTAAGATTTTTGTCTTTTTCTTTTACTGTAACTATATCAGTTTTTTCTACATTGGCGTTTTTCTTTCGAATTTTTCTTTCTCATTGCTTTTTATTTTTTATAATTTCTATTAGTTTTTGTCATGTTTCGTCCAAATTTTGAACCAGAATTGAACTTTTCCACCAAGTTAACAAACGCAATGATTATTGTTTTGCAATCAAACAATTTGGCATATAAATGTGTTTTTTTTTTAGTTTTCTTAAAGCAGTATTGGCTGTAACTGTTACAACACGGGTCAAGAGTCAACGTTTATTCAACGAATTTTGGTCCGAAAAGATACCTATTTTTGCGCAAACTTTTTGGAAATAGAAACATTTTGAAATTGTGTTTCGAACTATCTTCTCTCTATGAGTTTTTGTATATAGCTTTTTATGCTAAATAAATGCCATTATTATTATCTAGCTTCTTCGGATATATTTATTCCAGAATTTCTTCTTTCAGTGCTTCTCCTCAATTTTTAGTTAAAGTTTTCATTTTTAATTGTTGTTTTCATTGTTTATACTTTTCTATTTTTACTTTTTGTCACGCCTCTTAACTAATCTAAATTGCACATTTTTTTTAACTATCAAAGTTTTTGGTCTTTGGCGCAAAAAACGCCAAAATGTTTTAACTGCAAAATAAAAATATTTATGACTTCAAATTTTTCCACTTTTCTTAACATTTTCAGTTTTTACTTGTGCTTTTCGTTTTGTTCACTGTAGTTTTTATTTATTTTTTCCTTATTGTTATTTTACCCTTCAATTATTCCTATTATTATCCTTTTAGCTTTTCCTTATGTTCCATTTTTTTTCTTGAATTATTGCTTTTTTAAGTTTTTTTGTTAAATACTTTTCTCTTAAACTTGTAATTCCCTGTACTTCTTTTGGTAGCTTTTCAATATTATAAGTTGTATTTTCTTCGACAGTGAACATAGTTTGTGCATTTTTGTCTCATTTATACGATTTTTATTCTGTTGAGGTAATTTTGACCCAAAATTGATTTTTTTTCCAAGTGAACAATTGTAATGTATATTGATTAGCAATAAGATAACTTTGACCTAAAATTGTGTTTTTAACGAATAAATTCTCGACTTTTTTAGTTTTTTTCATTCGCTTTTGGCCGAAAATAGAACTGTTTTGCAAAATTTAAAAAGTTGTTACACGACTTTGACTTAAAATTAGGAATGAGTTAAAATTGTCTTTTTTAATATCTACCCCTTTCGAACAATTTTTTTTTTATAATTTTTTGCATGTTTTCGACAATTTTTTAATTTTTAATATTGTCTTAATGAATCATTTGATTGGGGTTTCACTATTTCGAGGCAATTCTGACACAAATTTGAATTTTCCCACAAATATCTAAAATTGTGATCTAAATTTGTTTGCGTTGAAATATATTTGGCCCAAAACTTTGCTTTATAAATTAATGAATCGTGATCCTTTTATAGGGTTTTAACCTGAAATAAAACTTTTTCAACAAGTCAAAAATCAATTTTTGTTGAGAGAATTATGGTTTGAAAAATTACTTTATTTTAGATCTTTTTTAATAATCAAAATTTTAGACGCTTTTGGCGCAAAATTAGAAATATTTATAATTTAAAAATTTTTTCTAATTTTTTTAAATTTTTTAGTTGTTAGTTTGTTTTGTAGTTTTTTTTTCATTTTTATTAGATATATAACAAAGAGATGTGCCCTCTTTAAAAGTTAAAAGTTTTTATATGGTTTTGGAAAAAAAAACTTTCTTTAACAAATCAAAAATTTATTTGTGTTGCGAGAGTTTTGGTTTATATAAGAACTTTATTTTACAATATTTTGACGATCAAAGTTTTTGGCTTTTGACTTGAAAAATGGTAAAATACTTTAAGCGCAAAAATCGAAATATTTATGATTTTCAGATTTTTCTATTTTTTTTTTAGTTTTTAACTTGTGTTTTTGTAGTTTTTCTTTATTTTTTTTCGTATTGACCTGTTACTTTACAATTTTTCCTAACTTTATCCTTTTATTGTTGTAATTAGCGTCCTTAAGTTATAAGTTGTTGGTGAAGTTAGCGGGATTAGGACAAATCATGCACCTCTTCTTTATTTGAAAATGGCCGACGTTTCGACTATTTATTTAGTCTTCATCAGGGCTATTCTCACTTAGAGAGAGTAGTCAGTTAAAGTACGATTTAAGATAGTTACGGTAGCAAACGTAACAACGTAACAAAATTCGCAAATTTTATACCTTGGGCAGCGGATGTGTGTTACGTCGAGCCTAAGATACCAGGGTCACCGAACAATCGAATGGAGTTTGCTACCGTAACTATCTTAAATCGTACTTTAACTGACTACCCTCTCTAAGTGAGAATAGCCCTGATGAAGACTAAATAAATAGTCGAAACGTCGGCCATTTTCAAATAAAGAAGAGGTGCATTATTTGTCCTAATCCCGCTAACTTCACCAATAATGTATCCTTTTAGTTTTTTCTTATATTCATTTCTTTTTTTCTTGAATTATTTTTTCACCTATTTTATTCTTTCAAATACTTTCCTCTTGAACTGTGATTTTCTTGACTTCTTCTGGCAGCTTTGCAATATTATAAGCTGAACTCTTTTCCACAGTGATCATAGTTTGAGTTTTTTTGTCTTCTTTCTTCTATAATCAAAATTTCGTTATTTTTTTCCTTTTGTCTACTGTTTTTTTTTTAATATTGACTCTCCCCTTCAAAACCTAATTCCTAGGTATTCCGTATTCAAAAACGGTTAATTTTTAATTTGTTTAGTATAACGATTTTTCTAATTCTTCATTATTAGTTGTTTGGCAACTTTCTATTTAAACAAAATTTACTAATAAAGCAGTATTGGCGGTAACTGTTACAACACGGGTCAAGAGTCAACGTTTATTCAACGAATTTTGGTCCGAAAAGATACCTATTTTTGCGCAAACTTTTTGGAAATAGAAACATTTTGAAATTGTGTTTCGAACTATCTATCTTCTTCGCATATATTTATTCCAGAATTTCTTCTTTCAGGGCTTCTCCTCAATTTTTATTTAAAGTTTTTATTTTTAATTGTTGTTTTCATTGTTTATACTTTTCTATTTTTACTTTTTGTCACGCCTCTTAACTAATCTAAATTGCACATTTTTTTTAACTATCAAAGTTTTTGGTCTTTGGCGCAAAAAACGCCAAAATGCTTTAACTGCAAAATAAAAATATTTATGACTTCAAATTTTTCCACTTTCTTAACTTTTTCAGTTTTTAACTTGTGCTTTTCGTTTTGTTCACTGTAGTTTTTATTTATTTTTTCCTTATTGTTATTTTACCCTTCAATTATTCCTATTATTATCCTTTTAGCTTTTCCTTATGTTCCATTTTTTTTCTTGCATTATTGCTTTTTTAAGTTTTTTTGTTAAATACTTTTCTCTTAAACTTGTAATTCCCTGTACTTCTTTTGGTAGCTTTTCAATATTATAAGTTGTATTTTCTTCGACAGTGAACATAGTTTGTGCATTTTTGTCTCATTTATACGATTTTTATTCTGTTGAGGTAATTTTGACCCAAAATTGATTTTTTTTCCAAGTGAACAATTGTAATGTATATTGATTAGCAATAAGATAACTTTGACCTAAAATTGTGTTTTTAACGAATAAATTCTCGACTTTTTTAGTTTTTTTCATTCGCTTTTGGCCGAAAATAGAACTGTTTTGCAAAATTTTGTTTTTTTTTTGTCTTCTTTCTTCTATAATCAAAATTTCGTTATTTTTTTCCTTTTGTCTACTGTTTTTTTTTTAATATTGACTCTCCCCTTCAAAACCTAATTCCTAGGTATTCCGTATTCAAAAACGGTTAATTTTTAATTTGTTTAGTATAACGATTTTTCTAATTCTTCATTATTAGTTGTTTGGCAACTTTCTATTTAAACAAAATTTACTGTTATTTAGGATTTTTCTCTTTTTCTTTTACTGCTTTTCCTTTTCTTTTTCTACCTTGCCGATTTTTTTTTGAGTTTTTCTTTCTAATTGCTTTTTAGTTTTTATAATTTCTATTACTTTTTGTCATGTTTCGTACAACTTTATTCTCTATATTATTTTCTTTTTCATTATCTAAATTAGATTTCTTATAGGATTTTTGTCTTTTTGAGGTAATGATGACCCAAGATTGATTTTTTCCACCAAGAGAACAATTGCAATGATTATTGTTTTGCAATGAAACAATTTGAAATATAGATGTGTTTTTAATTATTAAATTCTTATTTTTTTAGTTTTCTTTACGGTTTTGGCCGGAAATAGAACTGTTACAAGACGAGTCAAATCGACTTTTATTTACTACTTCAGATTGCATTCTGAACCTACTTGAACTAACATTTTTGAAACTCTCAACTAATTTCAAACTTTTCCTAATAAAATTAATCCCTAAATTCAGGAATTATTATAATTTTCTTGTAATAACTGAGTTGGCAATTTTTGGAAAAGTCTCTTTTGATCAAGTTCTGGTAATTTAAAATTTTTTCACCTGGGTCTACTGTTTATCTCTCACATAAAGAAAGTCCCCTCTAGACGTACCCAAGGTCCAAAATTTTTTTTTTATAACCGCCCATACCCCCCGATGAGTGGGGATGAAACCGTGAAAGTTCACCCTCGCACGGCCCGGGAGGGGGGAGCGAATTCACCCCCTACAAAAATTGAAAATCGCACCGGTATAAGACTTCTAGGGCGCGGGACGGGAGGGGTAAGAATAAGGAAGGGAGAGAAGGAGAATGGGCGTGGCCGACGCGAGTAAGAAATCAATGACTGTGCAAAAGGCGAAGGCCCAGACCGGGGGTATTTTTATTTTCGGAAGACCTGTAAGTGGAGAAATGCAGGAAGTTGTATGTTTTACGGGAGAGTTAGGTATTTTAGGGATTATTATGCGGTTCGCAAAGGTAAACGTCATAAAGGATATCACTGTCTGGGATTTTGCGTTTGATAAACCGGGCTCAAGTGAACGCGAACACATATACTAGTTCATTTAAATAAAAACCTCGAGTAGGCCATAGAGTTTTTTTTTTATGAACACCCTTTAGAAAATATGAGTGCCATAGAGGTGTAAACTTTCAGCACGACCTCGTCGCTGTGTCTATGAGCTTTGTTTGCTTAAACTCGTGTCGTTTTGCACCAGCGAACTCAAGAGCACATTCGCTGAATATTTTATGGCATCTCATATTTTATTCTATGAATCTTAAATTTTGCCTCCAAGCTTAGTTTTCGGCAACAGATTTTGTAGCTATTATATTATATTACTGGGGCTCGGATTGCGAATTCAAGGCAGACAGGAGTTTTGCGGTGTATAGCCGGTTTCGTGGCTTTATTATTTTAATAGCCCGATTAAAAACCGTCTACGAGAGAAAGGTGGCCCTGGTGGCTTATAACCCTTAAAAACCTTTTCTATTTTTTTTTAAATCTTAATAATAGACATTTCGCCTATAAAACTTGTCATTAAGGTTTTCAAACAGTTGGCCTTAATCTGAGGGTATAAAATTTAAGCGGTGTCAGTGTTTTTGGTTATATTTCCAAAATTTAAAGAGTAGAAAATACTGTCGTTACCAAAAATATTGGTGTCAGAACTAGATATAAAAATAAATAAAAAAAAATGTCAAATAGTTAATTTATTTAAGGAAGAAACAATATAATTATTTTTAAACCAATAATGTCTTGAATTGACAATATCGTTAGTTCGAAGAAACCTAAAATATGATGTGTTTCATCAAAACAACACTTTTTTTAAATTAAACTTAACATTTCCTCTGTTCTGCATTTTTGTTTTGATTTTCCTTCTCTTATATTTGTTTTTATTGATCTAAATTCGACTTTTATTGGGTTTCATTCCTAGTTTTCCTATCGTTTTTTTTACTTTTGGCTTTTTCGTTCACATTAATACATAAATAACCCTATAAGTACAGATGAAGTCATTCAATGGGGTATTCTTTGAAAACATCCGGCGTACATATGGGGAACTGGCACTGAGGACGTTGAAGGACTGGGCCAACGCTGAGACGAGACTGGCTTCCCTAACTAACCGAAAGCCCCGAAGAAGACTTCAATTAAAGGTCGAAACGTTGGCGACTTCTAAAAAGTGAAGTAGCTTTATTATCCTACCCCTGCTATCCAAACGTTCACATTTTTGCTTTTTGTTTACTCATTTTCCTATTGCAATTATTGTCTTTCCTGTTTGCTGTGCCAGTTCTGCAATAAAGATTCCGGCAGTTTAGTTATTTGTTTCTTTTCTAAGTCACCAACAAAACACCGAAACAAAATTTACTGCTGTTTGGAATTGTTTGCGTGCTCTTCTACTACAAATATTTCTGTTATTTTACTTGCCGTAATTTTTCTTTGTCCACGAGTTCTGTCTCACTGTTTTCCTGAATTTTAAAAATATTCCTTGTTACGTTTTGTACAAATGTTTTGTTCTTTTATTTTTTTTTTATCTAAATTGGCTTTATAAATCGAAGAGAAGATATCGTTTCTGGCTTCTCTTTCTTGTCGTATTTCTTTTTCTTATCCAAATTTTTCTGTTTTACTGTTTTCTTCATTTTTCAAATATTCAGATGTTTTGTTTTTTAATTTTTTTGGATTTTTAAATCCAAGAGAAGCTATCGTTTCCGTATTCTTTTTCTTGTCGTATTTTCTTTTTTTATCCAAGTTTTTCTGTTTCACTGTTTTCTTCATTTTTCAAATATGCGTTGTTATGTTTTGTACAAATATTTTGTTCTTATTTTTTTTTCTTTGATCTAAAATAGATTATTAAATCGTAGAGAACGTTTCTGTATTCTCTTTCTTGTAGTATTTTTTTTTCGTCCAAGTTTTTCTGTTTTACTGTTTTCTTCATTTTTCAAATATTCGCTGTTATGTTTTGTACAAATGTTTTGTTCTTTTATTTGTTTTCGATTTTTAAATCGAAAAGAAGATATCGTTTCTGTCTTCTCTTTCTGGTCGAATTTTTGTCCTAAAAAGTTTTTCTGTTTTACTGTTTTCTTAATTTTTTGTTCTTTTATTTTTTTTCTTCGATCTAAATTGGATTTTTAATTCGAAGAGAAGATATCGTTTCTGTCTTCTCTTCCTTGTCGTATTTCTTTTTTTTATCCAAGTTTTTCTGTTTTACTGTTTTCTTCATTTTTCAAATATTTAGATGTTTTGTTTTTTAATTTTTTTGGATTTTTAAATCAAAGAGAAGCTATCGTTTCCGTATTCTTTTTCTTGTCGTATTTTCTTTTTTTATCCAAGTTTTTCTGTTTCACTGTTTTCTTCATTTTTCAAATATGCGTTGTTATGTTTTGTACAAATGTTTTGTTCTTAATTTTTTTTCTTCGATCTAAAATGGATTTTTAAATCGTAGAGAAGATATCGCTTCTGTCTTCTCTTTCTTGTAGTATTTTTTTTTTCGTCCAAGTTTTTCTGTTTTACTGTTTTCTTCATTTTTCATATATTCATTGATATGTTTTGTACAAATGTTTTGTTCGTATATTTTTTTTTCTTCGATCTAAATTGGATTTTTATATCAAAGAGAAGATATCGTTTTTATCTTTCCTTTCTTGACTTTTTTTATCCAAGTTTTTCTGTTTTACTGTTTTCTTAATTTTTTGTTCTTTTATTTTTTTTTCTTCGATCTAAATTGGAGTTTTAATTCGAAGAGAAGATATCGTTTCTGTCTTCTCTTTCCTGTCGTATTTTTTTCATCCAAGTTTCTCTGTTTTACTGTTTCCTTCATTTTTCGAATATTTGTTGTTATGCTTTGTACAAATTTTTTGTTCTTTTAATGTTTTTTTCTTCGATCTAAATTGGATTTTTATATCAAAGAGAAGATATCGTTTCTATCTTTCCTTTCTTGACCATTTTTTTTTGTCCACGTTTTCCTGTTTTACTGTTTTCTTCATTTTTCAAATATTCGCTGTTATGTTTTGTACAAATGTTTTGTTCTTTTAATTTTTTTCGATTTTTAAATCGAAGAGAAGATATCGTTTCTGTCTTCTCTTTCTGGTCGTATTTCTTTCCTAAAAAGTTTTTCTGTTTTACTGTTTTCTTAATTTTTTGTTCTTTTATTTTTTTTTTCTTCGATCTAAATTGTATTTTTAATTCGAAGAGAAGATATCCTTTCTGCCTTCTCTTTCTTGTCGTATTTTTTATATCCAGGTGTTCCTGTTTTACTGTTTTCATCATTTTTCAAATATTGTTTGCTACGTTTTGTACAAATGTTTTGTTCTTTTATTTTTTTTTCGATATAAATTGGATTTTTAAATCGAAGAGTAGATATCGTTCCTGTCTTCTCTTTCTTGTCCGTTTTTTTGTTATCCAAATTTTACTGTTTTACTATTTTCTTAATTTTTCAAATATTCCTTGTTATGTTTTGTTCTTTTAATTTTCTTTTCTTCGATATAAATTGAATTCTTAAATCGAACAGAAGATATTGTTTCAGTCTTCCCTTTCTTGTCGATTTTTTTTATCCGTTTTACTGTTTACTGTTTTACTGTTTTCTTCATTTTTCACATACTCGTTGTTATGTTTCGTTCAAATGATTTGTTCTTTTAATTTTTTTTCTTCGATCTAAATTGGATTTTTAAATCGAAGAGAAGATATTGTTTCTGTCTTCTCTTTCATGACGGATCTTTTTGTTTTATCCAAGTTTCTCTGTTTTACTGTTTTCTTCATTTTTCAAATATTTGTTGTTATGCTTTGTACACATTTTTTGTTCTTTTAATTTTTTTTTCTTCGATCTAGATTGGATTTTTAGATCGAAGAGAAGATATCGTTTCTGTCTTCTCTTTCCTATCGTATTTTTTTTTTTCATCCAAGTTTTTCTGTTTTACTGTTTTTTTCATTTTTCAAATATTCGTTGTTATATTTTGTACAATTTTTTGTTCTTCTATTATTTTTTCTTAGATCTAAATTGGATTTTTATATCAAAGAGAAGATATCGTTTCTATCTTTCCTTTCTTGACTTTTTTTTATCCAAGTTTTCCTGTTTTACTGGTTTCTTCATTTTTCAAATATTCGCTGTTATGTTTTGTACAAATGTTTTGTTCTTTTAATTTTTTTCGATTTTTAAATCGAAGAGAAGATATCGTTTCTGTCTTCCCTTTCTGGTCGTATTTTTTTCTTAAAAAGTTTTTCTGTTTTACTGTTTTCTTAATTTTTTGTTCTTTTATTTTTTTTTCTTCGATCTAAATTGTATTTTTAATTAGAAGAGAAGATATCGTTTCTGCCTTCTCTTTCTTGTCGTATTTTTTATATCCAGGTGTTTCTGTTTTACTGTTTTCATAATTTTTCAAATATTCTTTGCTACGTTTTGTACAAATGTTTTGTTCTTTTATTTTTTTTTCTTTGATATAAATTGGATTTTTAAATCGAAGAGTAGATTTTGTTCCTGTCTTCTCTCGCTTGTCCCTTTTTTGTTATCCAAACTTTACTGTTTTACTATTTTCTTAATTTTTCAAATATTCCTGGTTATGTTTTGTTTTTTAATTTTCTTTTCTTCGATATAAATTGGATTCTTAAATCGAACAGAAGATATTGTTTCAGTCTTCCCTTTCTTGTCGTATTTTTTTTATCCAAGTTTTACCGTTTTACTGTTTTCTTCATTTTTCACATACTCGTTGTTATGTTTCGTTCAAATGATTTGGTCTTTTAATTTTTTTTTTCTTCGATCTAAATTAGATTTTTAAATCGAAGAGAAGATATTCTTTCTGCCTTCTCTTTCTTGACGTATCTTTTTTTTATCCAAGTTTCCCTGTTTTACTGTTTTCGTCATTTTTTCAAATATTTGTTGTTATGCTTTGTACAATTTTTTTGTTCTTTTAATTTTTTTTCTTAGATCTAAATTGGATTTTTATATCAAAGAGAAGATATCGTTTCTATCTTTCCTTTCTTGACTTTTTTTATCCAAGTTTTCCTGTTTTACTGGTTTCTTCATTATTCAAATATTCGCTGTTATGTTTTGTACAAATGTTTTGTTCTTTTAATTTTTTTCGATTTTTAAATCGAAGAGAAGATATCGTTTCTGTCTTCTCTTTCTGGTCGTATTTTTTTCTTAAAAAGTTTTTCTGTTTTACTGTTTTCTTAATTTTTTGTTCTTTTATTTTTTTTTTTCTTCGATCTAAATTGTATTTTTAATTCGAAGAGAAGATATCGTTTCTGCCTTCTCTTTCTTGTCGTATTTTTTATATCCAGGTGTTTCTGTTTTACTGTTTTCATCATTTTTCAAATATTCTTTGCTACGTTTTGTACAAATGTTTTGTTCTTTTATTTTTTTTTCTTCGATATAAATTGGATTTTTAAATCGAAGAGTAGATATTGTTCCTGTCTTCTCTCGCTTGTCCCTTTTTTGTTATCCAAACTTTACTGTTTTACTATTTTCTTAATTTTTCAAATATTCCTTGTTATGTTTTGTTCTTTTAATTTTCTTTTCTTCGATATAAATTGGATTCTTAAATCGAACAGAAGATATTGTTTCAGTCGTCCCTTTCTTGTCGTATTTTTTTTATCCAAGTTTCCCTGTTTTACTGTTTTCTTCATTTTTTTCAAATATTTGTTGTTATGCTTTGTACAAATTTTTTGTTTTTTATTTTTTTTTCTTCGATCTAAATTGGATTTTTATATCAAAGAGAAGATATCGTTTCTATCTTTCCTTTCTTGACTTTTTTTTATCCAAGTTTTCCTGTTTTACTGGTTTCTTCATTTTTCAAATATTCGCTGTTATGTTTTGTACAAATGTTTTGTTCTTTTAATTTTTTTTCGATTTTTAAATCGAAGAGAAGATATCGTTTCTGTCTTCTCTTTCTGATCGTATTTTTTTCTTAAAAATTTTTCTGTTTTACTGTTTTCTTCATTTTTCAAATATTCGCTATTATGTTTTGTTCTTTCATTTTTTTTTCGATTTTTAAATCGAAAAGAAGATATCGTTTCTGTCTTCTCTTTCTGGTCGTATTTTTTTCCTAAAAAGTTTTTCTGTTTTACTGTTTTCTTAATTTTTTGTTCTTTTATTTTTTTTTCTTCGATCTAAATTGTATTTTTAATTCGAAGAGAAGATATCCTTTCTGCCTTCTCTTTCTTGTCGTATTTTTTATATCCAGGTGTTTCTGTTTTACTGTTTTCATCATTTTTCAAATATTGTTTGCTACGTTTTGTACAAATGTTTTGTTCTTTTATTTTTTTTTCGACATAAATTGGATTTTTAAATCGAAGAGTAGATATCGTTCCTGTCTTCTCTTTCTTGTCCGTTTTTTGTTATCCAAATTTTACTGTTTTACTATTTTCTTAATTTTTCAAATATTCCTTGTTATGTTTTGTTCTTTTAATTTTCTTTTCTTCGATATAAATTGGATTCTTAAATCGAACAGAAGATATTGTTTCATTCTTCCCTTTCTTGTCGTATTTTGTTTATCCAAGTTTTACTGTTTTACTGTTTTCTTCATTTTTCACATACTCGTTGTTATGTTTTGTTCAAATGATTTGTTCTTTTAATTTTTTTTTCTTCGATCTAAATTGGATTTTTAAATCGAATAGAAGATATTGTTTCTGTCTTCTCTTTCTTGACGTATCTTTTTTTTTATCCAAGTTTCCCTGTTTTACTGTTTTCTTAATTTTTTTCAAATATTTGTTGTTATACATTGTACAAATTTTTTGTTCTTTTAATTTTTTTTTCTTCGATCTTGATTGGATTTTTAAATCGAAGAGAAGATATCGTTTCTGTCTTCTCTTTCCTGTCGTATTTTTTTTTCATCCAAGTTTTTCTGTTTTACTGTTTTTTTCATTTTTCAAATATTCGTTGTTATATTTTGTACAAATTTTTTGTCCTTTTATTATTTTTTCTTCGATCTAATTTGGATTTTTAAATCGAATATTAGATATCGTTTCTGTCTTCTCTTTCTTGTCGTATTTTTTTATATCCAAGGTTTTCTGTTTTATTGTTTTCTTAATTTTTCAAATATTCGTTGTTATGTTTAGTACAAATGTTTCGTTGTTTTAATTTTTTATTCTTCAATTTAAATTGGATCTTTAGATCGAAGAGAAAATAACGTTTCTTGTCGCTTTTTTATCTAAGTTTTTCTGTTTTACTGTTTTCTTCATTTTTCAAATATTCGTTGTTAACTTTATTCGTTGTTTCGTCCTTTCAATTTCTTTTCTTCGATCTAAATTGGATTTTTAATCTAAATTTTATATCGTTTCTGCCTTCTCTTTCTTGTCGATTTTTTTTATCCAAGTTTTTTGTTTTACTGTTTTCTTCATTTTTCGAATATTTGATGTTATGTTTTGTAAAAATGTTTCGTTCTTTTAATTTTTTATTCTTCGACTTAAATTGGATTTTTAAATCGAAGAGAAGATAACCTTTCTGTCTTCCCTTTCTTGTCGTTCTGTTTTATCCACGTTTTTCTGTTTTACTGATTTCTTCATTTTTCAAATATTCGTTGTTATGTTTTATATAAATGTTTTGTTCTTTTAATTTTTTTTCTTTCACCTAAATTGGATTTTTTCATTCTTTTGAGAGAATTTGGACACAAAATTAATTTTCTTTTAAGGACTGAACAATTGGAATGAATACCCATTTGTAATACATATTGTAATGAAAAAAATTTGGCACAAATCCAGAAATATTTTAAATTTATTCCTTTATCTGCAAATTTTGGATAGTTTTTTTTCTACCTTTATTCTTCTAATTTTTAACTTAATATTAATTTTGTTGAAATAATGTTAATTTAAATTTTGCCAAACACTCCAAATTTGTATTCTTTTACACTCTAATCAATTTTTCACGTCATTTGGCCTTAACCCAGGCCTGACTTTTTCAAAAAACATTAAAATGGTTATTTTTAGGTAAAATGAGTTCTTTTAAACAATTTTAGCTCTAATTCTAACCTGAATTTCTGCAAAGACTTAATGCGACTCTTAATGCGAACCTAAATTTGCTCAGAAACTGTCATTCCGCATTTTTTACTCTTATAGTAATTTTTAATTGATTTTTGCCATAAACGTTATTGGGATTTTTTCGATATTTCCAAATTTGTATTTTTAGGCTTCAAAAAATGTCAAAGTTATCATTTTATTGATAAAATGAGTTACTTTTAAACAATTTTAGCACTAATTCTATTGTCAATTTCTCAAAAGACACCAAATTTGCATTTTTAGACTCTCTGTGTAATGTGTTGCAGCTTTGATCTTAATCCTAACGTGAATTTGGCTAGAAACTTTCAATCGGAATTTTTTGACAGTTTCATTAATGTTTAACTAATTTTAGCCGTAATATTAATTTGAATTGGTTCCAAGCTTTCAAATTTGCATATCTCTCGACCACCTTGAGTAATTTTTCACGTATTTTGGCTTGAATCCTAAGCTAACTTTTCCAAAAAACATAAAGCTTTTAATTTTTATGTATTTTTTTTTTTCGAAAAATTTTAGTTCTAATTCTAATCTAAATTTCTCCAAGACTTCAAATTTGCATTTTTTACGCTTTTAGTAATTTTTAATTGATTCTGGCCATAATCTTAATTTGAATTTCCTTGAAAATTAGTTACATAGAAGTGTGTGTAAATATCTCGAGAACTGTTTCGAAATTTGGACTGAACCTTTGTTTTAATTGGAAATAATTAGCTAAAAATGAATATAAGCTTTCTGAGTTTATTTTGGAAAATTAAAACATTATTAAATATCTTTTGAACTTAATTTAATTATTATTAAATATCTTGATTTGATAAAATATTTTTTGAACAAAAATACTATTTTTAAAAGAACTATCTATCTCATATCAAAGAAAAATAAATGTGTTTACCCCCCGGGACCAAACTCTCTTTTTTTTTTATTTGAATAATATGCATTTCGTGTATATTTAGGTGTCACGTTCCAACAGCTAAATATGTGTATAAATTATAATAATAATCATACAAAACAAACAATACATTAATATTATATCAGACGCAAATATTTTTGTTGTGACAGTTATTGCCGTTGCTCTCGAATGATAAATCGATACTGATACAAATTAAATTTTGCAGTCGCGCTCCATAATGGAGATAGTTTCCATGCCAAAATATTATTTTGATTATGTATAGGGAATTGAGTATCTAATTTTGTTACGGCTATAAATTAGCGCATTAAAAACTGTTAGCTACATAACAAGGAAATTGTAAATGAGTGTCGCATAATATGGGCATTTTTCGATATTTTTTGGAATTTAATGTTTTTGTCGCATTCTTGTACCAGTTTATTCGAATATATTGCATTCCTTTCATCCATTAAAAAAAGTTTTTTTTAAACTAATTAGGTCGAGCCTCTGTTGGCCGAAATTCAACACTTTTAACTGAGTCAAGAGATTTTTTTAGCAAAAAACAAGCTCTCAGTTCTGGCTGCAATTGACGATCGCTTCAGCATATTTTCAAATAAACTTAAAAGAAGACCATCAAGAGAAACCTAAAACTCTTTTTTGGATGTTGCAGGGTTCATTTTATAGTATCAAACAGTTTTAAATGGCTGTAAATTCTTGTTTTGGCTCTAGTTCTTGATATTTTTAAATAAGATGCCTGCTTCTGATATGTACCTAATAAGAAGGAAAAAATAAAAACTACAAAAGTTAGGAAAAGTGAAAAAATTTAAAAATCATAAATGTTTTTATTTTTGTACCAAAACCTTCTAAACCCACCAACCGCAATTCTCTCTACAAAAACTGATGGATTATTTGGAAAAGTTGTCTTTTAGTTAAAAACCATATAAAACTTGTAAAATCAGGAATCAATCAACTTGAAAAACGCAGTTTTGACTCAAAATTTTCTTAATGTAATCCAACTACATGGTATTTTTTGGGTAAAAGTGTTCTATAGTTCCTCGAAAATATGAAAACCCAGTACGATGTAGAATTTTAATAAAAAGAAAACCAAAAAAAATTGCAGGAAAAGTGGCAAAAAATAAGAATAGAAAATGAGGCATAATAAAAAAAGCATTAAAAATGAGGAAAAGCGCTAGAATAAAATAATCTGTCTAAAAGAGGTAAGTAGTTATAAGCAGAATTTTAAAATATTTCTAGTTACAGGCCAAAATCGTGTAAAAACTATCAAAAATTTGAAAACGCTGTTTCCGACCTTTAAACGGCTGATGAACGATCATTTCGCAAGCTCTAATTGTGCCCATCCCCAGACTAGTTTCGCCGTAGACGGGGCTCGTCAGAGAGGCTTTGACACAATCATAACTTGAGAAATTTTTCGGTACTCAAAACACGCTTCATAGCAGCACGGAGAAAAGTCTCCCGGTGGCGCCATCTGTCTCCGTTTGTTGAACTAACGAGATGGCACTCATCCAGTATCAACGTCATTGCGCAGTCTAAGGAAAAATGATGCAGATTACTGTGAATAGCAGAAATCAATTTTTGAGCCGTCGCCGTACCATGAAAACGCTGCTTCATTCTCGGTGCTGCTATGAAACGTGTCTTGAGTACCGAAAGTTCTGATTATGTCAAAGCCTCACTGACGAGCCCCGTATACGCCGAAACTAGTCTGGGAATGAGCACAATTAGAGCTTGCGACATGATGGTTCATCAGTCGTTTAACAGATCGAAAACAGCGGTTTCATAGTACCGACGCCTAACAATTGATTTCTGTATTTTACAGTAATCTGCGTTATCAAAAATTTATGAAAAAAACGTCCATTATCGTACTAAAATTATTTCACTAAAAGTGGATTTTTGACTCTTGCTGCAAGAGCTCTAAAACGCACTGATGACGATTTCCTTGATTTTATCATGCTACAGGTTCTTACTGAAGATTATGAGCTCATAGTGATGGCACTAAAAAACTATAGAGGAGCAATTACCGCAGATATTGAAAAAGAGGTGAATTTGATTTAGCCATAAGGAAAAACCCAAGAAGGCTGTTGGATGCTGGATTTCAAATAAAATGGACATTTCAAAATTGAACTAACCTGAAATAAACTGAACTAATTGATCTGTTTCGGGCGGAATCTGTAAAAATAAACTTGAAAAATTAAGAATCAATAATAGTTAAAAAACGCATCAGTTTTTCGGCAAAATCTTAATGGAAATCATTTTTCTTTAGAAATGTTTACTCGTTGGAAAAGTTCAGTTTTAGGTCAGAAAAACGTTCTAAGAATGAAAACGCAATGAAAATTCTAATTTAGTTTTATAAAAAAATAAAAATTAAATAACAAAAAATCAATAAATATGACGAGGGAAATAATGAAGAATAAGAGAACAATAAAAAAGAAAAAAAACACTACAAGAGCACAAGTTAAAAACAACAAAAGTTCGAAAAAGGGGAAGAACTGCAAATCATAAATATTTATAATTTTGTGCCAAAAGCTTTCGAAATTTATAAAATAAAGGGCTCTTTCGAACGAAAATTTTCTTAACTGAAACAGATTTTTGATTTTTTGGAAAAGTTTTGTCGGGTTAGTATAACTATAATTATATATATTCCGGGTAAAATAAAGTTAGTTTTTGAACAAACATTCTCTTAACTCTCTCTAATAAAAAATTTAATTTTTAATGTTTGAATTTTTTTTTTTTTGAAAACCATATGGAAAGCCTAAAACCACGGCTTTCAGCCAAAGTTTTCTCAAAAGAAAACAAAAAAAATTAATAAGAAATTACGAAAATCACTGAAACAAAAACATCCGTAGTTGATCCTTAAAGGAACACCTTAAAAGAAGAATGGTTTCTGGTACTAGATTGCAGATAAAATGAGCATTAAAAAAAATAATTAACTTAAAATAACCTGAAACAGTCGATTGGTTTCGGGTCAAAACTGTAAAAAAAAACTTGGAAAATTAGGAATATCTGCTCGTTGGAAAAATTCAATTTTAGGTGAGAAATACTTTGGAAAAAAATATAAAACAACATAAAATTAAATAAATATGACGAAGGATAAGAAGGGGAAAATATGATTACTAAAAGAACATTAAGAAAAAACACTATAAAGGCACAAGTAAACAAGAAAAGTTAAAAAAGTGGAAAAATCTGAAAATCATAAATATTTCTAATTTGGTACCAAAAGCGTCCACGTCAAAAATGAACAAAATAAAGTTCTTTCTTTCGAACGAAAGTTTTAATAAGAGAAACAGATTTATGATTTTTTGGAAAAGTTTTTTTTCGGGCTAAAATTATGTAAAAAGACTTGAAAAGTCAGGAACTAATACATTAAAAACACTATTATGCCGTTTTGTATTATATTTATGATTTGAAAAAGTTAAAAATTGTCAAAATTACTTAAAAAAGATGAAAACCAAAAACAATGTCCTATATAGATCAATAAAAACATAAAAAATTGCAGAAAACGCAACAAAAAAATATCTCATAAACAACATTGCAAAAATTTAAATAAAAAATGACAAAAAACACTGAAACAAAGAAATCTTTAATAAGCAGAAGTTATAGTAAAATATGTCCAAAAGAGATAGATAGTTAGAAGCACAATATGAAAACTTTTCTAATTTCAAGTCAAAGTTGTGTGAAAACGTTCAAAAAATTGCGAAAAAATGGTCCACTATCCAACCAAAATTTTTTTGTCAAAAGTGGATTTTCAACTCGTGTTGTAACACCTGTAAAAATTTACTGATAACGATTTTTTTTGTCTTATCATTTTACCGAAGATTACGGGCTTATGGTGATGGCACTGGAAAACCATATTGTAGAAATTACCGCAGATTTTGAAAAAAAGTTCAATTTTAGGTCAAAAAACTTTCTAAGAATTAAAACGCAATAAAAAATCTAATTTAATTCAATAAAAAAATTAAAAAAAAAGTAAATACTGCAAAGAATAAGAATAGGAAAAAATGAAGATCAAAAGGACAATAAAAAAGAGATAACACTACAAAAGCTACAAAAGTTATAAACAACAAAAGTTAAAAATGGTGGAAAATTCTAAAAATCATAAATATTTCTAATTTTGTACCAAAAGCGTCAAAAATGTAACTGAAACAGATTTTTTATTTTTTGGAAAAGTTTTTTCGGGTTAAAATTATATAAAACAGATCTTTAAAATTGGCAAAAAGTATTTTGGAACAAAAATTCTCTTAATAGAATATTTTTTTGTTGGAAAGGTTTTTTTTTGGTCCAAAATCAAATAAAAAAAAATTGAAAAACACGGTTTTTAGCCAAAATTATCTGACTGCAGATAGATTGACACAATTATAATGATAGAGCATAGCGGATGAACTGTCAAAACGTCGTATGGATTTGCTGTCAGGACCTTTAACTCAATGATCTCTGCGTTATCATCAAAAAGCAGAAAAGCAGACAACAAAAATTGGCTGACGAAAAAAATTTCGTTAATGGTACCATGGGTTTGGCACCTCAGGGAAGATTGTGACCATGGTAGCTAGTAGCCTATTCCGTAATGTAGCCACATACCATTTCAGCTGCCTAGCTCTATTCGTTTCAGAGATATCACTATTTATATAATTATATATTACTTTGTCTATGGCGGCCATCTTTTTTTCTCTATGACGTCGGTAATCAACGTTTTCCGATCTAAAAAGCATTGGGCTCTTTAGATCTTATGAGTTAGTCTAATGAGTTTCTTATGGTAGGGTGTGGATTGTTAAAACGGACTCTATCGCGGACAAACTATAAGCCGCGTGGCCGAGCTTGAACGTCATTAGCCATCTTGAATCCTGACATGAAATTTTCAAATCGTCCAGTCTTTACAAAAACGTGGACCGAAAATTTTGCATGTCATCTTCCAAGAAATGTTCAAATATTCACCTGCCATTCAGTTTTCATGGGTATTCAGCCGATTTTCCTTAGTCTGAGACTTTAAAGTTGGTGTTCATGTTTTGGAAAATTTCAGCTGTCAGATGAGAAAGTTGGTGGTGCCCCCGAGTGCCAGAACGGTAATTCGAGGAACTAAGAAAACGCGTCGACATTTGGAAAGTTTACAGGTTCTACTTCGAAATTTAATTCTGACCATTTTTCGATTTTCCAGCGAAAAAGTGGTTCCAAGGTGTCAAATAGAAAACATTACAAAATATCCGCTGGTCTAAAAGAAATCATTCGAACGGACTGTATCGTGGACAAGCTATAAACCATGTGGTCGAGCCTGAACGTCATTAGCCATTTTGAATCTTAACATGAAATTTTCAAATCGTTCAGTTTTTATGAAAACGTTCTCGAGGAATAAGAATTTCGCTTATAACCTTCCAAGAAAAGTCCAAATTTTCACTTGCCATACAGTTTTCCTGGAAATTCAGCAGATTTTCCTTAGTCTAAGACTTTAAAATTAGTAAAATCGTAGAAAAAATCCATTGTTTTCTCTAAGAGAATCGTAGAAATTCAAGTTTGAAATTAGTCAACTCTAAGTCAACAGTCTCAACATAATAAACTTGAGACTTTTGACTTAGAGTTGACTAATTTCGACCTTGAATTTAAAATTGGTGTTTATGTTGTGGAACATTTCAGCTGTCAGATGAGAAACATGAGCGACTGTGGCGCCCCCGAGGGCCAGAGCGGTCATTCGAAAAACTAAGAAAATGCGTCGAAATTTGGAAAGTTTGCAAGGTTTTTTTCAAAATTTAATTCTGACCGTTTTTCAACTTTCCAGCGAAAAAGTGGTCTAGACGTCAAATAGAAAACATGACATAACATTCGCTGGGCTAAAGAAAACCATTCGAACGGACTGTATCGTAGACAAACTGTAAACCACGCGGTCGAGCCTGAATGCCATCAGCCATCTTGAATACTGACATGAAATTTTCAAATCGTGCGCTCCTTACGAAAACGTTCTCGAGGACCAAAATTTTGCATGCTATCTTCCAAGAAATGTCCAAATTTTCACTTGCCATACAGTTTTCCTGGAAATTCAGCAGATTTTCCTTAGTCTAAGAGTTTAAAATTAGTAAAATCCTAGAAAAAATCCATTGTTTTCTCTAAGAGACTCGCAGAAATTCAAGTTTGAAATTAGTCAACTCTAAGTCAACAGTCTCAACATAATAAACTTGAGACTTTTGACTTAGAGTTGACTAATTTCAAACTTGAATTTAAAATTGGTGGTTATGTTGTGGAACATTTCAGCTGTCAGATGAGAAATATGAGCGACTGTGGCGCCCAAGAGGGCCAGAGCGATCATTCGAAAAACTAAGAAAATGCCTCGAAATTTGGAAAGTTTGCAAGGTTATTTTCGAAATTTAATTCTCACCGTTTTTCAACTTTCCAGCGAAAAAGTGGTCTAGGCGTCAAATAGAAAACATGACATAACATTCGCTGGGCTCAAAAAAAACCATTCGAACGGACTGTATCGTAGACAAACTGTAAACCACGCGGTCGAGCCTGAATGCCATCAGCCATCTTGAATACTGACATGAAATTTTCAAATCGTGCACTCCTTACAAAAACGTTCTCGAGGACCAAAATTTTGCACGTCATCTTTCAAGAAATGTTCAAATATTCACCTACCATACAGTTTTCCTGGAAATTCAGCAGATTTTCCTTAGTCTAAGACTTTAAAATTAGTAAAATCGTAGAAAAAATCCATTGTTTTCTCTAAGAGACTCGTAGAAATTCAAGTTTGAAACTAGTCAACTCTAAGTCAACAGTCTCAACATAATAAACTTGAGACTTTTGACTTAGAGTTGACTAATTACAAACTTGAATTTAAAATTGGTGTTTATGTTGTGGAACATTTCAGCTGTCAAATGAGAAACATGAGCGACTGTGGCGCCCCCGAGGGCCAGAGCAGTCATTCGAAAAACTAAGAAAATGCGTCGCAATTGGGAAAGTTTGCAAGGTTTTTTTCGAAATTTAATTCTCACCTTTTTTCAACTTTCCAGCGAAAAAGTGGTCTAGGCGTCAAATAGAAAACATGACATAACATCCGCTGGGCTAAGAAAAAAACCATTCGAACGGACTGTATCGTAGACAAACTGTAAACCACGCGGTCGAGCCTGAATGCCATCAGCCATCTTGAATACTGACATGAAATTTTCAAATCGTGCACTCCTTACAAAAACGTTCTCGAGGACCAAAATTTTGCACGTCATCTTCCAAGAAATGTTCAAATATTCACCTGCCATACAGTTTTCCTGGAAATTCAGCAGATTTTCCTTAGTCTAAGACTTTAAAATTAGTAAAATCGTAGAAAAAATCCATTGTTTTCTCTAAGAGACTCGTAGAAATTCAAGTTTGAAATTAGTTAACTCTAAGTCAACAGTCTCAACATAATAAACTTGAGACTTTTGACTTAGAGTTGACTAATTTCAAACTTGAATTTAAAATTGGTGTTTATGTTGTGGAACATTTCAGCTGTCAGATGAGAAACATGAGCGACTGTGGCGCCCCCGAGGGCCAGAGCGGTCATTCGAAAAACTAAGAAAATGCGTCGAAATTTGGAAAGTTTGCAAGGTTATTTTCGAAATTTAATTCTCACCGTTTTTCAACTTTCCAGCGAAAAAGTGGTCTAGGCGTCAAATAGAAAACATGACATAACATTCGCTGGGCTAAAAAAAACCATTCGAACGGACTGTATCGTAGACAAACTGTAAACCACGCGGTCGAGCCTGAATGCCGTCAGCCATCTTGAATACTGACATGAAATTTTCAAATCGTGCACTCCTTACAAAAACGTTCTCGAGGACCAAAATTTTGCATGTCATCTTCCAAGAAATGTTCAAATTTTCACTTGCCATACAGTTTTCTTGGAAATTCAGCCGATTTTCCTTAGTCTAAGACTTTAAAATTCGTAAAATCGTAGAAAAAATCCATTGTTTTCTCTAAGAGACTCGTAGAAATTCAAGTTTGAAACTAGTCAACTCTAAGTCAACAGTCTCAACATAATAAACTTGAGACTTTTGACTTAGAGTTGACTAATTTCAAACTTGAATTTAAAATTGGTGTTTATGTTGTGGAACATTTCAGCTGTCAGATGAGAAACATGAGCGACTGTGGCGCCCCCGAGGGCCAGAGCGGTCATTCGAAAAACCAAGAAAATGCGTCGAAATTTGGAAAGTTTGCAAGGTTTTTTTCGAAATTTAATTCTGACCGTTTTTCAGCTTTCCAGCGAAAAAGTGGTCTAGGCGTCAAATAGAAAACATGACATAACATCCGCTGGGCTAAAAAAAACCATTCGAACGGACTGTATCGTAGACAAACTGTAAACCACGCGGTCGAGCCTGAATGCCATCAGCCATCTTGAATACTGACATGAAATTTTCAAATCGTGCACTCCTTACAAAAACGTTCTGGAGGACCAAAATTTTGCACGTCATCTTCCAAGAAATGTTCAAATTTTCACTTGCCATACAGTTTTCCTGGAAATTCAGCCGATTTTCCTTAGTCTAAGACTTTAAAATTCGTAAAATCGTAGAAAAAATCCATTGTTTTCTCTAAGAGACTCGTAGAAATTCAAGTTTGAAACTAGTCAACTCTAAGTCAACAGTCTCAACATAATAAACTTGAGACTTTTGACTTAGAGTTGACTAATTTCAAACTTGAATTTAAAATTGGTGTTTATGTTGTGGAACATTTCAGCTGTCAGATGAGAAACATGAGCGACTGTAGCGCCCCCGAGGGCCAGAGCGATCACTCGAAAAACTAACAAAATGCGTCGAAATTTGGAAAGTTTGCAAAGGTTATTTTCGAAATTTAATTCCCACCGTTTTTCAACTTTCCAGCGAAAAAGTGGTCTAGGCGTCAAATAGAAAACATGACATAACATTCGCTGGGCTAAAAAAAAACCATTCGAACGGACTGTATCGTAGACAAACTGTAAACCACGCGGTCGAGCCTGAATGCCATCAGCCATCTTGAATACTGACATGAAATTTTCAAATCGTGCACTCCTTACAAAAACGTTCTCGAGGACCAAAATTTTGCAAGTCATCTTCCAAGAAATGTTCAAATATTCAAATGCCATACAGTTTTCCTTGGTGTTCAGCCGATTTTCCTTAGTCTAAGACTCTAAAGTTGGTGTTTATGTTTTGGAAAAATTCACTTCTCAGATGAGAAAGATGAGGGACAGGGGCGCTCCCGAGGGTCAGAACGGTCATTCGAGGAACTAACAAAACGCGTCGACATTTGGAAAGTTTACAGGTTCTACTTCGAAATTTAATTCTGACCATTTTTCGATTTTCCAGCGAAAAAGTGGTTCCAAGGTGTCAAATAGAAAACATTACAAAATATCCGCTGGTCTAAAAGAAATCATTCGAACGGACTGTATCGTGGACAAACTATAAACCACGTGGTCGAGCCTGAACGTCATTAGCCATTTCGAATCTTAACATGAAATTTTCAAATCGTTCAGTTTTTATGAAAACGTTCTCGAGGAATATGAATTTCGCTTATAACCTTCCAAGAAATGTGCAAATTTTCACCTGCCATACAGTTTTCCGGGAAATTCAGCCGATTTTCCTTAGTCTAAGACTTTAAAATTAGTAAAATCCTAGAAAAAATCCATTGTTTTCTCTAAGAGACTCGTAGAAATTCAAGTTTGAAACTAGTCAACTCTAAGTCAACAGTCTCAACATAATAAACTTGAGACTCTTGACTTAGAGTTGACTAATTTCAAACTTGAATTTAAAATTGGTGTTTATGTTGTGGAATATTTCAGCTGTCAGATGAGAAACATGAGCGACTGTGGCGCCCACGAGGGCCAGAGCGGTCATTCGAAAAACTAAGAAAATGCGTCGAAATTTGGAAAGTTTGCAAGGTTTTTTTCGAAATTTAATTCTGACCGTTTTTCAGCTTTCCAGCGAAAAAGTGGTCTAGGCGTCAAATAGAAAACATGACATAACATCCGCTGGGCTAAAAAAAACCATTCGAACGGACTGTATCGTAGACAAACTGTAAACCACGCGGTCGAGCCTGAATGCCATCAGCCATCTTGAATACTGACATGAAATTTTCAAATCGTGCACTCCTTACAAAAACGTTCTGGAGGACCAAAATTTTGCACGTCATCTTCCAAGAAATGTCCAAATTTTCACTTGCCATACAGTTTTCCTGGAAATTCAGCAGATTTTCCTTAGTCTAAGACTTTAAAATTGGTAAAATCGTAGAAAAAATCCATTGTTTTCTCTAAGAGACTCGTAGAAATTCAAGTTTGAAACTAGTCAACTCTAAGTCAACAGTCTCAACATAATAAACTTGAGACTTTTGACTTAGAGTTGACCAATTTCGAACTTGAATTTAAAATTGGTGTTTATGTTGTGGAACATTTCAGCTGTCAGATGAGAAACATGAGCGACTGTGGCGCCCACGAGGGCCAGAGCGGTCATTCGAAAAACTAACAAAATGCGTCGAAATTTGGAAAGTTTGCAAGGTTTTTTTCGAAATTTAATTCTGACCGTTTTTCACCTTTCCAACGAAAAAGTGGTCTAGGCGTCAAATAGAAAACATGACATAACATCCGCTGGGCTAAAAAAAAAACCATTCGAACGGACTGTATCGTAGACAAACTGTAAACCACGCGGTCGAGCCTGAATGCTATCAGCCATCTTGAATACTGACATGAAATTTTCAAATCGTGCGCTCCTTACGAAAACGTTCTCGAGGACCAAAATTTTGCATGTTATCTTCCAAGAAATGTCCAAATTTTCACTTGCCATACAGTTTTCCTGGAAGTTCAGCAGATTTTCCTTAGTCTAAGACTTTAAAATTAGTAAAATCCTAGAAAAAATCCATTGTTTTCTCTAAGAGACTCGTAGAAATTCAAGTTTGAAATTAGTTAACTCTAAGTCAACAGTCTCAACATAATAAACTTGAGACTTTTGACTTAGAGTTGACTAATTTCAAACTTGAATTTAAAATTGGTGTTTATGTTGTGGAACATTTCGGCTGTCGGATGAGAAACATGAGCGACTGTGGCGCCCCCGAGGGCCAGAGCGATCATTCGAAAAACTAAGAAAATGCGTCAAAATTTGGAAAGTTTGCAAGGTTTTTTTCGAAATTTAATTCTGACCGTTTTTCAACTTTCCAGCGAAAAAGTGGTCTAGGCGTCAAATAGAAAACATGACATAACATCCGCTGGGCTAAAAAAAAACCATTCGAACGGACTGTATCTTAGACAAACTGTAAACCACGTGGTCGAGCCTGAATGCCATCAGCCATCTTGAATACTGACATGAAATTTTCAAATCGTGCGCTCCTTACGAAAACGTTCTCGAGGACCAAAATTTTGCATTTTATCTTCCAAGAAATGTCCAAATTTTCACTTGCCATACAGTTTTCCTGGAAATTCAGCCGATTTTCCTTAGTCTAAGACTTTAAAATTGGTAAAATCGTAGAAAAAATCCATTGTTTTCTCTAAGAGACTCGTAGAAATTCAAGTTTGAAACTAGTCAACTCTAAGTCAACAGTCTCAACATAATAAACTTGAGACTTTTGACTTAGAGTTGACTAATTTCAAACTTGAATTTAAAATTGGTGTTTATGTTGTGGAACATTTCAGCTGTCAAATGAGAAACATGAGCGACTGTGGCGCCCCCGAGGGCCAGAGCGGTCATTCGAAAAACTAAGAAAATGCGTCGAAATTTGGAAAGTTTGCAAGGTTTTTTTCGAAATTTAATTCTCACCGTTTTTCAACTTTCCAGCGAAAAAGTGGTCTAGGCGTCAAATAGAAAACATGACATAACATCCGCTGGGCTAAAAAAAAACCATTCGAACGGACTGTATCGTAGACAAACTGTAAACCACGCGGTCGAGCCTGAATGTCATCAGCCATCTTGAATACTGACATGACATTTTCAAATCGTGCACTCCTTACAAAAACGTTCTCGAGGAACAAAATTTTGCACGTCATCTTCCAAGAAATGTTCAAATATTCACCTGCCATACAGTTTTCCTTGGTGTTCAGCCGATTTTCCTTAGTCTAAGACTCGAAAGTTGGTGTTTACGTTTTGGAAAAATTCACTTCTCAGATGAGAAAGATGAGGGACAGGGGCGCTCCCGAGGGTCAGAACGGTCATTCGAGGAACTAACAAAACGCGTCGAAATTTGGAAAGTTGACAGGTTTTGCTTCGAAATTTAATTCTGACCGGTTTTCGATTTTCCAGCGAAAAAGTGGTTCCATGGTCAAATAGAAAACCTTACAAAATACCCGCTGGGCTGGAAAAAAACTTGTACTGGACTGTATCGCAGGCAAACTATAAACCACGTGGTAGAGCCTGAACGCCATCAGCCATCTTAAAGTTTGGGGAGAGTGAAGCAAGAAACAAATATGAGACCAATGGGTTTACAAAAGCAATAACTCGAAAACAGATAGAGGTATAAGAACAGTCTAGGAAACACTTTTTGTGCTCAAAATAATAAAAATTTAAAAGAATGAATTGGTGTACTCAAAAACTAGTGCAAAAGTGCCAAAGAATCTACAATTATAAAAAATCCGGAGTTGCATCATAAAGCAAATTATATGCACCTTTGTGCGATAGTTTTTAAATATTCACCTGAAACCCATGCCCGTGTACCTGTAACAGCATCCCAAACCGATGGTATTCTATTCGAAGGGTTCTTCTTCATTTCAACATTTTTTTTTTACTTGGCACTGTATGCAAATCCCTTTAAACCGACCCAAACAGGTGTCAGTCACAGTGTCGAGCAATAAATTTCATTTTACACGTTATCTCTTACGGTGCAGACAGCTGCTTTGTTGATGTTAAAAAAGTACTCACCATTTCGATCAAAGAGGACCCCAATCCGACACCTTTCTTCCCTATTTTTGGTCCTTTGTTACATTTTCCCCGAACGATATGCTAAAAACTTTGAATTAATTACACTTCTTGGAATTATTACAATAGTGGTTACTCACATTTGGAATTCAGGGGCGGCTTGGTTTAATGCCCCTTGTGTATGCAAATTTTGAATTTAGTGTTGATGAGTCCGGCTTTTGTTTTCGTTGACCTCTTGCTGTGCTGCGTTATGGCAAGAATTTTGCATAATTTCGAATCTGAAACAAAAAAATGTAGTTTTATTAGCGTGTTTTAAAACTTCTAGTCAGTTCAAATTAGTTCAGTCTAGTTCAGGTTAGTAGTTAGGGTATATTATCTCATTGTACTATGTGTTCACAAGGCAACGACAATGGGTTTCGTGCGGCAAGTGACCACATTGGTTGAAAACAAAACATATAATTGTATTTGTGTGCTTCTGCACCAACATAACTAAATTTAAAGTTTGGATCCCCCAAAAAGGCTATAGTAGGATTTAAAATTAATGCAAAAAGACCAATTTTATTGCAAAAATTATATAATTAATTATTAAAGTGAGGTTATGTTTACTAAAATTCTGGCAAAAAGACGTCATGTGCACGTAACCCATTGACTGCTGAGACCTTTTATTACTAGAAACCAGTGTGATAAAACAACTATCAACGACGTAATTCTTTCGTCTGCAAAACCTCATTATCGAAGGCGGCGAGGCAATGAGCGAAGTGATCTCCAGTACTTTCCGACGTTGACTGATTCGACTGTGGTGAACACCGCGGAATTTATTCCCCCGCCGTCGCGTTGCAGTGAAGGGGTGGGGGTAGTGGGGCGCAGGATTTCGGCGCACTTAAAATCCGTAGAACTCGCTTCCAGTCTGCATTTAGAAACGTAATTTCGTCCTTCCTCTTTCGTTAATCTCTGATAGAAACGATGCGATTGATATAAGATAAGCGAAACATCTTGGACTTCCATTGTCTTTATTGAGTTTTTTTCACGACGTTTCGAACAGTGGAGTCTTTGCTCGTTTTCAAGTGAAACTGAGCATTAAGCTCGAGGCTACTTGCTTAAGTACTAAGACAGCTAACCACACCCACCATTCCTATTGGCCGTCAAGCGACCAGCACTTGTCCGCCGTATCAACGGATGCCACATCGAAAAGATGTTGCAACTTGGTATACTAAAGGCGTCCTCATTGTTTCCAATGAAGATTGCTACGGGAAATCACTTCGCCTATTGCCTTTGATAATGTCTGTAGACGAAACGTCAAGAAGAAATTCCATTGGACCACGGCTTCAACGCTAGGAAAACAATTTAGATTGAACCTTATCAGTGGTCGTGATGTAGAAAGAGATGGGTAAAAAAAAAATGTTGGACGTTTGGAAGAGAGCCTGGCCATGTCGATTCGCCATACTAACGAAAAGTCTCTGACTCTAACAATAATTTGACTGTGACAAAGAAATCTACGGCAGTACTTATTAATTTTTTTTGGGATCAAAACACACAAGTTTTTGTAATTTTTAATTTAGATGATATTAAAATAACAGCAAAAATGTGAAAAATGGGCCCATTTTCCAGTCAAAAATCTCTTACCGAAGCCCGACGGTAACCCTGCTAAGTGGCTAATTTTCCAGAGTAAAGCTCGTGCATGAAAAATGCTCCCTCGGCACCGTAAAATCAAGAAAAACGATCGAAAAGAGTGCGGAAAATGCCTGGAAAACCGCCGGGCGAGCCGTTAACTTTTCCTGGGCGTCGTTTTTTCCCGGTGAAAAATGGCCCCGGACACTTTTCGCTAAGTGAATTTAAAGTGGAGCAGATTGTTTTACATTATTTAGATGTCAGGTCGGATAATTTGTTTCTTTCCCGGGGAAAAAGTTGGAGGAAAACAAATAATGATGTCAGCGCTTTTTTTTTTTGAGAAAAATAAAACGAGGAAAATGATATGGAAACTTTTATTTGACTGAATGATTGCTTGGTGTGGATCAATGAAATTCCAGGTTGTAGAAACGTTGTATAATGTCGACGTTTCGGCACTAAATTAGTGCCATCTTCAGGACATTAAAAAATGGGTTTATATAATAGAAACACTTATACATTCAACAAGCACAAAATCTTGAGCAGTTATTACAATTCGTAAAATTATTAAAATTCTAAAAAAAAACCAAAACATAACAACGAAGTGCAGGTAACAACAGACATGCCAGACGTTCTCATTTTTTCTTATTACTTTTTATTATGATATTCGAACAACAAGAAGAGAGGACCATTCAGCTACACAGTGCAAGGCAGAATGAAATTGTTCAGTCTTAAGGAATTTAATACCCAGTGGAATCTAAAAAAAAAACAACAAAAACGAAGATGAAGCTTACAGACGCAGAATTTCTTCTATTCCATTTTAGGTCTTCATTAATTAATTTATGTATATTTCTTTCTTCTTTTCCAATCTTCAAAACATTCCCCCTACTCTTAAATACACAAAATCGGCCCTGGAGATATTATTATCAGACTGACGCTGGACCCAACTAATAAACAAAAACAAAACACACAAACTAATAAACAAAATACTAAACAACAAAAATAAAATTGGTTCTAAACGTGAAACAACAATAGGTACGTTCTAAAAGATCTATAAAGTGCTTACTGATCAAAAAAATAAGACTTGCACTCAATAATGAAAATACTAACAAAGAATTGTTCTCAAAACTAAAGCAAAAACTACATAAAGATTATGAGAGTGGGCTGGTTTACGAAGTTTCTTGTGATTCTTGTAAAGGAACATATATCGGACAAACTGGTAGGTACCTAAAAAAGCAGAATCCAAGAACATAAAAAGAGTATTCGCCCATTTAATCTAGCTAACTCTAAACAAAAGACAGTACTTGCAGAACATGCGGAAAAATATGTATATTCTTTTAGATTCAATGATGTAAAAATCCTAGGGCATCAAACAATCAAAAAAGACTGTTAAAAGAAATGATCGAAATTCAAAAGAACCCTAAAGCTATTAACAAAAAACAGGATATTGAGGGACTCAGCAATTTATATTTCCACTTATTAAGAAAGTCCAAAAACAAAGAATAAATGCTAAACTAAGAACATCAATTGGGTCCAGCGCCAGTCTGATAACCATATCTCACGGGCCGATTTTGTGTGTTTAAGTGTAGGGGGAATGTTTTGAAGAATGAAAAAGAAAAAAGAGATATATATAAATTAATTAATTAATGAAGATCTAAAATAAAATAGGAGCAATTCTTCGTCTGTAAACTTCCTTTTCGTTTTTGTTTTTTTTTTAGATTCTACTTGGCAAATGGGTATTAAATTCCGTAAGACTGAACAATTTCATTCTGCCTTGTATTGTGTAGCTGAATGGTCCTCTCTTCTCGTTGTCCGAACATCATAATAAAAACTAATAAGAAAAAATGAGAACGTCTCGCATGTCTGTTGAGTCTGACACACGGGAGGTGGATTGTGTTGTATGTAAGTACAGATCACCTCTTTGTTCTTTTTTGTTTTTTTTTTAGAATGTCAATAATTTTACGAATTGTAATAACTGCTAGAGATTTTGTGCTTAATGAATGTATAAGTGTTTCTATTATATAAACAAATTTTTTATTGTCCTGAAGATAACACTCATTTGGTGCCAAAACGTCGACATTATACAACGTTTCCACACCCTGTAGTTTCGTTGATCCACACCAAGCAATCATCACTCAAATATATACTTGGGATCACTAGAACCATTGTTTCAAATGGAAACTTTTAGTATTTTAGAAGATTTATGTGATCTTCTCTGTTGCACCCTTCTAAGGCTTGACTGATTAGTGATTAGGAAGGTTCAGTATGTCTGTTTTCCATAGATTAGAAGCCTTCTAATACAGTATGTAGGCACATTAGTTTTTTTAAATCTAAATTAATTTTAATAAAAAAATATAATTTTTTTCAAGCCGTCGTTTGCTGTCTTAATACAGGCACTTTCTGTATCATTAAGATGTAGCACTTTTTTTGGGACACCCTACACTATCTAAAACAAAAATCAACGCCTTTTTCATTACAAAACTATAGAAATTAATTTTTGTTTGGTGGTATAAAAATGTAGAGCCAAAAATCTAAAACTGCACTTTTTTGGGACACCCTGTACTATGTAAAAACAAAAATCCATGCTCTATTTATCACAGGAGTACTAGAACCAATGAATAAAATCAATTAGTATTGAATTATATGAGAAAAATCGAAATTTGCTTGTTAAGCATATAAGACTCTCAAAAACGACCTAAAAACGAAAGTTTGGAAGTTAAAATCTTGCATCACTGGCTTTAACGCCTTAGAGCTTGGTTTGATAAAGATTTAACGGAAAATCTATAAGACGATTTCACAGAAAGTAGAAGAATAAAGCTACAAGAGCTGATCTCCGAGTGTCTACCTAGAACAGTAACTGAGTACGGGTGTTCCAAAAATAAGGTACATAATTTGCCATTTTTTTTTTTATTTTTTTGAGAACCATACATGGCAGTTTCGTGCTGATTACTTCATCTGATAGTGCTTAATCAACTCTTCATACAACGCATTAACGTAAACATTAAAAAATCTTACCGTTTTCAAAATAAACAGAAAAATACAAAATTTTGATAAATTTCGGGGAAGGTCGTCGAAATTTTCGGCCAAAATCGATTGTCACAGATTTTGTTAAAAATAGACTTATATCATAGAGGGGATAAAAACATGCAAAAAAAAATAAAAATCCTAATTTTTAGTAACTTCCTCTCTCTTTAAAATGGCGCCTAAAACGTAATTTTTCTACTTTTTATCGAAACTTAAGTCTGAATATCTCGGAAAATGAACATGCTATAACGATGCAATTAACAACACTTAATAGACTATCCATGACCACAAATTATCAGCTTATCTTGTCATCTCAAGTTTTTTTTTTTTATTTTATCAATCAAAGTAAAATATCAAACAATTTTTATCAGTTTTTCGCTTGAGGTCAAAAAGCCTCCGTAAAAGCTATTTTGCTAGTCATATTCGAAAAGCTGAGTGTTTGGGCGTGGCATAATTATAAAGCAATAAGTGTAGTATAAGAGAGTACCCTGATGCTGGCGTATAGTAACCAAAAAATCGAAACGTCGGATATATTTAGTTTTGTCATTTTATTGTAATAATTGTCTTTGAATTCTCGACGTTCTCTTTTCTCGACTCGTAGCCCATCACTTAAGCAAAACACCTACCAAGCTTCAGCCTCTTAGCTCAAACCGATCCATAGAGATTTCCATAAAATCGGGGAAAAAGTTGGAGGAAAACAAATAATAATGTCAACGCTTTTTTTTTTAGGGAAAAACAAACGAAGAAAGCGAGATGGAAACTTTTGATTGGCTTTAATTAACCAAAGATTTATGTGATGTTCTCTGTTTTACCCTTCTAAGACTTGACTGATTAGGGAGGTTCAATATGTCTATTTTCCATAGATTAGAATCCTTCTAATATATTATGTAGGCACATTAGTTTCTTCAAGCCGTCTAAAAATACGTCATTTGTTGTCTTAATGCAGAAACTTTTTGTACCTCTAAGATGCAGCACTCTTTTTGGGACACCCTACACTATCTAAAACAAAAATCAACGCCTTTTTTATTACAAAACTATTTGGAATTAACTTTTGTTTGGTGGTATAAAAATGTGGAGCCAAAAATTTAAATCTGCCTTTTTTGGGACACCCTGTACTATTGATAACAAAAATCCAGGGAAATTTGGAAGTTAAAATCGTGCATCTCTAGCTTCAATGCTTTATATCTTGGTTTGATGAAGATTTAGCGAAAAACCTATAAGAAGATTTAAGAAAGTATAAGAATAGAACTACACGGTGAGCTAATCTCCGAGTATCCGCCTATAACAGTAACTAGGCACAGGTGGTCCAAAAAAATTAGGTACATATTTTGCACTTTTTTTTAATTTTCTCGAAAACCTTAAAAGGCAGCTTCGTTCTGATTACTTTAACTGATAGTGCTTAATCATCTCTTCATACAACATATATTGGAAAAACCTTACCGTTTTTAAGATAAACAGCAAAGCATAAAAAATTGCAAAATTTCAGAGGGGTAGATCGTCGAAATTTTTGGCCGAAATCGATTGTCACAGATTTTGCTAAAAATAGTGTTATATCATAGAGGGGATAAAAATATGTTAAAAATATGAAAATCCTAATTTTTTGTAGCATCCTCTTTCTTTAAAATGGAACTATTTCACTTTTTCAAAAATTTAAGTCCGAATATTTCGGAAAATGAACATGCTGTAACGATTCCATTAACAACAGTTTATAGACAATCCATGACCACTAATTATCAGCTTATTTTGTCATTCCAAGTTTTTTTAATATTAAACAATTTTTCGCATGAAGTCAAAAAAACCTCCGAAAAAGCTATTTTGCCAGTCACATTCGAAAAGCTAAATGTTTGGGCGTTTCAGACTTATAAAGCAATAATTGTAGTATGAGGGAAAACGCTGATGTTGATGCATAGTAAGCAAAAAGTTGAAAGGTCGGATATATCTAGTTTCGTCATTCTATTGTAATAATTGTCTTTGAATTCTCTACGGTCTCATATCTCGACTCGTAGCCCATCATTTATGCAAAAGACGAACCAAATTTCAGCCACTTAGCTCAAACCATTCCAGAGAGATTTGCATAAAATCACTTTTTCCACGCCGACGATTTTGGATTTTTAAAAATACCATTCGATTTGGAGTTGGTTCTTAGAAGGACTATAATATAGATGGTTAGGTAGGATAGTTATGTCAGCTATATTACAATTCATGGTACCCCCGTGGCCCGTAGGTACCTACCATCCAAAAGTAAACCATATACCATCCAATAGTCCCTAAAAATTACGTTTCCATATTCCTCCCATATAGATTTAATTGCCAACGGTTTTCTTTTGAGAGACACGCATGTAAATGTCTAATGATAGAGGATAGAGAATGAACTGTCAAAACGTCGTATGGTCAACTAGGTTGTAATCAAGTTAGGGTTGTAGCCTAGTCATGATATCTAGGTTATCATCAAAAAGCAGAAAAGCAGATAACAAAAAGCGACTGACGGAAAAAATTTCGTTAATGGTACTTGATGATAATGCATTGTGTCCTCTCAATTTACAGATGTAATGGTTTTGCAGGTTTAGGACAAATAAAACTCCCTTGTCGTTTGAATAAAGGCCAAGGTTTCGACGTTTAATTTACGTCTTCTTCAGGGCTAGAAGCAAATATAAAAAACACAATAAACAATTGAAGAGTGACCAACAAAAATATAAAATCAAAAAACATTTAAAAAATATTTGAAATGTTTTGCTTTGAAAAACATGTGGTCTACCCTAATACAAGTACGGGGTGTTCATTATAAAACTTCATCTAGCTGGCTGTGAAATGTCAAAAGAGAAGGACGGAGAAACAAAAGTCCATTTACTTTGATTAAATCATCCTTTACTTTCAAACTTTCATAGCCTGCTAGATGAAGTTTTATAATGAACACCCCGTATATAGAATCACGGCTCTGTACTACAATTTATTTTTTTCCTCTTTTAAACAAGTTAAAAATATTTATAAAAAATCTAACAACTTTGTAAGTAATAACTCAAAAAAGAAACCTTCAAACAAAAAAAAACATTCAATAATTTAGAATAACTTTTAAAAAACACATAAAACAATATGGACAAATAAAAACCAACGAGACTGATGCCAGGCTCACCTATACTCGGCGACAAAGGACGACGTCATCCTTTTTTTGTTTCAAGGTTTCTTTTTTGATTTTTTACTTACAAATTACAGTTATTAGATTTTGTATAAATATTTTTAACTTGTTGTTTAAAAGAGGAAAAGAAAATAATAAATTGTAATATAGAGCGGTGGTTCTATTTTTTGTATTAAGGTAGATCACATGTTTTTCAAAGCAAAACATTTTAAACATTTTTTAAACGTTTTTTGATTTTATATTTTTGTTGGCCACTCTTCAATTGTTTATTGTGTTTTTTGTATTTGCTTCTAGTCCTGAAGAAAACGTAAGTTAAACGTCGAAACGTTGACCTTTATTCAAACGACAAGGGAGTTTTATTTGTCCTAAACCTGCAAAACCATTACATCTGTTAATGGTACTATGGGTTTTATACCCAACATTGTAGCTGGTAGCTTGCTCCATAATGTAGCTACGTACCAAATTTCAGCTCCTTAGCTCTATTCGTTTCAGAGATATCACTATTTATAAAATTATATATTACTTTGTCTATGGCGGCCATCTTTTTTTTCTCTATGACGTCGGTAATCAACGTTCTCCTATCTAGAAAGCATTAGGCAATAAGTTGCTTACGGCAGGGTGTGGATTGTTAAAACGGTCTCATTTGAACAATCCACCATGACCATGGAACGTCATTAACCATCTTAAATCCTGACATGAAAATTTCAAATCGTCCAGTCTTTACAAAAACGTTCTCGTGCATCGAAAATTTTGAATATAATCTTCCAAAAAATGTTCAAATATTTACCTGCCATATAGTTTTCCTGAGTTTTCAGCCGATTTTCTTTAGCCTAAGACTTTAAAGTTGGTGTTTATGTTTTGGAAAATTTCAGCTGTCAGATGAGAAACTTGGTGGCGCCCCCGAGTGCCAGAACGGTAATTCGAGGAACTAAAAAACCGCGTCGAAATTTGGAAAGTTTACAGGCTTTACTTCGAAATTTAATTCGAACGGACTGTATCGTGGACAAACTATAACCACGAGGTCAAGCCAGTGTAATATGTGAAGAATCTCTCGACTAGATGCTAGAACACCTGGCACCCTCGCAGGGTCGTCATTGAACGACATTGCAGGTCGCCATGTAATATATCAAGAATCTCTTGACTAGGTGCTGAGAATTTGGACCAAGAATCTCTCGACTAGGTGCTGGGACACCTGGCACCTTGAAAGGGTCCTCATCGAACGACGTTCTAGGTCGCTATGTAATATGGCAAGAATCTCAGGACTGGGTACTGGGAATCTATACCAAGAATCTCTTGTCTAGGTGCTGCGACACCCGACACCCTGGCAGGGTCGCCAATGAACGACATTGTAGGGCGCCTTGTAATATTTCAAGAATCTCTCGACTAGGTGCTGGGAATCTGGACCAAGCATCTCTCGACTAGGTGCTGGGACACCTGGCACGGTCGTCATTGAAGGACATTGTAGGTCGCCATGAAATATTTTAAGAATATTTCGACTAGGTGCTGAGAATCTGGACCAAGAATCTCTCGACTAGGTGATGGGAGACCTGGCTCCCTAGCAGGGCCGTCATTGAACGACATTGTAGGTCGCCATGTAATATGGCAAGAATCTCTCAACTAGGTGCTGGGAATCTGGACCAAGAATCTCTTGACTAGGTGATGGGACACCTGGCTCCCTAGCAGGGTCGTCATTGAACGACATTGTAGGTCGCCATGTAATATGGCAAGAATCTCTCAACTAGGTGCTGGGAATCTCGACCAAGAATCTCTTGACTAGATGCTATAATACCTGGCACCCTGGCAGGGTCGTCATTGAACGACATTGTAGGTCGCAATGTAATATATCAAGAATCTCTCGACTAGGTGCTGGGAACCTGGACCAAGAATCTCTCGACTAGGTGCTGGGACACCTGGCACCCTGGCAGGGTCGTTATTGAACGACATTGCAAGTCGCCATGTAATATGTCAAGAATCTCTTGACTAGGTGCCGAGAATTTGGACCAAGAATGTCTCGACTAGGTGCTGGGACACCTGACACCCTGGCAGGGTCATGATTGAATGACATTGTACGTCGTCATGTAATATTTCAAGAATATCTCGACTAGGTGCTGGGAATCTGGACCAAGAATCTCTCGAATAGGTGCTGGGACACCTGGCACCCTTGCAGGGTCGTCATTGAACGACATTGCAGGTCGTCATGTAATATGTCAAGAATCTCTTGACTAGGTGCTGAGAATTTGGACCAAGAATCTCTCGACTAGGTGCTGGGACACCTGGCACCCTGGCAGGGTCGTCATTGAACTACATTGCGGGTCGTCATGTAATATGTCAAGAATCTCTTGTCTAGGTGCTGAGAGTTTGGACCAAGAATCTCTCGACTAGGTGCTGGGACACCTGGCACATTGAAAGGGTCATCATTGAACGACGTTCTAGGTCGCTATGTAATATGGCAATAATCTCAGGACTGGGTGCTGCGGATCTAGACCAAGAATCTCTTGGTTAGGTGCTGGGACACCTGACACCCTGGCAGGGTCGCCAATGAACGACATTGTAGGGCGCCGTGTAATATTTCAAAAATCTCTCGACTAGGTGCTGGGAATCTGGACCAAGCATCTCTCGACTAGGTGCTGGGACACCTGGCACCCTAGCAGGGTCGTCATTGAACGACATTGTAGGCCCCCATGTAATCTTTCAAGAATATTTCGACTAGGTGCTGGGAATCTGGACCTAGAATCTCTCGACTAGGTGATGGGACACCTGGCACTCTAGCAGGGTCGTCATTAAACGACATTGTAAGTCGTCATGTAATATGTCAAGAATCTTTTGACTAGGTGCTGAGAAGTTGGACCAAGAATCTCTCGACTAGGTGCTGGGACACCTGGCACCTTGAAAGGGTCGTCATTGAACGACATTGTAGGTCGCCATGTAATATGGCAAGAATCTCTCGACTAGGTGCTGGGAATCTGGACCAAGAATCTTTCGACTAGGTGCTGGGGCACCTGGCACCCTGGCAGGGTCATCATTGAACGACATTGCAGGTCGCAATGTAATATGTCAAGAACCTCTTGACCAGGTGCTGAGAATTTGGACCAAGAATCTCTCGACTAGGTGCTGAGACACCTGACACCCTGGCAGGGTCATCATTGAATGACATTGTACGTCGTCATGTAATATTTTAAGAATATCTCGACTAGGTGCTGGGAGTCTGGACCAAGAATCTCTCGAATAGGTGCTGGGACACCTGGCACCCTGGCAGGGTCGTCATTGAACGACATTGCAGGTCGTCATGTAATATCTCAAGAATCTCTTGACTAGGTGCTGAGAATTTGGACCAAGAATCTCTCGACTAGGTGCTGGGACACCTGGCACCTTGAAAGGGTCGTCATCGAACGACGTTCTAGGTCGCTATGTAATCTCAGGACTGGGTGCTGCGGATCTAGACCAAGAATCTCTTGTCTAGGTGCTGGGACACTTGACACCTTGGCAGGGTCGCCAATGAACGACATTGTAGGGCGCCGTGTAATATTTCAAGAATCTCTCGACTAGGTGCTGGGAATCTGGACCAAGCATCTTTCGACTAGGTGCTGGGACACCTGACACCCTGGCAGGGTCGTCATTGAACGACATTGTAGGTCGCCATGAAATATTTTAAGAATTTCTCGACTAGGTGCTGGGAATCTGGACTAAGAATCTCTCGACTAGGTGCTGGGACACCTGGCACTCTGGCAGGGTCGTCATTGAACGACATTGTAAGTCGCCATGTAATATGTCAAGGATCTCTCGACTAGGTGCTGGGAATCTGGACCAAGGAAACAACTATTCCCGTTCAATGTACAATTTGTTCTCCCCTTACAATGATAAGAAACTAGGTCTAGAGGTCGTCGTGTCCCGAACCGCTGACCAAGCCATCCGAAAATCTGTTATGCTTATTAATATTACAATACTAATCCATAAATTATACTAATCCATAAAAATACTAATCCATAAAATATTACAATACTAATCCATACTAAACAATTACTTATTGTACAGGGTGTATCTAATGAGAAAGGTATTGGATCGCAGGTGTAGGACAAATTGCCACTTCACTTTTTCGAAATCGCCAAAGTTTCGACTTTTATTTTTAGGTCTTCCCCAGGGCTTTTTCAGTCAGTGAGGAACGTCTCCAAAGTATATACAGACCGTCATGGCAGTACATAAAACCAAAGTTGTCGTTAAAATCATTTTTCTTTCTTCTTCTTTGTGGTCCTCATCTGGCTTAGCATATATGATGTGCGAAATGTGAATGGAAAAAAAAATAAATAAAAATTTGGGCAAAACATTGCACTTCGTACAGGTCGAATTTCGCTTTATCGTTTTGGACTCCTGGTTCATTTCTTTGTTTTGTTTCATTGGCCCGTATGTTTGTTGCTTGGCTTACGTGCAGCATCTGGATTTTAACGACAATTTTGGTTTTATGTACTGCCATGACGGTCTGTATATACTTTGGTGACGTTCTTCACTGACTGAAAATGCCCTGAGAAAGATCTAAAAATAAAGGTCGAAACGTCGGCGATTTCGAGAAAGTGAAGTGGCTATTTGTTCTACACCTGCGATCCAACACCTTTCTAATTATTGATAGGACGCAAAGCGCAATATGGTGTATCTAATATTTAGTTACCTCACTAACCTGAACGTCATCAGCCATCTTGAATCCTGACATGTTCAGTCTTTACGAAAAGGATCTCGTGGAATAACGCTTTATTATGAGAAGTTTGCATATAACCTTCTAAGAAATGTTAAAATTTTCAACTTCCATACAATTTTCCTTAATATTCAGCCGATTTTCCTCAGTCTAAGTCTTTAAAGTTGGTGTTTATGTTTTGGAAAATTTCAACTGTCAGTTGAGAAAGATGAGCGACAGTGGCGCCCCCGAGCGCCACAACGGTCATTCGAGGAACTAAGAGAACACGTCGAAATTTGGAAAGTTTTACTTCGAAATTTCATTCTGACAGTCTTTCGATTTTCCAGCGAACAAGTGGTCCCAAGCTGTCAAATTGACAAAATATCCGATGGGCTAAAAAAAAACAGTCGAACGGACTGTATCGTAGACAAACTGTAAACCACGCGGTCGAGCCTGAATGCCATCAGCCATCTTGAATCCGGGCATGAAATTTTCAAATCGTTCAGTCTTTACGAAAATTTCTCTTGGAATAAGAATTTCGTATATACACTTCTAAGAAATGTTCAAATTGTCACCTTCTGACATTTTTTCGCTTTTCCAGCGAACAAGTGGTCCCAAGCTGTCAAATTGTCAAAATATCCGCTGGGCTAAAAAAAACCAGTCGAACGGACTGTATCGCAGACAAACTATAAATCACGTGGTCGAGCCCGAATGCCATCTGCCATCTTGAATCCGGGTATGAAATTTTCAAATCGTTCAGTCTTTACGAAAATTTCTCTTGGAATAAGAATTTCGTATATACACTTCTAAGAAATGTTCAAATTGTCACCTTCTGACATTCTTTCGCTTTTCCAGCGAACAAGTGGACCCAAGCTGTCAAATTGTCAAAATATCCGATGGGCTAAAAACAACCAGTCGAACGGACTGTATCGCAGACAAACTACAAATCACGTGGTCGAGCCCGAACGCCATCAGCCATCTTGAATCCGGGCATAAAATTTTGAAATCGTTCCGTCTTTACGAAAACGTTCTCGAGGAATAAGAATTTCGTATATACACTTCTAAAAATGTTAAAATTGTAACCTTCTGACAGTCTTTCGATTTTCCAGCGAACAAGTGGTCCCAAGCTGTCAAATTGTCAAAATATCCGCTGAGCTAAAAAAAACCAGTCAAACGGACTGTATCGCAGACAAACTATAAACCACGTGGTCGAGCCCGAATGCCATCTGCCATCTTGAATCCGGGTATGAAATTTTCAAATCGTTCAGTTTTTACGAAAATTTTTCGGGGAATAAGAATTTCGTATATAAACTTTAAAACATTTTTAGCCGATATTCCTTAGCATATGACTTTAAAGTTGGTGTTTACGTTTTGGAAAATTTCAGCTGTCAGATGAAAAAGATGAGCGACAATGGCGCCCCCGAGGGCCAGAACGGTCATTCGAGACAAAGAAATCAAATCAAAATTTGGAAAGTTTACAGGCTTTACTTCGAAATAGGCTAAAGAAAAAGCATTCGAACGGACTGGATCGTGGCTGTCTGTTCTACTACGAACTATTAATGACGTGGTCAAGCCTGAATGTCATCAGCCATCTTGAATCCTGACATGAACTTTTCAAATCGTCCAGTCTTTACAAAAACGTTCTCGTGGACCAAAAATATCGCATATAACCGTCCAAGAAAAGTTCAAATTTTCACCTGCCAGACAGTTTTCCTGAGTGTTTAACCTATTTTCGTTAGACTCAGGGCGACGTCACATACAGCGGAATTTGGTTAAAAGCGGAACGGAGCGTAAATTGACAGTTGAATTTAAACCAATCAGATAAAAGCTAAAATTGGAATTGACATGTGTAATGATGTTATTGACATGTGTTATGACGTTATTGACATTTCTGCTCCGTTCCGCTCCGTTCCGTTCCGCTATGTGACGGCGGCCTAAGCCTTGAAAGTCGATGTTTATATTTTGAAAAGCTTCATCTGTCAGATAAAAGACAGTGGGCGGAGCCGAAATACCGGGCAGTTCCGATACGGATGAGTCGGAACCGTTTGGCTTTTTGAGCCAAAATTTGCAGAAGGATGCGTTCCGTTATAACAAGCGAGGTGCGTTCGGGCATAAATTTTATTTCTTTTTCAAGGAAACGCGGCTTTATATCAGATTTGTTGTATCACTAACCATTTTGACGTTAAAACCGACTGCAAAAAAAAACAAAAAACTCGTTTTACTTAAAAATATCAGTTGAAGCACTATTAAAATAGAGCAAAGGATTTCAAAATAACTTTGTAGGGATCCCTTCTTCCTTCCTACTAATAACGTTAATAATTCAACAAGGAAATTCGTGTTTGTTTTACTAAAGTTTGTTTCTCTTGGGCTGGATAACCCGACATATGCTAAGCTGGAGAGAATTCAGATGAAAAGTACACAAAAAGATAAGTATGTTTGTGCTCTTAAGTTTTCTTTATAACTTTGTGTGACTTAAGGCCAAATAACGGTGTGATACGTCAGAACAAAGACAGGGCGAAATGAAACTGTTGGAGTTAGCTTAACTGAACCATTAAAAACTTTCCTTAAAGCTTGGCAGAAAGCGGGCGGAGGGGAGAGGGGAAACAAATACGACGTTATAGCGAGAGCTAGGGTTGTTATTTTCTTATCTTTTAATTTCCGCCAGTAATATTAGGAAAGTTTGCGCCCAACTCCGACTCAAAACTAATTAAAATTTGAGTATCGCGGAGTTTGGAAGTTTTACGGGAGTTTTACTTATTCATACTCGCCGGATGATGGATGTTGATTAAAATTAAACTCCAAGAAATATGATTCGCCTGAAGTTTAAATTATGGGCGGACTTTGTGTGTGCTCATTGTCTTCCTTTAGACTAAGGAAAACTTTTGTACTTTCCTTTGACTTTGATTAATCTAGTAATCGGATGCATTTAGATTGGAGAGTTTTTTTTGTGGACTCTACCCCATAAATCAATGCACACCAATGGATTAATTCCAAACGGTGTCAAAGCGTACCTAAATCAGCGTCTACTTTTCCAAAAGGGCCCCCCAACAAAGACAAATATATTCCATTTGCCAGATTAATCTTAGACACAAAGCAAGCACTTTCATCGGTCTTATTCAGTCGGTGGAAACTCATTTATTTAGTTTCCAACGTTAAAATAAAGGAAAGACTCTCTCTTTGGCGAAGCCAAGATGGCGTAATATTGTTATTATACTTTGAAGACGGAGACGTTCGTCGTTCAAAGTTAAGTAAATTTGTTCCGAAAGCGTCATTAGTCTATCACTTTGTGACGAATTCTCTCTTGAGAGCAAACTCGGATAAAATGCCTCTAAAGTTACTATATTGGTATTGACGGTTTTTAATGGAGGATATAAATCAATTATTGCTAGTGTTAATTAAACTTTTGACTATAAATCTGAGCTTCTTGACTGCCTCTGTAGTCGTCGATTTTTTCTTTTCATGTTTAGCAGCACACCGGAGCCCGTGATTTATGCTGCCGCGAACAAAATATCGCCAATAAATCTCCTTATCTTGCGCAAGAGAGCGCCTTAGAAATTTCAGTTTGCGCTAACTATGCGAAACCTTAAACTAGGAATTTCCATTCTCCAAGTATTTCAGGTAATAATATATTTTATTCGGCCATATTTCCGGGTAAATTAAAGTTGGCGCCAGGGACGGGCCCGCGCGGGTCCGTCCCTGGCCTAAATTAATCTTAATTGCTATAAAATCCTAGTTTCGGACTTAATACAGCACAATCACCACCTCTTTTCACAGCAGTAACTTCTTTTTGGGTAAATAAGAAAAATAAAATATTGACGTTTGTTTGGGTCATTCAGTTATTACGTCACTAAGGGGATCTTGTTAGTTCAGGACTAAAAGCACGCAAACAAGTCCTAGGCAGTAAAAGTAAAGTCAAGAGTCACCGCTACTGTCATGGTGGCGCATTTATAAACGATTTTCATTCACCAAAATTATTTGAACACTAGATGACACCAGATAGACCGATCTGAGTGTATTGCCATCTTTACATTCTTATTGAAAAAACAAAGGATAGGAATACTCTCAGAGCGCTCGAGAGCACCACCCGAAACCGTTATTAGTCGATATCGCATAGGTTCTCGAATTAGTTCTCGAATTCTAATTTCGTCTGTCAAATGTCAGGCGCGTCATCATATTTACCTGTCAATGTCATTTTTATTAATTTAGTATTGATAATAATGCTGCAAATTTTTAGTTTACCATAATTTACCTGAACCACTTAAACCATTGTTATGATTTAATATCATTAAAACCAAGATTAAAACTATTGAACATTGAAAACCACCAACACATTTTATTTGTTTTACAAATAATATACGCCACTAATTGTGTAAGTACCTAGATCCGCTTAGAGATGATAAGGGAAAATTGCAAAACTGAATCACTCTGAAATAGACTTCTTATTTCCTGCGTGCTTGAAAAAAAAATAGAATATGTTACTCGGAGTAAAAGGTTTTTTTGTGCTTCGCCGAGTTGCAGGCCTCAGCTTCGCTTTGGTCGTAAATCTTTGGGCTCAGCACGAAAAGACCCACTTTTACTCCTAGTGATATAATCTACTATTCTATATATATCCGAACGCACTGCGCTCGTTATATCCAAACGCGCTCTGATTCCGATTCACCTGCCGCTACCCACTGTAATTAGAATGTCGGAACTCGGAACTTTTCGGGATTTTGGCTCCGCCCACTGTTTTTCATTTGAGAGCTGGAATTTTCCGGAACATAAGCATCAACTTTGAAGTCTTAGACTAAAGAAAATCTATCGAAAATCCAGGAAAATTATATGGCAGGAGAAAATTTGAACATTTTTATGAAGATTATGCGCTAAATTCACGGTTTACTAAAACGTTTTCGTATAGACTACACGATTTCAATATTTCGTGTCGGAATTCATGATGGCTGATAGATGGCGCTCAGGCTCAGCCACGCGGCTTATAGTTTGCCCGCGACACAGTCCGTTTTAACAATCCGCACCCTGCTATAAGAAAGTCATTGCCCAATGTTTTTTTTTAAATGAAAGAACACTGAATAAGACATTTTTTCCATCCCGAAAACGGATAAAGGTACGACAAATTTGACTTAGCTACTGGGTTTTATGGTAAAAAAAAGGTAAAAATCATTACAAATTGTATAGGATCTTCAAAAATCCTCAAAAATAAAGAAATTCTGATTCTTTCTAAAACAGAGAAAATATTATGAAAAAATCAGTTTGAAAGGGAGAGCTGCATGAATAGAGAGAACATAAAAACAAATTTTAAAATAAGTTATATAGACATATTTGAAAACCATTTTGACAAGGAGACAGCAATTATTAAAAGACAGAGAAAAACTTATGAAGAAAACAGTATGAAATAAAGAGATATATGAATGGAGATAGGTGGTTAATAATTTACTGTTTTATGAAGTTCAATCAAACCAAAAAATATATTAACACAAGCAAGAGAAGCAAAGGAGTTGTGGGACAAATAGCTCCTCCACTTTTCAGAAATTGACAGCGCCTCGACTTTAAACACATAATTTGATAAAATTTTGACTATAAACATGAAATTTACATATTTTAACTTTAAATACATCAATAAATTTCAATTTTAAATACGCAATTTAACTACATTCCGACCTAAAGACACAATTTCACTAAATTCTGTTTTTACATACAGAATTTAATCAAATTCTGAATTTAAACATTGAGTTTAAATAAATTCTGACTTTAAACACATAACATATTAATGTGTTCGCAATAATTCTGACTTTAAATACGGATTCTATGTAAATTCTGACTTTAAACAAACCATTTAATTAAATTCTGATTTTAAACAGAAAATTTAACTAAATTCTGACATTAAATACAAAATTTAACTAAATTCCGACTTCAAACACTGAATTGAACTAAATTCTGACCCTAAATACAGGACGTAACTAAATTAGGACTTTAAACACACATTTTAATGTGTTTGCAGATAATATAGATAATTACAGAACACTATTTTTTTTTTGAACACTTTTTAAATTTAATTTACTTTGCGAATACTTTTTATTAAAGATTTAATTTTGTTTAAATAAATATAGAAACTGTAAATATTTTTGCACAAATAGACAATAAAATTTTTTTTTTTTCATTTAATATAGAAACATTTATAAAAAATATATAGATTTTACAGAAATTATAGATGAGAGCAGTTGTGGGAAAAAGAACTACTTCACTTTTCAAACATTTTCAACGCCTCGCGTTTAAGCACATAATACATAATTTAACAAAATATTGACTTACACATGACACATATAATTTACATACATTTTGACTTTAAATACCGAATTTATTTAAATTTTAACCGTAAATACAGAATTTAACTAAATTCCCACCTTAAACACGAAGTTTAATTAAATTTTGATTTAAAACATAGATTTTATAAAAATTCTGACTTTAAACAGGTAATTTAATTAAATTTTGATTTTAAACAGGAAATTTCAATAAATTCTGTCTTTCAATACGAATTTTATGTAATTTCTGACTTTAAACAAATGATTTAATTAAATTCTGATTTTAGACAGAAAATTTAAATAAATTCTGATACTAAATACCAAATTTAACTAAATTCCGACTTTAACCACTGAATTTAATTAAATTCTGACTTTCAACACACATTAAAATGTGTTTGCAGATAACGTAGATAATTATATAACACTATTTTTTTCTTAAACAATTTTTAAATTTAACTTTCTTTGCGTATACTTTTTTAATAAAGATTTAACTTTTTTTAAATAAATAAAAAAACTGTACACATTTTTGCATAAAGAGAAAATTCGAAAAAAATATTTATTTAATATAAAAACATTTATAAAAAAATATAGAGTTTACAGAAAATACAGAGGAGAGCAGTTGTGGGAAAAATTGCTACTTCACTTTTCAGAAATTTTCAAAGCCTCGACTTTAAACATATAATTTAACGAAATTTTGACCTTAAACCTAGAATTTGCATACATTTTAACTTTACATAAGGAATTTAATTAAAGTCTAACCTTAAACACACAATTTAAATAAATTCCAATTTTAAATACAAAATTTAATTAGATTCCGACCCTAAACACCCAATTTCACTAAATTCTAATTTTACATACAGAATTTAATCAAATTGTGCAATTAAACACGGATTGTATGTAAATTCTGACATTAAACAAGTAATTTAATTAAATTTTGTTTTAAAGAGGAAATTTAAATAAATTATGACATTAAACCTATGACCTAATTTAAATAAATTCCAATTTTAAAAACAAAATTTAACTAAATCCGACCTTAAACATCCAATTTGACTAAATTCTGATTTTACACACAAAGTTTAATCAAATTCTTAATTTTAACACGGAGTTTAAGTAAATTCTGACTTTAAACAAATAATTGAATTAAGTTCTGATTTTAAACATGAAATTTAAATACATTCTCACTTTAAATTTTATATTTAAATAAATTCCGACTTTGAACATGGAATTTAACTAAATTCAGATTTTAAATACAGGATTTCACTAAATTTCGACTTTAAACCTACATTTTAATGTGCTGGCAGATAATGTAGATAATTTTAGAATACTATTTTTTTCTTGAACACTTTTTAAATTTAATTTGCTTTGCGGATACTTTTTAATAAAGATATCATTTTGTTTAAGCAAATATAGAAACTGTAAACATTTTTGCATAAATGGACAATACAAAAAATATTTTTTTTCATTTAATATAAAAACAATTATAAAAATATATATAGATTTTACAGAAATTATAGAGGAGGGCAGTTGTGGAACAAATAGCTACTTCAATTTTCAGAAATTTTTAACGCCTCGACTTTAAACACATAATTTTAACGCAATTTTGACTTTAAATACGGAATTTAATTAAATTCTAACCTTAAACACATAATGTAAATAAATTCCATTATTAAATACAGAATTTAACTAAATTGCGACCTAAACACTCAATTTCACTAAATTCTGATTTTACATACAAAATTTAATCAAATTGTGAATTTAAACAAGGAGTTTAACTAAATTCTGATTTACAACACGGATTTTATGTAAATTCTGACTTTAAACAGGTAATTTAATTAAATATTGATTTTAAATAGGAAATTTAAATAAATGCTGACACTAAACGCATAATTTAAATAAATTCCAATTTTAAAAAAGATTTTAACTAAATCCGACCTTAAAAACACATTTTCACTAAAATCTGATTTTTCACACAGAATTTAATCAAATTCCGAATTTAAATACGGAGTTTAAATAAATTCTGACTTTAAATACGGATTTTATGTAAATTCTGACTTTAAACAAATAATTTAAATAAATTCCGATTTTAAACATGGAATTTAACTAAATTCAAACTTTAAATACATGATTTCACTAAATTTTGACTTTAAACAGACATTTTAATGTGTTTGCAGATAATATAGATAATTATAGAACACAATTTTTTTTCTTGAACACTTTTTAAATTTAATTTGCTTTGCTGTTACTTTTTAATAAAAATTTCATTTTGTTTAAATAAATATAGAAACTGTAACCATCTTTGCATAAATACACAATACAAAAAAAAATGTTTTTTTATTTAATATAAAAAAATTTATAAGAGGTAGATTTTACAGAAATTATAGAAGACAGCAGTTGTGGGACAAACTCTACTTCACTTTTCAGAAACTGAGAATGCCTTGACTTTAAACACTTAATTTAATGAAATTTTGACTTTAAACATGGAATTTACATATATTTTGACGTTAAATGCGGAATTTAAATATATTATTACATTAAACACACAATTTAAATAAATTCCAATTTTAAATACAGAACTTAACTAAATTCCGACCTTAAACACCCAATTTCACTAAATTCTGATTTTACATACAGAATTTAATCAAATTGTGCAATTAAAAACGGAGTTTAAATAAATTCTGATTTAAAACACGGACTGTATGTAAATTCTGACATTAAACAAGTAATTTAATTAAATTTTGATTATAAAGAAGAAATTTAAATAAATTATGACATTAAACCTATGACATAATTTAAATAAATTCCAATTTTAAAAACAAAATTTAACTAAATCCGACCTGAAACATCCAATTTGACAAAATTCTGATTTTACACACAAAGTTTAATCAAATTCTTAATTTTAACACGGAGTTTAAGTAAATTCTGACTTTAAACAAATAATTGAATTAAATTCTGATTTTAAACAGGAAATTTAAATACATTCTCACTTTAAATATAAAATTTAAATAAATTCCGACTTTGAACATGGAATTTAACTAAATTCAGAATTCAAATACAGGATTTCACTAAATTTCGACTTTAAACCTACATTTTAATGTGCTGGAAGATAATGTAGATAATTTTAGAATACTATTTTTTTCTTGGCACTTTATAAATTTAATTTGCTTTGCGGATACTTTTTAATAAAGATTTCATTGTGTTTAAGCAAATATAGAAACTGTAAACATTTTTGCATAAATGGACAATACAAAAAAATATATTATTTCATTTAATATAAAAACAATTATAAAAATATATATAGATTTTACAGAAATTATAGAAGAGGGCAGTTGTGGAACAAATAGCTACTTCAATTTTCAGAAATTTTTAACGCCTCGACGTTAAACACATAATTTTAACGCAATTTTGACTTTAAATACGGAATTTAATTAAATTCTAACCTTAAATACATAATGTAAATAAATTCCATTATTAAATACAGAATTCAACTAATTTTCGCCCTAAACACTCAATTTCACTAAATTCTGATTTTACATACAAAATTTAATCAAATTGTGAATTTAAACAAGGAGTTTAATTAAATTCTGTTTTAAAACACGAATTTTATGTAAATTCTGACTTTAAACCGGTAATTTAAATAAATATTGATTTTAAACAGGAAATTTAAATAAATGCTCACACTAAACGCATAATTTAAATAAATTCCAATTTTAAAAAAGATTTTAACTAAAACCGACCTTAAAAACACATTTTCACTAAAATCTGATTTTTCACACAGAATTTAATCAAATTCCGAATTTAAATACGGAGTTTAAATAAATTCTGACTTTAAATACGGATTTTATGTAAATTCTGATTTTAAACAAATAATTTAAATAAATTCCGATTTTAAACATGGAATTTAACTAAATTCAAACTTTAAATACAGGATTTCACTAAATTTTGACTTTAAACAGACATTTTAATGTGTTTGCAGATAATATAGATAATTATAGAACACAATTTTTTTTCTTGAACACTTTTTAAATTTAATTTGCTTTGCTGTTACTTTTTAATAAAAATTTCATTTTGTTTAAATAAATATAGAAACTGTAACCATCTTTGCATAAATACACAATACAAAAAAAAATGTTTTTTTATTTAATATAAAAACATTTATAGAGAGGTAGATTTTACAGAAATTATAGAAGACAGCAGTTGTGGGACAAACTCTACTTCACTTTTCAGAAACTGAGAATGCCTTGACTTTAAACACTTAATTTAATGAAATTTTGACTTTAAACATGGAATTTACATATATTTTGACTTTAAATGCGGAATTTAAATATATTCTGACATTAAACACACAATTTAAATAAATTCCAATTTTAAATACAGAACTTAACTAAATTCCGACCTTAAACACCCAATTTCACTAAATTCTGATTTTACATACAGAATTTAATCAAATTGTGCAATTAAACACGGAGTTTAAATAAATTCTGATTTAAAACACAGATTGCATGTAAATTCTGACATTAAACAAGTTATTTAATTAAATTTTGATTATAAAGAAGAAATTTAAATAAATTATGACATTAAACCTATGACATAATTTAAATAAATTCCAATTTTAAAAACAAAATTTAACTAAATCCGACCTTAAACATCCAATTTGACTAAATTCTGATTTTACACACAAAGTTTAATCAAATTCTTAATTTTAATACGGAGTTTAAGTAAATTCTGACTTTAAACAAATAACTGAATTAAATTCTGATTTTAAACAGGAAATTTAAATACATTCTCACTTTAAATATAAAATTTAAATAAATTCCGACTTTGAACATGGAATTTAACTAAATTTTGATTTTAAATACAGGATTTCACTAAATTTCGACTTTAAACCTACATTTTAATGTGCTGGCAGATAATGTAGATAATTTTAGAATACTATTTTTTTCTTGAACACTTTTTAAATTTAATTTGCTTTGCGGATACTTTTTAATAAAGATATCATTTTGTTTAAGCAAATATAGAAACTGTAAACATTTTTGCATAAATGGACAATACAAAAAAATATATTTTTTCATTTAATATAAAAACAATTAAAAAAATATATATAGATTTTACAGAAATTATAGAGGAGGGCAGTTGTGGAACAAATAGCTACTTCAATTTTCAGAAATTTTTAACGCCTCGACTTTAAACACATAATTTTAACGCAATTTTGACTGTAAATACGGAATTTAATTAAATTCTAACCTTAAATACATAATGTAAATAAATTTCATTATTAAATACAGAATTTAACTAAATTGCGACCTAAACACTCAATTTCACTAAATTCTGATTTTACATACAAAATGCAATCAAATTGTGAATTTAAACAAGGAGTTTAATTAAATTGTGATTTACAACACGGATTTTATGTAAATTCTGACTTTAAACAGGTAATTTAATTAAATATTGATTTTAAATAGGAAATTTAAATAAATGCTGACACTAAACGCATAATTTAAATAAATTCCAATTTTAAAAACAGATTTTAACTAAATCCGACCTTAAAAACACATTTTCACTAAATTCTGATTTTACACACAGAATTTAATCAAATTTTGAATTTAAATACAAATACAGATTTTATGTGAATTCTGACTTTAAACAAATAATTTAAATAAATTCCGATTTTAAACATGGAGTTTAACAAATTTCAAAATATTAAAAAATTAATTAAATAAAGGATTTCACTAAATTTTGACCTTATACATCCAGTGTCACTAAATTCTGATTTTACACAGAGAATTTGATAAAATTCTGAATTTTAACACGGAGTTTAAGTAAATCCTGACTTTAAACAAATAATTTAATTAAATTCTGATTTTAAACAGAAAATTTTAATAAATTTTCACTTTAAATATAAAATTTAACTAAATTCAGATTTTAAATACAGAATTTCACTATATTTCGACTTTAAAACTACATTTTAATGTGTTTGCAGAGAATGTAGATAATTACAGAAAACAATTTTTTTTCTTGAACACTTTTTAAATTTAATTTGCTTTGCGGTTACGTTTTAATAAAAATTTCATTTTGTTTAAATAAATATAGAAACTGTAAACATCTTTCCATAAATAAACAATACAAAAAAAATTTTCATTTAATATAAAAACATTTATAGAAAAATAGATTTTACAGAAATTATAGAGGATAGCAGTTGTGGGACAAATTCTACTTCACTTTTCAGAAATTGACAATGCCTCGACTTTAAACACTTCATTTAATGAAATTTTGACTTTGGACATGGAATTTACATATATTTTGACTTTAAATGCGGAATTTAAATAAATTCTGACATTAAATACACAACTTAAATAAATTCCAATTTTAAATACAGAATTTAACTAAATTCCGACCTTAAACACTCAATTTCACTAAATTCTGATTTTCCACACATAATTTAATCAAATTCTAAATTTTAACGCGCAGTTTAAATAAATTCTCATCTCAAAAAACGGTATGGATAAATATACAATAAACTTGACTTGACCCCTTGTTTTCTTAAAGAAAAGATGGCTGAAAATGGGTTTGCACTCGATAGAATTATCTTCAAAAACTTTTTTTTTTTGTATTTTAAAAATTGGTAGAGACATGAAATCTGGTTTACTCAAAAATTAATTTCTTAGAGAGAAACGAGCTAAAATTGTATACCAACTCGATAGATGATTTTTTAAAAATGAAGGAGTTTCTCTCCTATCTTGACAACCGATTGAGATACAATAAACCTGGTTTGACCACTGAATTTATTGGAAAAAAATTGCGGAAAAACAGTACAAACTCGACAGAGTTATATTTTAAAAATAGAGCTTTTTTATCTCATAAACATTTTTTTTTGGGTCAACAAAAACTTTACGAAAACCATACGACATTTATATTTTTTTTACCATTACATTGCGCAGAATAAAAAATTTCTTTTATCTCAAAAACTGATAGAGATACGACAAATTTTTACTTAACTACTGTATTTTATGGTAAAAATTAAGTAAAAAGCAGTACAAGATTCGATAAGATTATTTTCAAAAATTAAGGAAATCTTTCTGTCTCAAAAACAGATAGAGATATCAACTTGACTCGACCCCTTGTTTTCTTAAAGACGAAAATTGTAATAATTTCGTATTTAACAAAAATTGATTTATTAACGAAACGTATTGTCGAATTTACCCTGTGTACACACTGTGTCACCTGTCAAATATCCTGTGTAAATGTGTCAATATCATATGTCGCTTGTCGTGGGCCCTCTGTCAGTTGTCATGGACTTCCTTGTCATAAAGTGACAATCAGCTGGGCCCCAAAGTCAATGTCACCCTACGTGACGCCAAGTGTGTGCTATTGACGTAAGCTGAATGCGATTAAACTAAAATGACGTCAGCTGTATACGATAATATTGATTAAAAATGCATATATTTACAAGGAAACTTACTTTAAGTAGATTATAATTTGTACCTATCTGCAAGTCCTCCATTAAATTTCTTTTCTCAAAATTCTTTCTCTAATGTAAAAAAAAAAATATTTTTTTTACTACTTTTGGTCAAATATCTTACATCACTGGTAAACTAGCTTTGAAACGTTTGTTGGGCTATTTCTGCTCTTTTTTCAATTTCTAAGTTTTTTATTAATCAGGCTAAAAAACATGAATTAGGTGTCAAAAGTTGTGGATTCTTTGGAAATTTGGCATCTTCTTAGCCTTAGAATTTTGATTTTGACATTGTTTGCTAATCTTCTTAACACAACCAGGAGGGGATGGATAGAGAAAAAATTAACAATCTGTGGCTATCAAAATGCCAAAAAATCCTGAATGGCTAACACCTGCGTTCTCCAATTCGAATGCAAGAGCAACAAAAATCCACACGATTTGCAGTTTCAAATGGCCTGCTGGGCTTTCAATAGTTCCTGAACCCCTGCTGGTTCAATGAATGTGTTTTTACAGGACTATAGCTCTGTTAGATTGCCTTAGTACAAGCAAATTGTCCAAAATAGACATAAAAAAATGCAAAGGGGGTAAAGAAAGCACAACATTCCAAAATAGCATATTTCTTACATGTTTTTGCCTCCTCTTTCATATGAGACTATTTTTGGTAAAATATATGATAATGAATTTCGAACGATGATAATGAACCCTTCAAAATTTTTGAAATTTTTACATTTTCCAGTTTATCTTGGAAACGGTAAGATTTTTCGATATGCAGGTTAATATGATATATGAAGAGTTCATTGAGGACTATCAGACACATGAATCAGAAGGAAGCTGCCTTTCACGATTTTCAAGAAAATTAAAAAAACTTCAAAATTTGTACCTTATATTTGGGCCACCCGTCCTCAGTTACTGTTCTAGGCAAACATTTGGGAATGGGTTTTGCGTATAGCTCTATTCTTATACTTCCTTAGCTCTTCTAATAGATTTTTGGATAAATCTTTATCGAAACGAGATATCAGGTGTTGAAGCCCGCAATGCACGATTTTGATCTCAAAATTTAGGGTTTTGGGCCGGTTTGAGAGCCCCATTTGCTTAACATAGAAATATCGACTTTTCTCATATAAAGCAAAAGTAATCGATTTTATTCGTAGGGGCTAGTAGTTTGATGATAAATAGGGCATATATTTACGTTTTGGAGAGTATAGAGTGTCCCAAAAAAATGTTGTAACATGGAATTTTTGGATTTTAGCATGTAAATCGATATCTATTAATTTATTGCGTCAATTCGAGTAGTTTTATGAAAAATATAGCGTTGATTTCTGTTTTAAATAGTATACGGTGTCCCAAATAATGCTGTAATATTTAACATTAGATTTTGGTTTGTTTACCGATATATATTTTTTTTGTAAGTTTTATTTACTTTATTATAAAGAGTGCCTTGATTTCTGATTTAGACTCTATAGGATGTCCAAAAAATTGTCAAATATTACATTTTTAGGAACAATTAAAGCTAGAAAACTGAATTTTCAATTGTAGATTATTTTGATAATCACAAACAATATGACATAAATGGGAACCTTGATATCGGTACTCGTGATACTATCTTTTTATGAATTCTAGCACATTTTTACCATTCATCAAAAGGGGTTATGTTTGTGAATATGAAATAAAGTCTTTCAGACGTTTCGATATTTCAGCTACTTGACGGTAGTTTGTGCTACATAAGAGGACCGTTCGGATATTTCCTAAACTGTGGCGCACAAACAACTATAAAGTACACCATAAACACACCAATTTAAGATTTCTGCTGACCAACTTGTTTTATCTCGAAAGAGAAGAGTTCTCAAACTTACTTAACTTACAAACAATTATTTTCTACCACCTGCTAATAAAAACCATTTACAATATCTAAAAGAATGACAATGATCATAATTTCCCTAATTCAATGATAACGAGCTGTATGAGTCCTACCTTGCTTTCGCGTTAACCAAAACTTGTTAAAACTTGTTGGCTCCACAGGCTTTCCACATTTTTCTTTTAACAAATAAATTGTGACGAATAGAAAACTTTTTCTATCTCAAAAACTCAAAGAGGAACAAGTCTGATCCGAAAGCTATATTTTACGTAAAGAGTATAAATTCGGTAGTATTATCTTTGAATAAATGGCTAAAAATGAATACAAACTCGCAGAGCTACATCCAAAATTTAGACAGCTTTATTTTATCTCAAAAAACAGACAGAAAAACGTTTTTTTTTTGTTATTTTTAGTAAAGAGATTACAAAAAATAGCAGAGCAGTATATTGCAGTTTTAGATACATCAATTTAAGACCATTTTTACTTTTTTTTTAAATTTTTTTGACGATATGTTATGATGAGAATATAAATTCAAAATTGTAAGTAATTTTACCTTGAGCAAGCTGTATTCCTTAGATTTATGCTGACAGCTGTAATTTTTGAATGATAATTATGAAACTTTTTTTTAACGAAAATACAAATTCTTTCTATATTAAAAGATACTTCTCATATGCCATATGTCAAAAAAGCTCATTAGCCCATCCAATTGAGGGGAAAACTTTTATCCGATTTTTCAGCCACACTAGAGCCGTTTTTCACATTACGCCCTTAATTTAAAGCACTAGAAGCTAGTGATTCTTAACTTTCAAATATATCTGGAAATAGTTAAAACACCACCAACCAGTGACAATAAAAAGAGTTATAAATTTAAGCCCGAAAAACACAACTTTCAGTTGAGAACCGCGAGGAGTTTTTGGGAAGTAAACGGGCCATTAATCAAACCGAAAGGGACTCGAATTCAAGATAATGATTCGTTTTTGCGGTGTTCTGGGATTCGATGGTGCATTTCGGCCCTGACCGGGCCAAACAATTGTAGTCAAAAAGTGGAAACAACCCCCATCAAAAACTTTTATAACATTTTTATAAAACCCATTTTAGAAGCACGATCTAAATGCTCTGCTTATAATCGTAAAAATTAAACTAAAAATATGCCTATTTTAGAGAGCTTTCCGAACACATTTCAACATTTTCAACACACTACAAAAATTACAATCAAAACACTTAAAGAAGGAAAATTGGTGGAAAAAAGAAACTAAAAAGTATTTATAGGCTGATGATAGCCCTGAGGTTAGCCAATTGTTAAATTAAATTTTAATCAAACACACTTATCTAAAAACTTGTCTCCCTTCTTCCAGATTATAAATTCGCAAAAGCATCTCCTTCAAAGTTACGACCCCGAGCAAGCATCCGACTCTCCGCGTTTATTCCCTTATTTCCGCCCTTCTTTAAACCTTATATGGAAATCGGCTGTGCGCAATTTTCGCCTCAAATATCTTCGTGCTTAACGTCGAAAATCCCCCGTCGTAACTTGAAAGCCGATCCTTGTAGAAAACCTGCCTTTGCTCGCCCCTTATTTTATATGGAGGGCTTCGTTCCTTAAACGCGACCGCCCTTATGGCGAGACTGCTGAAGGGCGCTTTTTGGGTCGCATTTTTGTTTGCCGGGGGGTTCGGAATGGCTGCTCTATTTAATGTAGGGAGAATAATACCAATTTGAATTTCTCTGCAGATTTTAGTTGTGTTTAAGTTTAAGGAGAGATTTTATGGGGGGATAATTGGAACCTCGCGACGCCGACAACAGGGGTGGGTTTTCTCCTACACACAAACATAGAAGGCAAAAATTACGTCGAATATTCTGTGGCTGGTTAGAAACACAAAACGTTGTTAAATTATTCAGGGAGGCTCAGAAAGATTGCCAAACTTTAGAGGGTCTTTTGGAGGACCTCAAATAGATCAGATCTTGCTTACAAATCTCTATCCGCAAACGCACCGTTTGACAGTTATCACGCAGGTGAAAACTAAGTTTTTGATTGTGCTATACTAAATAAATCTAATATATGTTTTACTCATGTTTTCGTTCATAAAATACCATTTAATTCAACCTCGTTGCTCTAACCGTTCCAGAGATATTAATATGTAATTGTAGATACCAAATGTTATTTTAACGCACTTTGACCATTCGTTCATAAAACAACTATAACCTAGCAATTTTTTACAATTCAAGGTGCCCATCAGTTAAATTTGGACCATATACTATCAATAGTACCTAACTATATATCATTCAATTATTATTAGCATCTAATTGCCTATGAACTTTTTATTTTTTCCAAAGGTTATCGGGAAAAGGACCAAAAGAAAAAATTTTCACAAATTAAGCAGAAACTGCCGATGTTTCGACGTTTACTGATGTGGAATTGAGAAGTCGTAGAATAGCCTTGATAAAGACGTTACTAAACGTCGAAACGTCGACAGTTTCTGCTTAATATGTGGAAATTTTCTTTTGATCCTGTTCCCGATAACCTTTGGAGTATACTTTCGAGGACGATACATCTAACAACTACGTTTTATTTTGTTTCAACTCTGGTTGAGGAGATACCATAAAAAGGTAAGATTTTTTTCAAACTGGCATAAGGAAACATAAAATCTAATGACGGCGTTGTTTTAGTTAACTTAAAGAAAAAATTAGTTGATACTGAGTACAAACTCAATGGGTTTGTCTTTACAATTTAAAAAAATACATTATTTTTTAATTGGGCTAGAAATACGCCAATTCCAAATAGGGGTTTGTTATAGATGAAAAATATTAGTATGAACACGATGGGTCAATCTTTAGAAGAAAAATAGTTTCATTGTTCTCGAGTTGTGCTAGAGATACGCCACATCTAACATCTGCTTTGTAGTAAATGGAAAAATAAATACAAACTCGATGAGTCTGACTAAAAAAATTATATTTTTCGCGTTAGGCTAGAGATACGCGAAATCTAACATCTGCTTTGTAGTAAATGGAAAAATTAATACAAACTCGATGAGTCGGAATGGAAAATTTAAAACTTTAGTTTTACTCGAATTGGGCTAGAGATAAGCCAAATCTAACATCTGCTTTCTAGTAAATGGAAAAATTAATACAAAATTAATACAAAAATTACGTTACTTGCGTTGGGCTAGAGATACGCCAAATCTAATCTCTGCTTTGTAGTAAGTAAATGGAAGAAACTAATACAAACTCGATGAGTCTGACTTGAGCATTAAAAAACTTACATTTTTCGCGTTGGACTAGAGATACGCCTAAACTAATATCTGCTTTGTAGCAGCTAAATAGAAAAAATGAATACAAACTCGATGAGTCTGACTTGACTCGATTGAGTCTGATTGAGAATTAAAAAAAAGTTAAATTTTTCTCGAATTGGGCTAGGGATACTCCAAATCTACCATCTGCTTTGTAGTAAATGGAAAAAATTAATACAAACTCGATGAGTCGGATTTGAGCATTAAAAAGGTTACGTTTTGCTAGAATTGGGTTAGAGATACGCAAAATCTAATATCTGCGTTGTAGCAGAAGGAAAAGAAGGATTCAAACAGGATGAGTCTGACTTTAGAATTTTAAAAAATTACATTTTTCTCGAATTGGGCTTGAGATATTCGAAATCTAATATCTGCTTTGTAGCAAATGGAAAAAATGAATACAAACTCGATGAATCTGACTTTAAAATTAAAAAAGTTAATTTTTCGCGTTGGGCTAGAGATGCGCCTAATCTAATATCTGCTTTATAGTAGGTAAATAGAAAAAAATAATACAAACTCGATGAGTCTGACATGACTCGATTGAGTCTGTTTGAGAATTTAAAAAAAAAATAAATTTTTCCCGAATTGGGCTAGAGATACTCCAAATCTAACATCTGCTTTGTAGTAAATGGAAGAAACTAATACAAACTCGATGAGTCTGACTTGAGAATTAAAAAACCAAAATTTATCTTGAATTGGGCCAGAGATGTGCCAAATCTAACATCTGTTTTGCAGTAAATGGAAAAAATTTATAAAAACTCGATGAGTCTGACATGAGAATTAAAAAATCCTAAATTTTTTTAAGAATTGGGCTAGAGATACGCAAAATCTAACATCTCCTTTTTAGTAAATGGAAAAAATGAGTACAAACTCGATGAGTCTGCCTTGAGAATTAAAAAAACTTAATTTTTCTCGAATTGGGCTAGAAATACTCCAAATCGAACATCTGCTTTGTAGTAAATGGAAAAATAAACTCGATGAGTCTGACTTGAGAATCAAAAATTTTTAAAATTTTTCACGAATTGGGCTAGAGATACGCAAAATCTAACATCCCCTTTGTAGTAAGTGGAAAAAATGAATACAAACTCGATGAGTCTGCTTTGAGAATTAAAAAAACTTAAATGTTTCTCGAATTAGGCTGGAAATACTCCAAATCTAACATCTGCTTTGCAGTAAATGGAAAAAATGTATACAAACTCGATGAGTCCGATTTGAGAATTAAAAAATCCTTAAATGTTTCACGCATTGGGCTAGAGATACGCCAAATCTAACATCTGTATTGAAGTAGATGGATAAAATGAATACAAACCCGATGAGTCGGATTTATGAATTAAAAATTGACATTTGGCTCGAATTAAGCTAGAGATACGCCAAATCTATTATCTGCTTTGTAGTAAGTAAATGGAAGAAATGAATACAAACTCGATTGAGTCTGATTGAGAATTAAGAAAAAAGTTAAGTTTTTCTCGAATTGGGTTAGAGATACTCCAAATCTACCATCTGCTTTGTGGTAAATGGAAAAAATTAATACAAAGTCGATGAGTCTGACTTTGGAATTTAAAAAAATTACATTTTTCGCGTTGGGCTACAGATACGCCAAATCTAATATCTGCTTTGTAGTAAGTAAATGGAAGAAATGAATACAAACTCGATGAGTCTGACTTGGGAATTAAAAAACTTACATTTTTCGCGTTGGACTAGAGATACGTCTAAACTAATATCTGCTTTGTAGCAGCTAAATAGAAAAAAATTAATACAAACTCGATGAGTCTGACTTGACTCGATTGAGTCTGATTGAGAATTAAAAAAAAGTTAAATTTTTCTCGAATTGGGCTAGGGATGCTCCAAATTTAACATCTGCTTTGTAGTAAATGGAAAAAATGAATACAAACTCGATGAGTCGGATTTGAGCATTAAAAAGGTTACGTTTTGCTAGAATTGGGTTAGAGATACGCAAAATCTAATATCTGCGTTGTAGCAGAAGGAAAAGAAGGATTCAAACAGGATGAGTCTGATTTTAGAATTTTAAAAAATTACATTTTTCTCGAATTGGGCTTGAGATATTCGAAATCTAATATCTGCTTTGTAGCAAATGGAAAAAATGAATACAAACTCGATGAATCTGACTTTAAAATTAAAAAAGTTAATTTTTCGCGTTGGGCTAGAGATGCGCCTAATCTAATATCTGCTTTATAGTAGGTAAATAGAAAAAAATAATACAAACTCGATGAGTCTGACATGACTCGACTGAGTCTGTTTGAGAATTTAAAAAAAAATAAATTTTTCTCGAATTGGGCTAGAGATACTCCAAATCTAACATCTGCTTTGTAGTAAATGGAAGAAACTAATACAAACTCGATGAGTCTGACTTGAGAATTAAAAAACCAAAATTTATCTTGAATTGGGCCAGAGATGTGCCAAATCTAACATCTGTTTTGCAGTAAATGGAAAAAATTTATAAAAACTCGATGAGTCTGACATGAGAATTAAAAAATCCTAAATTTTTTTAAGAATTGGGCTAGAGATATGCAAAATCTAACATCTGCTTTTTAGTAAATGGAAAAAATGAGTACAAACTCGATGAGTCTGCCTTGAGAATTAAAAAAACTTAATTTTTCTCGAATTGGGCTAGAAATACTCCAAACCTAACATCTGCTTTCTAGTAAATGGAAAAATAAACTCGATGAGTCTGACTTGAGAATTAAAAACTTCTTAAATTTTTCACGAATTGGGCTAGAGATACGCAAAATCTAATATCCCCTTTGTAGTAAGTGGAAAAAATGAATACAAACTCGATGAGTCTGCTTTGAGAATTAAAAAATCCTTAAATGTTTCACGCATTGGGCTAGAGATACGCCAAATCTAACATCTGCATTGTAGTAGATGGATAAAATGAATACAAACTCGATGAGTCGGATTTATGAATTAAAAATTTACATTTGGCTCGAATTAAGCTAGAGATACGCCAAATCTATTATCTGCTTTGTAGTAAGCAAATGGAAGGAATGAATACAAACTCGATGAGTCTGACTTGAGAATTAAAAAACTTACATTTTTCGCGTTGGACTAGAGATACGCCTAAACTAATATCTACTTTGTAGTAGGTAAATATAAAAAATTAATACAAACTCGATGAGTCTGACTTGACTCTATTGAGTCTGATTGAGAATTAAAAAAAAGTTAAATTTTTCTCGAGTTGGGCTAGGGATACTCCAAATCTAACATCTGCTTTGTAGTAAATGGAAAAAATGAATACAAACTCGATGAGTCTGACTTTAGAATTTAAAAAAAAATACATTTTTCGCGTTGGGCTAGAGATACAGCAAATCTAACATCAGCTTTGTAGTAGGTAAATGAAAAAAAATGAATACAAACTCGATGAGTCGGATTTGAGCATTAAAAAGGTTACGTTTTGCTAGAATTGGGTTAGAGATACGCAAAATCTAATATCTGCGTTGTAGCAGAAGGAAAAGAAGGATTCAAACTCGATGAGTCTGACTTTAGAATTTTTAAAAATTACATTTTTCTCGAATTGGGCTTAAGATATTCCAAATCTAATATCTGCTTTGTAGTAAATAGAAAAAGTTTATACAAATCCGCTGAGTCTGACTTTAGAATAAAAAGAATTCAATTTTTCGCGTTGGGCTAGAGGTACGCCTAATCTAATATCTGCTGTGTAGTAGGTAAATGGAAAAAATGTATACAAACTCGATGAGTCTGACTTGAGAATTAAAAAATTCTTAAATTTTTCACGAATTGGGCTAGATATACGACGAATCTAATATCTGTTTTTTAGTAAATGAAACGAATAAATGGAACAAACTCGATAAGTCTGGCTTAAGAATTTAAAAAAATTCATTTTTCCCGAATTGGGCTAGAGATACGCCAAATCTAACATCTGCTTTTTGGTAAATGGAAAAAATGAATACAAACTCGATGAATCTCACTTTAAAATTTAAAAAAATTACATTTTTCACAAATTGGGTTAGAGATACGTTAAATCTAGCACCTGTTTGTAGTAAATTTAAGAAATGTATACAAACTCGATTAGTCTGACTTGAGAATTTAAAAAAACTTACATTTTTCCCGAGTTGGGCTAGAGATGCGCCAAATCTAACATCTGCTTTGTAGTAAATGGAGTAAATGTATACAAAGTCGATGAGTCTGACTTGAGAATTAAAAAAAATACATTTTTTTTTGAATTGGGCTAGAGATACGCCAAATCTAACATCCGCCTGGTAGGAAATGGAAAAAGATGAGTACAAATTGGAAGAGTCTGACTTTAAAATTTAAAGAAATTACATTTTTCACAAATTGGGCTAGAGATATGTTAAATCTAGCACCTGTTTGTAGTAAATTTAAGAAATGTATGCAATCTCGATTAGTCTGACAGGAGAATTTAAAAAAACTTAAATTTTTCTCCAATTAAGCTAGAGATGCGACGAATCTAGCATCTGCTTTGTAGTAAATGGAGTAAATGTATACAAAGTCGATGAGTCTGACTTGAGAATTAAAAAAATTAAATTTTTTTTTAATTGGGCTAGAGATACGTTAAATCTAACATCCGCTTTGTAGTAAATGGAAAAAAATGAGTACAAATTGGAAGAGCCTGACTTTAAAATTTAAAGAAATTACATTTTTGTCGAATTGGGCTAGAGATACGCTAAATCTTACATCTGCTCTGTAGTAAATGGAAAAAATGAATACAAACTAGATGAGTCTGACTTTGAATTAAATAAAATTACCTTTTTGTCGAATTGGGCTAGAGATACGCCAAATCTAACATCTGCTTTTTAGTAAATGGAAAAAATGAATAAAAACTCGATGAATCTCATTTTAAAATTTAAAAAAATTACATTTTTCACAAATTGGGCTAGAGATATGTTAAATCTAGCACCTGTTTGTAGTAAATTTAAGAAATGTATACAAACTCGATTAGTCTGACTTGAGAATTTAAAAAAAATTACATTTTTCTCGAGTTGGGCTAGAGATGCGCCAAATCTAACATCTGCTTTGTAGTAAATGGAGTAAATGTATACAAAGTCGATGAGTCTGACTTGAAAATTAAAAAAAATACATTTTTTTTTGAATTGGGCTAGAGATACGCCAAATCTAACATCCGCTTTGTAGGAAATGGAAAAAATGAATATAAACTCGATGAATCTCACTTTAAAATTAAAAAAAAATACATTTTTCACAAATTGGGCTAGAGATATGTTAAATCTAGCACCTGTTTGTAGTAAATTTAAGAAATGTATGCAAGCTCGATTAGTCTGACATGAGAATTTAAAAAAACTTAAATTTTTCTCGAATTAAGCTAGAGATGCGCCGAAACTAGCATCTGCTTTGTAGTAAATGGAGTAAATGTATACAAAGTCGATGAGTCTGACTTGAGAATTGAAAAAATTACATTTTTTTTTAATTGGGCTAGAGATACGCCAAATCTAACATCCGCTTTATAGGAAATGGAAAAAGATGAGTACAAATTGGAAGAGTCTGACTTTAAAATTTAAAGAAATTACATTTTTCACAAATTGGGCTAGAGATATGTTAAATCTAGCACCTGTTTGTAGTAAATTTAAGAAATGTATGCAAACTCGATTAGTCTGACATGAGAATTTAAAAAAACTTAAATTTTTCTCGAATTAAGCTAGAGATGCGCCGAATCTAGCATCTGCTTTGTAGTAAATGGAGTAAATGTGTACAAAGTCGATGAGTCTGACTTGAGAATTGAAAAAATTACATTTTTTTTTAATTGGGCTAGAGATACGCCAAATCTAACATCCGCTTTGTAGTAAATGGAAGAAAATGAGTACAAATTGGAAGAGTCTGACTTTAAAATTTAAAGAAATTACATTTTTGTCGAATTGGGCTAGAGATACGCCAACTCTAACATCTGCTCTGTAGTAAATGGAAAAGATGAATACAAACCAGATGAGTCGGACTTTGAATTAAATAAAATTACCTTTTTTTCGAATTGGGCTAGAGATACGCCAAATCTAACATCTGCTTTTTAGTAAATGGAAAAAATGAATATAAACTCGATGAATCTCACTTTAAAATTAAAAAAAAATACATTTTTCACAAATTGGGCTAGAGATATGTTAAATCTAGCACCTGTTTGTAGTAAATTTAAGAAATGTGCCTATTCAAACTCGATTAGTCTGACATGAGAATTTAAAAAAACTTACATTTTTCTCGAATTGGGCTAGAGATGCGCCAAATCTAACATCTGCTTTGTAGTAAATGGAGTAAATGTATTTGGGCTAGAGATACGCCAAATCTAACTTCCGCTTTGTAGGAAATGAAAAAAAGATGAGTACAAATTGGAAGAGTCTGACTTTAAAATTTAAAGAAATTACATTTTTCACAAATTGGGCTAAAGATACGTTAAATCTAGCACCTGTTTGTAGTAAATTTAAGAAATGTATACAAACTCGATCAGTCTGACTTGAGAATTTAAAAAAACGTACATTTTTCTCGAATTGGGCTAGAGATGCGCCAAATCTAACATATGCTTTGTAGTAGATGGAAAAAATGAATACAAACTCGATGAGTCGGATTTATGAATTAAAAATTTACATTTTGCTCGAATTAAGCTAGAAATACGCCAAATTTAAAATCTGCTTTGTAGTAGGTAAATAGAAAAAATGTATACAAACTCGATGAGTCTGACTTGAGAATTACAAAATTCTTAAATTTTTCACGAATTGGGCTAGATATACGACGAATCTAATATCTGCTTTTTAGTAAATGAAACAAATAAATGGAACAAACTCGATGAGTCTGGCTTGAAAATTTATAAAAATACATTTTTCCCGGATTGGGCTAGAGATATGCCAAATCTAACATCTGCTTTTTAGTAAATGGAAAAAATGAGTACAAACTCGATGAATCTCACTTTAAAATTTAAAAAAAATACATTTTTCACAAATTGGTCTAGAGGTACGTTAAATCTAACACCTGTTTGTAGTAAATTTAAGAAATGTATACAAACTCGATTAGTCTGACTTAAGAATTTAAAAAAACTTACATTTTTCTCGAATTGGGCTAGAGATGCGCCAAATCTAACATCTGCTTTGTAGTAAATAGAGTAAATGTATACAAAGTCGATGAGTCTGACTTGAGAATTAAAAAAATTGCATTATTTTTTTAATTGGGCTAGAGATACGCCAAATCTAACATCCGCTTTGTAGTAAATGGAGTAAATGTATACAAATTCGATGAGTCTGACTTGAGAATTAAAAAAATTACATTTTTTTTTGAGTTGGACTAGAGATACGCCAAATCTAACATCCCCTTTCTAGTAAATGGAAAAAAAATGAGTACAAATTGGTTGAGTCTGACTTTAAAATTTAAAGAAATTACATTTTTTGTCGAATTGGGCTAGAGATACGCCAAATCTAACATCTGCTTTTTAGTAAATGGAAAAAATGAATACAAACTCGATGAATCTCACTTTAAAATTTAAAAAAATTACATTTTTCACAAATTGGGCTAGAGATACGTTAAATCTAGCACCTGTTTGTAGTAAATTTAAGAAATGTATACAAACTCGATTAGTCTGACTTGAGAATTTAAAAAAACTTAAATTTTTCTCGAATTGGGCTAGAGATGCGCCAAGTCTAACATCTGCTTTGTAGTAAATGGGAAAATGTATACAAAGTCGATGAGTCTGACTTGAGAATTAAAAAAATTAATTTTTTTTTTAATTGGGCTAGAGGTACATTAAATCTAACATCCGCTTTGTAGTAAATATAAAAAATGAGTACAAATTGGAAGATTCTGACTTTAAAACTTAAAGAAATTACATTTTGTGTCGAATTGAGCTAGAGATACGCTAAATCTTACATCTGCTTTGTAGTAAATGGAAAAAATGAATACAAACTAGATGAGTCTGACTTTGAATTAAATTAAATTACCTTTTTTTCGAATTGGGCTAGAGATACGCCAAATCTAACATCTGCTTTTTAGTAAATGGAAAAAATGAATAAAAACTCGATGAATCTCATTTTAAAATTTAAAAAAATTACATTTTTTACAAATTGGGCTAGAGATATGTTAAATCTAGCACCTGTTTGTAGTAAATTTAAGAAATGTATACAAACTCGATCAGTCTGACTTGAGAATTAAAAAAAGCTTACATTTTTCTCGAATTGGGCTAGAGATGCGCCAAATCTAACATCTGCTTTGTAGTAAATGGAGTAAATGTATACAAAGTCGATGAGTCTGACTTGAGAATTAAAAAAATTACATTTTTTTTTTAATTGGGCTAGAGATACGTCAAATCTAACATCCGCTTTGTAGTAAATGGAAAAGAATGAGTACAAATTGGAATAGTCTGACTTTAAAATTTAAAGAAATTACATTTTTGTCGAATTGGGCTAGAGATGCGCCAAATCTAACATCTGCTCTGTAGTAAATGGAAAAGATGAATACAAACTAGATGAGTCTGACTTTGAATTAAATAAAATTACCTTTTTTTCGAATTGGGCTAGAGATACGCCAAATCTAACATCTGCTTTTTAGTAAATGGAAAAAATGAATAAAAGCTCGATGAATCTCATTTTAAAATTTAAAAAATTTACATTTTTCACAAATTGGGCTAGAGATATGTTAAATCTAGCACCTGTTTGTAGTAAATTTAAGAAATGTATGCAAACTCGATTAGTCTGACATGAGAATTTAAAAAAACTTAAATTTTTCTCGAATTGGGCTAGAGATGCGCCAAATCTAACATCTGCTTTGTAGTAAATGGAGTAAATGTATACAAATTCGATGACTTAGGAATTAAAAAAATTATATTTTTTTTTGAATTGAGCTAGAGATACGCCAAATCTAACATCCGCTTTGTAGTGAATGGAAAAAAATGAGTACAAATTGGAAGAGTCCGACTTTAAAGTTTAAAGAAATTCCATTTTTGTCGAATTGGGCTAGAGATACGCCAAATCTAACATCTGCTTTGTAGTAAATGGAAAAAATTAATACAAACTAGATGAGTTTGACTTTAGAATTAAAAAAAATTACCTTTTTTTCGAATTGGTCTAGGGATGCGCAAAATCTAATATCTGCTTTGTAGTAAACGGAAAAAATTAATTCAAACTCGATGAGTCTGTCTTGAAAAAACTTAAATTTTTCTCGAATTGAGCTAGGGATACGTCAAATCTAACATCTGCTTTGTATTAAATAGAAAAAATGTATACAAACCTGCTGACGAGTCTGACTTGAGAATTAAAAAAACTTACATTTTTCTCGAATTAGGCTAGAGATACGCAATATCTAATATCTGCTTTGTAGTAAATGGAAAAATTTAATACAAATTCGATGAGTCTGACTTTAGAATTTTAAAAAATTACATTTTTCTCGAATTGGGCTAGAGATACGCCAAATCTAACATCTGCTTTATAGTAAATGGAAAAAATGAATACAAACTCGATGTGTCTGATTTTATAATTTAAAAACATTAAATTTTTCTCGAATTGGATTAGAGATCCGCCAAATCTAACATTTACTTAATTGAAAAATTCAAGGATATCTTAAGGGTTAGAAAACCCTTCGATTGGATGTACCGTCTCGCAACAAGTCGCCTTCAAACTGACTATTTAATGTTTAAAAACTTTTTTTTTACTGTAAAAATATTAAATTTACAGGGTGAAATTTTCCAGCGAGAAGCTACCTGTGATGCCCGACAATGTCGAATGTCGACAAGGCATTATGGAGTCGATAAATGACCTTTCATAGATGGGAAATGTATTTCCAGAAAAGATTTTTTGTTATTCAGGATAATACTACTGGGACGACCTAAGGTCGTTATTTTTATTAACCTATGTATGGAGTGTTGGCCTGTCTTATACGCCGGGGTGAGTGTTCATAATTTGAACTCGTATTTGAAGACTAAACCGGCGAAAGAAAGGCGGTGTGAAATTATGAAGGATCGACTAATGCTGCCACCTGTGAGACGGTGGATGAAGTTTCGGCTCTGCCACCTGTGAGTCGGCGGACGAAATTTCGGCGCTGTCACCTGTGAGTCGTTGGATGAAGTTCCGCCACAGCATAGAACTCGAAACTGGTACGCACCAGTTGACTGACAAACTGGGGACCATTTTTCTTCGTTTCGGTGCCAATAACTAACGATTTGAAACTATGGTAGATGAAACACCACTGGACGATCAGAGATCGTTGTAGTCTATGTGTGTGGTATTGGCGTTTCGTCCCGCGGCCTAGGAAAGGCGGTGTGATGTCATGAAGGATTTCGACTAATGCTGCCACCTGTGAGTCGGGGGATGAAGTTCCGCCAGTATCTTACCGCTTTTTGCTATACTTTTTGGTTGAAGTATCTAACAAACCGGTCTGTATATTTGTCAATTAGTCAAAGCTGTGACAAACTGTGACAAACTAGACAGAAAAACACGCTCCAAATATGGAATATTAAGAAATGAGTACTGGAACATCTCATATAATATGAGATACTCAGCGAATTTAAATTACTTAAGGCAATTAACGAGATAATGATCTGATAACTTAGTAGTTCAAGAGCGATAACGGACTTAAATAATAATTACTATTACTGCTTTAAATTTGAATGCTAAGTCGGCGTCTTACGTTCGAGTCCCAGGGAGGCATAGAGCAGCGTTTGACGTTATCAGCTACGGTCGGTTGCTAGCAGTAGCTGGCGACGCCAAACACGTACTGCGATTTAAATACCCCCGAGAATTTTACCCCGATAAGAATAGTCGGTTCTGATGTTGTAAACAGGGCCGGACTAACATTGATTCAAGGGTTAGTTCAGGTTGTCCGACCCAATAAACAAATCTAATTGTTGCATAATGCAGGTGCCTCACCCTAAGTTCAATAAATCGAATTAATAGTATTTCTCTTCTTCTTTTTGTCATGTTTTTTTTTACCAGATTTATTGAACTAACACTAATAAAACCAAAGATACGAAAACAAGTATCATTTGTCTTTTGAAATGAACACTGTAATGTGCAACAATTTTTTTTTGTGTTTCTCCGAATTGTTTCGTCGGCTTTAGTGATTCTCAGTACTCTCTATTCTTCAGTTTTTTTAGTTTCTCTTTTTTTGTTTCATTGTATTTGTTTGGATGTGTTGAGATGTTTTTTGGATCTCTCAAAAGTTTATATTATTAAAATGATTTAGAAACCTTATTTCTTCAAAGTATTGCTTTTCTCTTGTTTCTCTGGCGCTCTACATTTTTCACTAAACTTATTATACAGATTGAACTCTTTGGTGATTCGTAAAGAAGCCTTATAGAAAATAATTTCCAAAAGCCACATTTTGAAAAGTTCTTTAAGGAGTTTTAAAGATAACCCAAGCAAGTTGATAGCCATTTTCAACTCTTTTTTTATAAAAAAATTCTATGATCAATTTAGATTTGTTGCCTCAAAAAAAAAATTGCCTTATTTTTGAATGTCAAGTTTGTTTGTAAGCTCATTTTTACCTTTTTCGTGGATATCTATTATGTGGGAACAAACTTTTTACACTTAATTGATGGTTCTTAGCCTTGTTAATGAAAAATTTAGAAATTGGAAAAAGGAGCAGAAATAGCCTAACAAACGTTCAAAAGTCAGCTTACCAGTGATGTAAGATATTTGACCAGAAGAAGTAAAAAAAAAATTATAACTTTTTTTACATGAGAGCAATAATTTTCAGAAAAGAAATTTAATGGAGGACTTGTAAATAGGTACTAATTATAATCTACTTAAAGTAAATTTCATTGTAAATTGATGCATTTTTAATCAATTATATATATTTTTTTTAAATCCCGCCTAGTCCGCATTCAGTTGACGCCATTTTAGTTTAATCGCATTCAGACTACGTCAACACACTTGACATCAGGTAGGGTGACATTGACGTGTAACAAGACGACGTGGAGCCCAGCTGATTGTCACTTTGGGACAAGTGACACGGGTGCTCCACTGACAAGGAGATCCACGACAACTGACAGAGGGTCCACGATAAACGACATATGACATTGACACATTTACACAGTATTTTTGACAGGTGACACTACACAGAATAAATTCGATCTGCAGGAAACATTGCCCTGTAAACTTCTATTTTACTTCTGAATTAATCCCTACATTTGTCAACAGGCAAACAAAAATAAGTAATTTTAATCAAGTCATTCAGGTAAAATGTTGGCCATTTTAATGAAAAAGTTTGTCAAGAGAGCTGCTTTTTGTAGCTGAAAGGGTTCGAAGCTACAGCCATTTGAAAAATGAGCGGAATTGGGGAACTATCAAATACTCCCCAATATATCAGAATTTAGGAAAAAACTGTCGAAACTATTAAAACTAGAACATTATTTGTCGCTTAATGGAAAAGTGGAAGAATGTCAGTTTAATGCATTTTCATAATAATATATTTAAATCCGCCTACGTCAACTGCATAATCTAGCAAAATGACTGCTAATAATATATTATATCAGGTATTAAATCGAATGGATTATCCCTGTTTAATGACATTATTTGGAAAATTATTTTTAGGCAAATCAACTCCTCAGGGACCAGGTAACTTATTATTACCACACTTTTCATTTAAAGTGGATTTATTTTGCATAAACAAATACTTACTCTGGACTAGCTTGCTTGTATATATACACTAATAGCCTACCAATCATCAAAATTCATATACTCATACATACATATTTCGGCTTTAGCTACTCCTATTAATATTGCAACATGAATATTTTAACATCTTTTGTCAGCCTTTTTGCAAATTTCTCTGCCCGCCATTTATTCCGGCGTAACTAATGCAAAGTTGAAAATAGTTTTGCATTTCAAAACCATCAAATGAATATTGTTTTAGGACTAACACACACACATGTGGTTTCAATATTATTATGTTTTATCTGATTTATATGCTGCTGTCATGCAAAACTTAACAATCGATCGATAACTAAACAATGGGGCCGGTTTTTGGAAGCCTTCGTTAACATTCATTTCACCGTTAGGCAGAATTTCTCTCCAAGAAATCCAATTGCGCGCCTTTACTAATAAAACCCACCCCCGCGCCCCTCGCCTCACGTCCCCCACGTTGCTACCCATTAAGGGAGCCCAATTAAAACTGAGAGAGAGTGGAGAAAATTAAACCTCGGCATAAAACATTTCTAGCAAAACTAGTAAAATGTTTTGTCTGATTTCGAATCCCTTGTTTGGATGTAATTCTACACGAGGGTTGGTCACGTTTGTGTGTAGTCTTGGACGAGAGGGGGTTGGGGAGGTTTTTAATGGAACGATTTTTGGAGAGAAAAAGCGAATTTACCTGTGGGGTTTTAACCGTGCCAAAGTCAAAAATGCGTTTTTTTCGATACCCAAATTTACGGCGTCCCTACCGTCACTTAAGGGCTATGGGGGGGGGGGTAATAAGGTCCCCCCCCTCCATGCGTAGATTTCCTAGACGACTGACCCCACGACAGGGCTAGTACAGTGCCAATACAGTACCAGGCGAAAGGGCATATCCTTAAGCACTTTTAATCTTACCCTCCAAAGATGTAACTTTAATACAGAGTGACTAAAAATTGTCCAAAAACAGTTAATCAAAAGTGTCCAAAATAGTATAGTAGTTATTTGCAATTTTTAGTAAAACTATAGCGGGGCCCACTTTCGGTTGTATATGTGGCACTAAAACACGTGGAGAGAAAAAATATCAGTTGTTAGTTTTAGTCTACATCTTATATCGGGTGAGCTACAAAAGTATTTCTGTACTATTAATATTAAATTTTGTGGCAATTTGGGTGTACTTTTCTCACATTACACTCCGTAGATTTCACATTTTGGCAGCAAAAAGACTGAAACAAGTTGCGTTATTTTTAAAGTAGTAAATTAGTTTCGCGTTAAAACTAATGAAATTTTCGCAATAAATTAACTGTTATCAATTTACATGAAAAAATCCTAAAATTCTAGGTTACAACACTTTTTTGGGACACTCTATACTATCCAAAACGTAAATATATGCCCTATTTATCATATGACTACTAGAACCTACGAATAAAATCGATTACTATTGATTTATATGGGAAAAGTCGATATTTCTATATTAAGCCTATGAGCCAACTGGCCCAAAAACCTAAATTTTTAGATAAAAATCGTGAATTTCAGCTTTCAACAGCTTATATCGCGTTTTAATGAGGATTTATCCCAAAACCTATAAGAGGAGCCAAAAAAGTAGAATAATTTTAGTGTTTTTTAACAATTTGTGCATAAAATGGCGAAGGAATTATTTCGCAGTAAATACTCATATATATATGAACACCAGACTCCTTGCATAATTATAAAATTGCTTTCATTAGTAAGTTTTAATAAAGCTTTCATCGCCTATATCTAACATCTTATTCTGCTTAGTCTACTTACTTAATAATCCATCCTTTTTATGTAAAATACACACTGCTTATGGACCTTTTATGCATTATTAGCATATATTAGCTTCCTGCATCATTTTTTGAGCCACCCTATACTATCTAAAACAGAAATCAACGTCCTATTCATTATAAAACGACTTGAAGTAACAAATAAAATCGTTTACTATAGATTTAAATGATACATATAGAAAATTCTATGTTAAACATATGGGGCTCTCAAACCGGCCCAAAAAACTAAATTTTGAGATAAAAGTCGTGCATTGCTGCCTTTAACAGCTAATATCTCGTTTCGATGAAGATTTATCAAAAAATGTATAAGAACAGCTAAGGAAGTAAAAGAATAGAGCTACACGCAGAGCTACACGTAGAAGCTCTGACTAGAACAGTAACTGAGCACGGGTGGCCCAAAAATAAAGTAAAAATTTTGCACTTTTATTTAATTTTCTCGAAAACCGTGAAAGCTAGCTTCATTCTGATACATGCATCTGATAGCCCTTAATGACCTCTTCATACATCATATTAACCTGCATATCGAAAAACCTTACCGTTTCCAAGATAAACAAAAAAATGTAAAAATTTCAAAATTTTCAAAGGGGGGTGGTCGTGAAAATTTTCGACCGAAATCGATTGTCATAGATTTTATCACAAATAGTCTCAAATGAAAGAGGGGAAAAAATATGTGAAAAATTTGCAATTTTGGAATTTTTAGTAACTTCCTTCCCCTTCAAAATGGCGCCTTAAACGTAATTTTTTCCCATGAATAGAGCATTCTCGACCACAAAATACCTGCTTAATTTGTCGTTCAAGGTTTTTAATTTAGTTGACGTAATGTTCGATCAAATAAAAAGATTAGGTAATTTTTACAACATTTTAATAGTTTTTCACTTCCCATGAGACTGTTATTAAACTTAGCAAAATAGTAATTAACGTTTTGAGCAGTATTTGAGCCGACTCACATTTATTTGAGTCACTGTTGCCGTAAATGGTTTTGCTATAAAATGGCAAATATCACTCTATCCCTATAAATGAGAAATTTAATCAGTCAAATCTCAGAACCTAAAACGATAAAATCGAACAATTAGTAGTTTATTTTACCATTTTTTACGCTTTTTTCACTTTTCTTAACTGGTCTTGTTAAAAACATTGATTTTTTAAGATCTTTTTTATATAATTTTAACCCGAAAAAACTTTCAAGTCAAGAGAATTTTTGTTCGAAAAAGAACTTTATTTTATACATTTTTGTCGCTTTTGGTACAAAATTGGAAATATTTATGATTTTCAAATTTTTGTACAACTTTTAGGTTTTGTTGTTTTTTACTTTTGTAGTGTTTTTAACTTTTGTAGCTTTTTAAGCGCTTTTTTTCTTTTTTATTGTCCTTTTGATCTTCATTTTTTTCCTATTTTTTTTCCTTAACCTAAGCCTTTAAAAGTGATGTTTATGACCGGCCGTGGCGCCCTCGAGCGAACCGAACGGTCAATCGTAGAACTACGAAACCAGGCCGACATTTGGAAAATTTGCAGGTTTTGCTTCGAAATTTAATTGGCACCACTTTCCGCTTTTTTTGCGCAAAAGCTTCCAGGTGTCGAAAGGGAACATTCAAAGGTATGCCATGGGATTAAAAAGTTCAAAAATTTGTCAAAATTTCTAAATAAAAAAGGGCTTTTACCGACCATTTTTTTTACACTCTTTTCACGCCTTGGCGCAAAACCGTGTTTTTGAAGTATTAGCTCCTGATTTTTCAAGTTTTTTTTACAAATTTTGGCCCGAAAAAAAAACTTTACTAAAAAATCGTAAATCTATTTCACTTATAAAAATTTTCGTTTGAAAAAAAGAACTTTATTTTGTACGTTTTCGACGCTTTTAATACCAAATTAGAAATATTTATGACTTTCAGATTTTTCCACTTTTATAAATTTTCTTGTTATTAACTTGTGCCTTTGTAGTGTTTTTTTCTTTCGTATTGTTGTTTTAGTAATCATAATTTCCTCTTTTTATCCTTCGTCGTATTTATTTAATTTGATGTTGTTTCATTTTTTTCTAATAGAAATAAATGATAATTTTCATTGCATTCTCATTTTTCAAAGTGTTTCTCACCTAGAATTGAACTTTTCCGATAAGTAAATATTCCTAATTTTGCAAGTTTTTTTGCAGTTTTGACCCCGAAACAAATCAACTGTTTCACGTTATTTCAAGTAAGTTAATTTTTTTATTGCTCATTTTATCTGCAGTTTAGTACCACAGACCAATCTTCTACGTTTCCTTTAAGGATCAATTCCAGATTTTTTTGTTTCAGTGATTTTCGTCATTTTTTATTGAAAATTAATTTTTATATAAACCTAACCTGAACTAACTTTTGCAGCGTTTTAAGTGATTTTTCTTTTTTATTGTTCTTTTGATCTTCATTTTTATCTATTTTTTCCGATTTTCCTCTAGTCTAGCTTAGACTTCAAGTTTAAGCCTTTAAAGTTGATGTTTATGTTTCGAAAACTGTCAGTTGTCAGTTGAGAACAATGAGCGGCCGTTGCGCCCTCGGGCGAACAAAACGGCGAATCGTAGAACTACGAAACCAGGCCGATATTTGGAAAATTTGCAAGTTTTGATTCGAAATTCAATTGGCCATTTCTCGCTTTTCTTTGCGCAAAAGCTTTCAGGTGTCGAAAGCGGAACATTCCAAAGTATGCCATGGGATTAAAAGTTTAAAAATTTATAAAAATTTCAAAGTAGAACACAGGGGGTTTCTTTTGTCGTGTAACTACCCGAATTTGTATCGAGGTCAACTTTCAAAAACTGAGAGTTCAAATTTTTTTTTAACTCATGCTTAATTGTAATACCAATTTGCTTGGAATACATTTGTTCTTATTTAAAAAGAAATTACTTAAACAACTGCTGAGAATGATATTTTTGACATGTGTCATTCCGTCATTAGGAAAAGTGCAAATTAATACCATGTTCAAGTGCCGAAGCGGTAATTGTCTCGGTTGAGTCTTTGGTTCTTTGTGGTTTTGCTTGACATATGACACACCTTTAACATGACGTTCCTGCGAATTTTTGCTTACAATTTTGTTCGTCGTGGAAGGGCCACGTCATGGCTTCGTGTTTGTGTAAGTGGTTATAACCATTTCGCTTAAATACGTTTGGTTTTGATCGGTAATAACCGGTTACCCGCTTGAACGCGACTTAAGCGTTGAGGCCAATGTAACAAGTGCTCGAATTGCTCTGACGGCTGACAGTGACTTAATAAACATTTGACATTTTGACAAGGGACAAGTGACTTCTATTGTTGTGTGATGTTATGCAACTAAATATACAAAAAATAATACTTTTGAAAATATTTTTGTCTTTTGAAGATCAATTTATTTTATCTATTGTCAGCACTTTAATTAATGCCAAAGTAACAGATTATGATCCGTTTTCTTTTTATAAGGCCAATAAATGTATACGGGGTGACATAAGATATATGTAACAGCTCAGCGTTTCCACAATTTTTATTTTCAAAATTTGAAATATGGAGGTGATAAAAAAGTCGTAGATGTGCTTCAAATCACGTTCCAAGCACTTAGGCACGACTTCTCGTTTAACCGGAAGTATCACCATATTTCATGTTTTTAAATGGAACACCCTGTATATTTGTTGAGTTTCGGAACCCCTTCGAATTCTAAGTTATTAACATGTAACATGATGTATACTTATCTCTTACCGTTTTCGAGAAAAGCGCGTCCGAACTTTCCATATCATCAATAATAAATGTGGATTTTTATAGAAATAAATTAACATCGATAAGCCCTGATTAAATAAACTACCATTTTTTTAGGCTCTGTCACCCGCTATATACCGAGTGACACAAGATGACATCATCTTGTGTGTCACCCGGTATATACCGGGTGACACAAGATGTATATAATCACTCAGCGCATCCACAATTTTTATTTTCAAAATCTGATATCTGGAGGTGATAAATAACTCATAGATGTGCTTCAGATCCCGCTTCAAGCTCTTAGACACGACTTCCAGTTTAACCGAAAGTATCGCCATATTTAGTTTTTTAAATGGAACACCCTGTATATTTGTTCATTTTCGGATTCCCCGTAGTACTGTAAGTAGTTAACATGTAATATGATGTACACCTATCTCTTACCGTTTTCGAGAAAACCGCGCCCGAACATTTCATCTCATCAATAATAAATGTGGATTTTTAAAGAAACAAATCAACATCGATCAGCCCTGATTAAATAAACTACCATTTTTTTAGTCTCCGTCAACCGGTATACACCGGGTGACACAAGATGTATGTTACAGCTCAGCGTTTCCACAATTTTTATTTTCAAAATTTGAAATTTGTAGGTGATAAAAAAGTCATAGATGTGGTTCAGATCCCGTTTCAAGCACTTAGGCACAGCTTCCAGTTTAACCGAAAGTATCGCCATATTTAATTTTTTTAATGGAGCACCCTGTATAATTGTTGATTTTCGGATTCCCCGTCGAATTATAAGTAATTAACATGTAGCATAATGTATACTTATCTCTTACCGTTTTCGAGAAAAGCGCGCCCGAACTTTCCATATCATCAATAATAAATGTGGATTTTTATAGAAACAAATCAACATCGATAAGCTCTGATTAATTAAACTACCATTTTTTTAGGCTCTGTCACCCGCTATATACCGAGTGACACAATATGACATCATCTTGTGTGTCACCCGGTATATACCGGGTGACACAAGATGTATATAACCACTCAGCGAATCCACAATTTTTATTTTCAAAATCTGATATCTGGAGGTGATAAATAACTCATAGATGTGCCTCAGATCTCGCTTCAAGCACTTAGGCACGACTTCCAGTTTAACCGAAAGTATCGCCATATTTAGTTATTTAAATGGAACACCCTGTATATTTGTTCATTTTCGGATTCCACGTAGTATTGTAAGTAATTAACATGTAATATGATGTACACCTATCTCTTACCGTTTTCGAGAAAACCGCGCCCGAACATTTCATCTCATCAATAATAAATGTGGATTTTTAAAGAAACAAATCAACATCGATCAGCCCTGATTAAATAAACTACCATTTTTTTAGGCTCCGTTAACGGTATACACCGGGTGACACAAGATGTATGTAACTGCTCAGCGTTTCCACAATTTTTATATTCAAAATTTGAAATATCGAGGTGATAAAAAAGTCATAGATGTGGTTCAGATCCCGTTTCAAGCACTTAGGCACGACTTCCGGTTTAACCGAAAGTACCGCCATATTTAATTTTTTAAAAGGAACACCCTGTATATTTGTTCATTTTCGGATTCCACGTCGAATTCTAAGTAATTAACATGTAACATAATGTATGCTTATCTCTTACCGTTTTCGAGAAAATCGCGCCCGAACTTTCCATATCATCAATAATAAATGTGGATTTTTATAGAAACAAATCAACATCGATAAGCTCTGATTAATTAAACTACCATTTTTTTAGGCTCTGTCACCCGCTATATACCGAGTGACACAATATGACATCATCTTGTGTGTCACCCGGTATATACCGGGTGACACAAGATGTATATAACCACTCAGCGCTTCCACAATTTTTATTTTCAAAATCTGATATTTGGTGGTGATAAATAAGTCATAGATGTGCTTCAGATCCCGCTTCAAGCACTTAGGCACGACTTCCAGTTTAACCGAAAGTATCGCCATATTTAGTTTTTTAAATGGAACACCCTGTATATTTGTTCATTTTCGGATTCCCCGTAGTATTGTAAGTAGTTAACATGTAATATGATGTACACCTATCTCTTACCGTTTTCGAGAAAACCGCTCCCGAACATTTCGTCTCATCAATAATAAATGTGGATTTTTAAAGAAACAAATCAACATCGATAAGCTCTGATTAATTAAACTACCATTTTTTTAGGCTCTGTCACCCGCTATATAACGAGTGACACAATATGACATCATCTTGTGTGTCACCCTATATACACCGGGTGACACAAGATGTATGTAACAGCTCAGCGTTTCCACAATTTTTATTTTCAAAATTTGAAATTTGGAGGTGATAAAAAAGTCATAGATGTGGTTCAGATCCCGTTTCAAGCACTTAGGCACGACTTCCAGTTTAACCGAAAGTATCGCCATATTTAATTTTTTTAATGGAGCACCCTGTATAATTGTTGATTTTCGGATTCCCCGTCGAATTATAAGTAATTAACATGTAGCATAATGTATACTTATCTCTTACCGTTTTCGAGAAAAGCGCGCCCGAACTTTCCATATCATCAATAATAAATGTGGATTTTTATAGAAACAAATCAACATCGATAAGCTCTGATTAATTAAACTACCATTTTTTTAGGCTCTGTCACCCGCTATATACCGAGTGACACAATATGACATCATCTTGTGTGTCACCCGGTATATACCGGGTGACACAAGATGTATATAACCACTCAGCGAATCCACAATTTTTATTTTCAAAATCTGATATCTGGAGGTGATAAATAACTCATAGATGTGCCTCAGATCTCGCTTCAAGCACTTAGGCACGACTTCCAGTTTAACCGAAAGTATCGCCATATTTAGTTATTTAAATGGAACACCCTGTATATTTGTTCATTTTCGGATTCCACGTAGTATTGTAAGTAATTAACATGTAATATGATGTACACCTATCTCTTACCGTTTTCGAGAAAACCGCGCCCGAACATTTCATCTCATCAATAATAAATGTGGATTTTTAAAGAAACAAATCAACATCGATCAGCCCTGATTAAATAAACTACCATTTTTTTAGGCTCCGTTAACGGTATACACCGGGTGACACAAGATGTATGTAACTGCTCAGCGTTTCCACAATTTTTATATTCAAAATTTGAAATATCGAGGTGATAAAAAAGTCATAGATGTGGTTCAGATCCCGTTTCAAGCACTTAGGCACGACTTCCGGTTTAACCGAAAGTACCGCCATATTTAATTTTTTAAAAGGAACACCCTGTATATTTGTTCATTTTCGGATTCCACGTCGAATTCTAAGTAATTAACATGTAACATAATGTATGCTTATCTCTTACCGTTTTCGAGAAAATCGCGCCCGAACTTTCCATATCATCAATAATAAATGTGGATTTTTATAGAAACAAATCAACATCGATAAGCTCTGATTAATTAAACTACCATTTTTTTAGGCTCTGTCACCCGCTATATACCGAGTGACACAATATGACATCATCTTGTGTGTCACCCGGTATATACCGGGTGACACAAGATGTATATAACCACTCAGCGCTTCCACAATTTTTATTTTCAAAATCTGATATTTGGTGGTGATAAATAAGTCATAGATGTGCTTCAGATCCCGCTTCAAGCACTTAGGCACGACTTCCAGTTTAACCGAAAGTATCGCCATATTTAGTTTTTTAAATGGAACACCCTGTATATTTGTTCATTTTCGGATTCCCCGTAGTATTGTAAGTAGTTAACATGTAATATGATGTACACCTATCTCTTACCGTTTTCGAGAAAACCGCTCCCGAACATTTCGTCTCATCAATAATAAATGTGGATTTTTAAAGAAACAAATCAACATCGATAAGCTCTGATTAATTAAACTACCATTTTTTTAGGCTCTGTCACCCGCTATATAACGAGTGACACAATATGACATCATCTTGTGTGTCACCCTATATACACCGGGTGACACAAGATGTATGTAACAGCTCAGCGTTTCCACAATTTTTATTTTCAAAATTTGAAATTTGGAGGTGATAAAAAAGTCATAGATGTGGTTCAGATCCCGTTTCAAGCACTTAGGCACGACTTCCAGTTTAACCGAAAGTATCGCCATATTTAATTTTTTTAATGGAGCACCCTGTATAATTGTTGATTTTCGGATTCCCCGTCGAATTATAAGTAATTAACATATAGCATAATGTATACTTATCTCTTACCGTTTTCGAGAAAAGCGCGCCCGAACTTTCCATATCATCAATAATAAATGTGGATTTTTATAGAAACAAATCAACATCGATAAGCTCTGATTAATTAAACTACCATTTTTTTAGGCTCTGTCACCCGCTATATACCGAGTGACACAATATGACATCATCTTGTGTGTCACCCGGTATATACCGGGTGACACAAGATGTATATAACCACTCAGCGAATCCACAATTTTTATTGTCCAAATCTGATATCTGGAGGTGATAAATAACTCATAGATGTGCCTCAGATCTCGCTTCAAGCACTTAGGCACGACTTCCAGTTTAACCGAAAGTATCGCCATATTTAGTTATTTAAATGGAACACCCTGTATATTTGTTCATTTTCGGATTCCACGTAGTATTGTAAGTAATTAACATGTAATATGATGTACACCTATCTCTTACCGTTTTCGAGAAAACCGCGCCCGAACATTTCATCTCATCAATAATAAATGTGGATTTTTAAAGAAACAAATCAACATCGATCAGCCCTGATTAAATAAACTACCATTTTTTTAAGCTCTATACACCGGGTGACACAAGATGTATGTGACAGCTCAGCGTTTCCACAATTTTTATTTTCAAAATATGAAATTTGGAGGTGATAAAAAAGTCATAGATGTGGTTCAGATCCCGTTTCAAGCACTTAGGCACGACTTCCAGTTTAACCGAAAGTATCGCCATATTTAATTTTTTTAATGGAGCACCCTGTATAATTGTTGATTTTCGGATTCCCCGTCGAATTATAAGTAATTAACATATAGCATAATGTATACTTATCTCTTACCGTTTTCGAGAAAAGCGCGCCCGAACTTTCCATATCATCAATAATAAATGTGGATTTTTATAGAAACAAATCAACATCGATAAGCTCTGATTAATTAAACTACCATTTTTTTAGGCTCTGTCACCCGCTATATACCGAGTGACACAATATGACATCATCTTGTGTGTCACCCGGTATATACCGGGTGACACAAGATGTATATAACCACTCAGCGAATCCACAATTTTTATTTTCAAAATCTGATATCTGGAGGTGATAAATAACTCATAGATGTGCTTCAGGTCTCGCTTCAAGCACTTAGGCACGACTTCCAGTTTAACCGAAAGTATCGCCATATTCAGTTATTTAAATGGAACACCCTGTATATTTGTTAATTTTCGGATTCCACGTAGTATTGTAAGTAATTAACATGTAATAAGATGTACACCTATCTCTTACCGTTTTCGAGAAAACCGCGCCCGAACATTTCATCTCATCAATAATAAATGTGGATTTTTAAAGAAACAAATCAACATCGATCAGCCCTGATTAAATAAACTACCATTTTTTTAAGCTCTATACACCGGGTGACACAAGATGTATGTGACAGCTCAGCGTTTCCACAATTTTTTTTTTCAAAATTTGAAATATGGAGGTGATAAAAAAGTCATAGATGTGGTTCAGATCCCGTTTCAAGCACTTAGGCACGACTTCCGGTTTAACCGAAAGTACCGCCATATTTAATTTTTTAAAAGGAACACCCTGTATGTTTGTTCATTTTCGGATTCCACGTTGAATTCTAAGTAATTAACATGTAACATTATATATACTTATCTCTTACCGTTTTCGAGAAAATCGCGCCCGAACTTTCCATATCATCAATAATAAATGTGGATTTTTATGGAAACGAATCAACATCGATCAGCCCTGATTGCATAAACTACAATTTTTTTAGGCTCTCTATCAACACACATTAAAACAAGTGTTTCCAACTTGCCAAGACGACTTATATCTTGTGTAGCCGGTATATACCGGGTGACATAAGACGTATGTAACAGCTCAGCGTTTCCACAATTTTTATTTGAAAAATTTGACATTTAGAGGTGATAAATAAGTCACAGACGTGCTTCAGATCCCGTTTCAAGCACTTAGGCACGACTTCCGGTTTAACCGAAAGTACCGCCATATTTAATATTTTAAAAGGATCACCCTGTATATTTGTTCATTTTCGGATTCCCCGTCGAATTCTAAGTAATTAACATGTAACATTATATATACTTATCTCTTACTGTTTTCGAGAAATCGGGCCCGGACATTCCATATCATCAATAATAAATGTGGACTTTTATGGAAGCAAATCAACATCGATCAGCCTTGATTTCATAAACCACCATTTTTTTACGCTCTCTATCCATAGACATTTAAAAAAGTGTTTCGTACTTGTGACGCGGTATAAACCGGGTGACACAAGATGTATGTAACAGCTCAGCGTTTCCACAATTTGTATTTTCAAAATTTGAAATTTGGAGGTGATAAATAAGTCGTAGATGTGCTTCAGATCACGTTTCAAGCATTTTCGGTTTAACCGAAAGTACCAAAATATTTAATTTTTTAAATGGAACACCCTGTGTATTTGTTGATTTTCGGATTCCCCGTCGAATTCTAATTTATTTACATGTAACATGATGTATGCTTTCTTGATGTTCCCTTGTTTCCATAAAAATCCACATTTATTATTGATGATATGAAAAGTTCAGGCGCGATTTTCTCGAAAACGGTAAGAGATAAGCATACATTATGTTACATGTTAATAACTTAGAATTCGACGCGGAATCCGAAAATGAACAAATATACAGGCTGTTCCATTAAAAAAAATGAAGTATAGCGGTACTTCTGGTTAAACTGGAAGTCGTGCCTAAGCGCTTGAAACGGTAGCAGAAGCACGTTTATGACCTGTTTATCACCTCGAAATTTCATATTTTTAAAATAAAAACTGTGGAAACACTGGGTTACATACATCTTGTGTCACCCGGTATACCATATCAATACAGTCCACTTAATAATCGTTTAAATCAATGGGGCCAATTATCGAACCCAACCCCCACATTACAAAAGATGTGGTTCTCGCTATTAGTCGTCCTCTTTGACAATATCATGGACGTGTTTCATGATTTTTCTGGAGCGTTTAGCTCATAGCGTTTTGAAGTATGTCTCTGAAAGTCACTAGGCCCTAATTTAAGGACTCCTACAGCAGCCATTCCACAACCCCACCGTTTCGTCGTTCGTTTGTTTTGGAAAAGGGGGTGGGCCTCCGGCCACCGCATCCTTTTCTTCAATTGTTTCCCGATCGTCGATATTCAAAGCACGCTTTTACAAATTGTTTAATTAAATCAAGGGAGGCCGCGCACACGGCGCGACGTTCTCTTGTTTCCAGCGCCGACTGTGTCTTGGAAATTAAATTTAAGACTTCGCAGAGACTTTGACGCGTTTTGGGACTTTGCGTTCGCTATTCAATTGCTTTGTTCGCGGAACTTTCTTGGCACAGCTAATTGAATGGGAATCGTCTTATTTCGCAGTCTCCCCTGGAAATTGTCTATTTTTCCTTGTCCCCGCTCTCCCGACGGGTTAAATTGAGTTAGTTGTTTCGGAACAGGAAGCAGCCATCAGGCGCACGTTTAGTAACCAGATACCGGAGCTGCCGGTTTTTCCGCTGGAGTTATCGCTAATGGTTGTGTCACACCCACCCCCTCCCCCCTTATTATACTTTCTATGATCCTATCGATTCATATAAAAAGTTATGGCCGCCTTTTTGTATTTCCCTTCCACGAGCCCCGTCTTTTTTCACCCCCTCATCAAAATTTACCCCATGCTCGCCCTTGTGCTTCTTATTTCACCCTCCTTCCCATCCGAACGTATTTAACATCATTTGTATTCTAAACAGAGCCCGAAATGTTTTACTAAAGTAAACTGAGACTTTGGGGGAATTTCCAAATTTTAATTGAGAATATAAGACGTGGAATGAGGGTCGGCTAACTTCCAAAGCACGGAGTCCCTGGAGTTACAACCCCCGGCACACTAAAATACAAAACGTTGTAATATTAATATTTATTTGCATAATTGTTCGTTTCGGTGAGAAACTGGAACGAAATATTTAAGTACAATTCCAATAAACCCCGTCGAATCATATTTAACAGGGTTAGATTCCTTTATTTCGCCCTTTATGTGCCGAAACTAAAACCTTTCCAGCGACCGTAGCTCAAAGGCAGGAAAGCAGGAGGCAACAAAAGCAAAGTAAGATGCAATTAAAATCCTCAGATTTCTATTGGTCCGGGACTACGCGACTATTCTGCTGGCAAAGCTCCGAGAATAAGTTTGAATTTTCAAGTTATAGCTTTACGATTACAATTTCGGCTCCTATTGTTGCGTTTCGAACCGGGAATGTGTTTTTAGTGAAGACAATAGGGCCGTAGATCCATTTTATCATAAAAAATTGGAGGAAGTTTGGTAAGACAACAGGAAAGAAGAAAATAGAAAAATGAGAAGTCATAATTAGTCTATAGAAACGTTGTTTTCAAAATTTCCCACTGGTTTCGGAAATATTCGCAAAAAATCAAAATTTCGAAAAAAAAGTTTTTATTTTTTTAAGTCTTAATTTTAAGAGATAATTGACACTTTTTCATAGCCACTTTTTGCTCTCTTCAACGTGCTACTTTCGAATTTAAAATCCGACGTTTCGTTTTCGTGCAACCATCATCAACTTTATTTTTTTTAAATATGATTCCAAACTCTTTATATCGAATTTCAAATCTACATGCAATTTTGCATTCGGTGATATGCGACAAATCTCTTAAGTTTTTGCGTAAAAAAAAATATTTTAACATATTACACCAAACGGATTTATAAATAGCAAGACTTCATTTGGTTTTAGCAAACTTTTCAGTACATGGGTTTCCAAGATAACATCTCAGGCGTGAACGTGACGTCATTACAACGTCAACTTTTGGTGTTCTTCGTTATTCGATGTCACTTGACGAAAAATTGATGTGATTCTTCGACGTGATAACGACAAACATAGTGACGTCATAAAAAAGGTTATGTTTAGTTGAATAATTTTTCTGCATATTTAATGCACCTAATAAACATACAAAATATACACTTAACATATTATTTAATTGACTTACATAAAAAAAAATTATTAGATGACAATGTCATAAACCAACATTTTTAGCTTCTTTGGCGCAAAAAAAGTAATTTAAAATACGCAGAAACTATTGATAATTTTTTTTTATATTTTATATTGGGGTATAGCCGCATCGTGTCACTAAAGTCAAAATTTTTAAATATCATGTTATTTTTAGACCAAATTTTCTTGTTACTAAGTCAAAATTTAGAAAACTTTATGTTACGCTGTAGATTAAATATTCGTGTTACTAAAGTCAAAACTTTATGTTTGTTTGTACAAAATTTTATGTTACTTTTGCATTAAAATTTCTTGTTACGATGTAAACATGTTTTAATTTTGTGTTACGTTTGGACTAAAAATTTCTGTTACCAAAGTCGAAATTTTTAAATTTCGAATTACTTTTAGACCAACATTTCTTGTTACCAAGCGAAAATAATAAAAATTCGTGTTACGTTTAGATTAACATTTTCTGTAAAAATTTTTAAATTTTGTATTATGTTTTATACTATATTTTCACGTTACTAGAGTTAGAACTTTAAAATTTGATGTTACTTTCGGATCGATGTAATGTATTTCTGGTTTCTAAATTAAATTTTTTAAATTTTGTGTTACGTTTACAATACACTTTTGTGTTAACTACGCAATTTCAAAATTTCGTGTTTCTTGTTACTAAGACAAAATTAAATAATCTTGTGTTATGTTTGACTAACATTTCAAATTAAACTTTTGAGAACTTGTGTAACTTCAAAACCAAATTTTTCTGTAACGTTTAGATTAAAATTTACTGTTACTAAAATCAAAATATTTAAATTTTCTGTTACTTTTGAACCACAATTTTTTGTTACCTTGTCAAACGTAAACAATTTTGTGTTACGTGTTGACTAACATTTCAAGTAAAATTTTTAATATTTTGTGTTACTTCCAGGCCAAAATTTCGTGTTACATTTAAACTAAAAATTTCTGTTAAAAAAAATTGAACCTTAAATATTTGATGTTACTTTCGGATCAAAATTTCCAGTTACTAAACAAAATTTTTTTATATTTGTGTTACGTTTAGATTACAATTTCGTGTAATTACAGTTAAAATAAAAAAAAATGTGTTAATCACTCTTACACCAAAATTTCGTGTTATTAATTCATAATTAACTTTGTGTTACGTTTAGACTAAAACCATCTGTTACTAATACCAAATTTTTATACCAAAGTTTTATGTAACTGTCAGAACAAAATTTTACCCTGCCAAGTCAAAATAAAAAATTTGTTATACGTTTAGACTAACATATTAAGTAAAAATTTTGACATTTCAGTTACTTTTAGACCAAAAGTTCTCGTTGCTCAGCAAACCGTTTTAAATTTCGTGTTACGCTTTAAGCGAAATTTTCTATGTTACTAAAGTCAAAACTTAAAAAATGTGTGCCACTTTCGGATCAAAATTTCTTGTTACTAAGTAAACATTTTTTTATTTTGTGTTACATTTAGATAACAATTTCGTGTTCTTACAGTCAATATCAAAAATTTTGTGTAACGTTTAAACTAACATTTTCTATTACTATGGTCAACTTTTTTAAATTTCCTGTTACTTTTAAATCAAAATGTCTTGATACGAGATCAAAATTAAAAAACTCGTGTTATGTCTAGACTAACAGCTCAAGTCAAAATTTTGAGATTTTATGTTACTTTCAGACCAAAATTTCTCATTGCTAAGTGGAAATTTTAATGTTGTTGTACCCTTTCGACTAAATGTACGTGTTATTAAATTCAAAACTTAAAAATTTGATGTTACATTTGGATCTAAATTTTTTGTTGTTAAGTAGAAATGCTTGATTGAGATACGTTTAGACTAAAGTTTCTAGTAACACAGCGGTCAAAATTTAAAAAATTTGCATTACATTTAAACCAAAATTTCATATTACTACAGACAAAATTTCAAAAAATTGTGTTACTCACTCTTAGACCAAAATTTCGTGTTACTAAAACTTTGTATTACGCTCTAGATTAAACTTTCGTGTTGCTAAAGTCAAAACTTAAAACTATTATGTTAATTTCGGATCAAAATTTCTTGATACTCGTACATTTTTTAATTTTATTTTGCGTTTGGACTAAAAATTTCTGTTACCAAAGTCGAAATTTTTAAATTTCGAATTACTTTTAGACCAACATTTCTTGTTACCAAGCGAAAATAATAAAAATTCGTGTTACGTTTAGATTAACATTTTCTGTCAAAATGTTTAAATTTTGTATTATGCTTTATACTATATTTCACGTTACTAGAGTTAGAACTTTAAAATTTGATGTTACTTTCGGATCGATGTAATGTATTTCTGGTTCCTAAATTAAATTTTTAAAATTGTGTGATACGTAAGTGAGAAAACACTTTTGTGTTAACTATACAATTTCAAAATTTCGTGTTTCATTTACAGTAAAATTTCCTGTGGTAATGACGCAATTTTTAAATTTCGTATTGTTTTTACACCACTCTTTCTTGCTACTAAGTCAAAATTAAATAATCTTGTGTTACGTTAGACTAACATTTCAAATTAAACTTTTGAGAACTTGTGTAACTTCAAGACCAAATTTTTCTGTAACGTTTAGATTAAAATTTACTGTTACTAAAATCAAAATATTTAAATTTTCTGTTACTTTTGAACCACAATTTCTTGTTACCTTGCCAAACGTAAACAATTTTGTGTTACGTGTTGACTAACATTTCAACGAAAATTTTTAAGATTTTGTGTTACTTCCAGGCCAAAATTTCGTGTTACATTTAAACTAAAAATTTCTGTTAAAAAAAATTGAACCTTAAATATTTGATGTTACTTTCGGAACAAAATTTCTAGTTACTAAACCAATTTTTTTTTTATATTTGTGTTACGTTTAGATTCCGATTTCGTGTAATTACAGTTAAAATTGAAAAAAAATGCGTTAATCACTCTTACACCAAAATTTCGTGTTATTAAGTCAAAATTTAAACAACTTTGTGTTACGTTTAGACTAAAACCTTCTGTCACTAATACCAAATTTTTTTAGTTTTATGTAACTGTTAGAACAAAATTTTTCCTTGCCAAGTCAAAATTAAAAAAATTAGTTATACGTTTAGACTAACATATTAAGTAAAAATTTTGACATTTCAGTTACTTTTAGACCAAAAGTTCTCGTTGCTCAGCAAACCGTTTTAAATTTCGTGTTATGGTTTAAGCAAAATTTTCTGTGTTACTAAAGTCAAAACTTAAAAATTTCGTGCCACTTTCGGATCAAAATTTCTTGTTACTAAGTAAACATTTTTTTATTTTGTGTTATATTTAGATAAAAATTTCGTGTTCTTACAGTCAATATCAAAAATTTTTTGTTACGTTTAAACTAACATTTCCTGTTACTAAGGTCAAAATGTTTAAATTTTCTGTTACCTTTAAACCAAAATATCTGGATACGAGATCAAAATTAAAAAATTCGTGTTACGTCTAGACTAACAACTCAAGTCAAAATTTTAAGATATTGTGTTACTTTCAGACAAAAATTTCTCAGTGCTAATTGGAAATTTGTAAATTTCGTTTGACCCTTTCGACTAAAGTTAACTCTAAAATTTCGTGTTCCTACAGTCAAAATTAATAAATTTTGTGTTAAGTTTAAACTAAAATTTCGAGCTACAACAGTTAAAATTAAAAAAAAATTGTCTTACTCACTCTTAGACCAAAATTTCGTGTTTTAACGTCAATATTTAAAAAACTTTGCGTTACGTGTAGACTAAAACTTGCTGTTACTACTAATGCCAAAATTATTACTTTTATGTAACTCTTAGAACAAACTTTTTCGTTGCCTAGTCGAAAGTAAAAAAATTAGTTATACGTTCAGACTAACATTTTAAGTAAACATTTTGCCAGTTTAGTTGACTAACTAAAAATTTTTTTATTTTCTGTTACGTTTAGACAACAGTTTCGTGTTCCTTCAAAATCAAGAATTTTGTGTTACGTTTTAACTAAAATGTCTTGTTAATAAGGTCAACATTTTTAAATTTTCTGTTACTTTTAGACCATAATATCTTGATACGAGATCAAAATTATAAAAATTAGTGTTACGTTTTGACTAACAACTCAAGTCAAAATTTTGAGATTTTGGGTTACTTTGAAACCAAAATTTTTCATTGCTAAGTGGAAATTTTTGAATTGCGTTTTACCCTTCCGACTAAGTTTAGGTGTTACTGAAGTCAAAATTAAAAAATTTGATGTTACTTTTGGAAAAAATTTCTTGTTACTAATTAGTAATGCTTTAATTTTGTGATTGTTTAGATTGAAATTTCGTGTTACTACAGTCAAAATTAAGAAATTTTTTGTTACGTTTAAACTAAAATTTCGTGGTGCTTCACTCAAAATTTAAAAAAATTGTTTTACTCACTCCTAGATCAAAATTTCGTGTTATTAAAGCAAAATTTAAAAGACTTTGTGTTACGTTCAGACTAAAACTTGCTGCTACTAAAGCAAAATTAATTTTTTAATTTTGTGGAACTGTTAGAACAAAATTTTTCATTGCCAAGTCAAAATTTAAAATATTCGTTATACGTTTAGACTAACATTTTAAGAAACAATTTTACTTCTAGAGCAGAAGTTGCTTTTATACCAAACTTTTAAACCAAAACTAAGTTTTCTCTGCCTCACTAAATATTAAAAATTTCATATGATTTTCGGAGCAAAAATCCTTGTTACTAAGATTTTTTTTTCGTGTTCCTAGAGTGAAAATCAAAAACTTTGTGTTACGTTTAAACTAAAATTTCAAGTTACTAAGGTCAATTTTTTTTAATTTTCTGCGTCTTTTATACCAAAATACCTTGAAACGAGATCAAAATTTAAAATAATTTGTGTTACGTTTAGACTAACAATTCAAGTAAAAATTTTGAGATTTTGTGTTACATTCTTACCAAAATTTGTCAGTGCTAAGTGAAAATGTTTAAATTTCGTTTTACCCTTACCGCTAAATTTACGTGTTACTAAAGTCAATACTTAAAAATTTTATGTTAATTTGGATCAAAATTTCTGGTTACTAAGTAGAAATGCTTTAATTTTGTGATACGTTTAGTCTAAAATTTCGTGTTACTTCAGTCAAAATTTAAAAAATTTGTGTTACGTTTAAACTACAATTTCCTGTTACTTAGGTCAAATTTTTTTAATTTTCTGTTACTTTTAGACACAAATATCTTCATACGAGATCAAAATATAAAAATTCCTGTTACGTTTAAACTAACAACTCAAGTCAAAATGTTGAAATTTTGTGTTACTTTCAGATCAATATTTCTAATTTCTAGGTGAAAATTTTAAATTTTGTTTTACCCTTTCGACTAAGTTTACGTGTTACTTAAGTCAAAACTAAAAAATTTGATGTTACTTTTGGAAAAAAGTTCTTGTTACTAATTAGCAATGCTTTAATTTTGTGATTGTTTAGATTGAAATTTCGTGTTACTACAGTCAAAATTTTAAAAAAATTTGTTACGATTAAACTAAAATTTCTTATTACTTCACTCAAAATTTAAAAAAATTGTTTTACTCACTCCTAGATCAAAATTTTCTGTTATTAAAGCAAAATTTAAAAGACTTTGTGTTACGTTCAGACTAAAACTTGCTGTTACTAAAGCAAAATTTATTTTTTAATTTTATGGAACTGTTAGAGGAAAATTTTTCATTGCCAAGTCAAAATTTAAAATATTCGGTATACGTTTAGACTAACATTTTAAGAAACAATTTTACTTCTAGACCAGACTTTGAAACCAAAACTAAATTTTCTCTGTCTTACCAAAGTCAAAAATTAAAAACCGTGTTACGCTTAGACTAACAACTCAAGTAAAAATTTTTAGATTTTGTGTTACATTCTGACCAAAATTTGTCAGTGCTAAGTGAAAATTTGTAAATTTCGTTTTACCCTTTCCGCTAAATTTACGTGTTACTAAAGTCAATACTTAAAAATTTGATGTTAATTTGGATCAAAATTTCTGGTCACTAAGTAGAAATGCTTTAATTTTGTGATACGTTTAGTCTAAGTTTAGTCTAAAATTTCGTGTTACTTCAGTCAAAATTTAAAAAATTTATGTTACGTTTAAACTAAAATTTCGTGTTACGCTTTAAACCAAATTTAATCTGTCTTATTAAAGTCAAGATTTAAAAATTTCATTCTACTCTCTGATCAAAATTTCTTGTTACTAAGTAAACAAGTTTGTATTTTGTTTTACGTTTACACCAATTTCGTGTTCCTACAGTGAGAATCAAAAATTTTGTGTTACGTTTAAACTAAAATTTTCTGTTATTTAGGTCAAATTTTTTTAGATTTCTGTTACTTTTAGACACCAATATCTTGATACGAGATGATAATAAAAAAAATTTCTGTTACGTTTAGACTAACAACTCAAGTCAAAATGTTGAAATTTTGTGTTACTTTCAGATCAATATTTTTCATTTCTAGGTGGAAATTTAAAAAGTTCATTTTACCCTTTCGACTAAACGTGTTACTGAAGTCAAAATTTAAAAATTTGATGTTACTTTTGGATCAAAATTTCTTGTTACCAAAGAGAAATGCTTGAACTTTGTGATACGCTTAAACTAAAATTTCGTGTTACTGCAGTCAAAATTAAAAATGTTTTTGTTACTCTCTCTTCAACCAAAATTTCGTGTTATTAAGTCAAAATTTAAAAAACTTTGTGTTACGTTTAGATTAAAACCTGCAGTTACTAATGTCAAAGTTTTTTAATTTTATGTGACTGCTAGAACAAAATTTTTCCATGCCAAGTCAAATTTTAAAAAATTAGCTATACGTTTAGACTAACATATTAAGTAAACATTTTGACATTTCAGTTATATTTAGACCCAAAGTTCTCGTTCCTTAGCAAACAGTTTTAAATGTGTTACTTTTTAAACTAACTTTTCTCTGTCTTACTAAAGTCAAAACTTAAAATATTCATGCTACATTCGGATCAAAATTCCTTGTTTCTAAGTAAACTGTTTTTTTATTTAGTGTTACGTTTAGACTACAATTTCGTGTTCCTACAGTCAAACTCAAAAATTTTGTGTTACGTTTAAACTAACATTTCTTGTTACTAAAATCAAAATTTTTAAATTTCTGTTACTTCTAAACCAAAATATTTTGATACGAGATCAAAATTTAAAAAAATTGTGTTACGCTTAGACTAACAACTCAAGTCAAAATTTTGAGATTTTGTGTTACTTTCAGAACAAAATTCCTCGGTGCTAAGTGAACATTTTTAAATACAGTTTTACCCTTTACACTAACTTTACATGTTACTGAAGTCAAAACTTAAAAATTTAATGTTACCTTAGGCCTTAGACTAAAATTTCGTGTTACTAATATCGAAATTTTGTGTTACTGTTAGACCAAAATTTTTTGTTTCCAAGCCAAACGTAAAAAATTTCGTTTTACGCTTTAGACTAAAATTCCGTATTACTAAAGATAAAATAAAAAAAATTTGATGTTACTTTCGGATAGAAATTTCTTGTCACTAAGCAAAAAATTTAATTTTTCTGTTTCGTTTAGACTACAATTTTGTGTTACTACATTTAAAGTAAAAAAAAATGTTTCACTCACAAAATTAAATTAAAAAATTAAACATTTTGTTTAAAATTTTAAAATTTTGTGTTACTTTTAGACTAAAATTTCTTGTTACAAAAGAATTTTTTTTTTAATTTTGTGTTACTTTTAGAGTTCGAAATTTCTTGTTTCCAAGTTAAAGTCAAAAAGCTAGTAAGAAAATTTGGATTCTAGAAGCTTTTTAACTCTTTGACGTAGCCAAAAATATATTCTTCAGCAAAGAAACAGTTCGTAGCAAATAACATAAAATGACGTCATAGCCACGTCGCAAAATGATATGATCTTGACGTCACAAAGTAACGTCGTTTGACGTTCTAAAACGTCGTCACCAATCTGTGTGTTACGCCCGTCATTACGACGTTGTTTCGGCGTCATCCCATGAAGTTTTTGGTGACCAATGCTTACCAAAAAATTACGTCAAAATGACGTCACCTTTCCGCACGGGTTTTGTATTCCTATCTTACTTCTACACAGTAACTTTTGTGTAGAAACTACACAAAAAAAATTCTTGTTGAAATTCTTGTTTACCTCATGTTTAATAATTGTAGTACAAATTTGCTTGAATTACCATATTGTAAAATGTAATAATTTCATCACAGTTGTTTAAGATATTCTTTTTTACATTTACCCTTATTTAAAAAAATTAATTAAACAACTGATGAGAATGACGTTTTTCATGTGTGTCACGTGTGGAAGTAGGAAAGATGCAAATTGACCATTCCAGAATTACGTCGTTTGAGATGTCTGCCCCTCAAGGCAATATGACGGTCCAACGGTAAATATCATACATGGTTTGGAAACAAGCAAAATAAGTTTTTGAGGCCAGTGCAACAAGTGAACAAATAATACGTTTGACATTTTTGACAAGAGACAAGTGACTTTTGTTGTTGTGTGAGGTTATGCAACTCGATATACAAAAAATAATACCTTTGAAAATATTTTTGCCTTTTGATTTTTGTGTGACTAATCACCAAAACATTTTTTGTTGCTTTGAAGTACCTCCAATACGTCATTTCGTAACGCACCGTCAGCCCCTTCATAATATCCAATTAAGATTTTTGCCCATAAATCAACCGTCGCACTAATTAAAGGGTAATTTTGACAATTCTGGCTCCGACTGTAACCGAGTGGAAAATTGCTTCGGAGGAAAATACCATCTTAAAAGGAAAATTTATTCTCGCTCGCGAGTCGCGCATTTTGCCTCGATAAATTTCCCGGGGAAACCACGCCCTTCGCTTTTAAACTTGTATATTTCAAGAAAATGAAACTTTCCTTTGACATTATGAACTAGAAAGGTGCCTTTAATATAAATTATCCGGCGCTGTGCAAAACAAATTAACACCACTTGCCGTCTCTCTCGTGTTTAGAGTGAGAGACTATTTTGCAAGGGAGTTAGCTGATGGGGGGAGGGGAGGCCAAAAACATATTGAACTTTAAGAGTCTTTAATGAGGGTTTTAATATTCTTGTTCTTTAGTATTTAGAAGAGAACTGTGATTTTGTAGGGCTACAAAAATTATTGTTTCACTTTTTTTAACACCCCACTACAAAGCGATTGTCCCGTTGCAAAACGACCTCCCCCCCCTGCTCTCTCAAATTATATTTTGGCAAGTGGTAACCTGTCATGAGTCAAAAAATGTTGCACATTACTAAATGTGACATGAAAGTAACCTGAACTAACGATATGCGGAAAAGAACTGGCCCTCACCCTCCATAAATTGCGGCGGAGAAACCCCCCCTCCTTAAGTCGAGCTTAAGAAAATGGAAAATAAGATAGATGTGTCCGCCATTTTACTGGAGTATTTTCCCTGCTGGCATTTCATTGTAATGAGCTGTGGCCCCGGAGAATATTCGACGAATTCTGTTTGTTCTTGTATACCTTTCCGAGCAGTATTTGTTCGGGCCGCTTCGCCGAACCCTCCTTAAGACAGAATAATAACGCTTTCATCCCGGAAAATTGGGAAAATTTATGTCTGAGCGGCGTATTGTTTGATCTGGAGTTCCACAAAGAAGGGTGGGAAATTTTTAATTTAATTGTTTTTCTAACAAATTGTCTGTTTATTTTTCTACTTTACAAGATTGTCCATTTCTTTCCTACAAATATTTTCCTAAATACTTTGTTTTGTGTCACATCTTTTCTTTCCTATCAATATTTTGTTCATAGTTCGGGTTAGTTCAATAAATCTTAATATTTGTTTTTGCTATAATATTCTATATTGAAGACTTTTTTTTATTTATTTTAAGTTTAGTTACTTTTTTTTTGTTATATTTCAAGTGCGCCGAAACCCCGCGCCAGCACTACCCCCACCCCAGTCGCTCCACTGCGGCGCGACGGCGGGGGAATAAATACTACGGAGCTCACCACAGTCGAATCAGTCAACGCCGGAAAGCACGGGAGATCTCTTCGCCCATTGCCTCATCATCTTTGATAATGTCTGCTGCAGCTGTAGACGAAACGTCAGGAAGCAATTCCATTGGACCACGGCTTCAAAGCCTAGTAAACACTTTAGATAGTTCAATTTTAGGCAAAAAAAATGAAAGAATGATAATTCTAATTTAGGTAGACAGCGAAACATGACAAACAAAAAGAAGAAAAAATGTGAAAAATGAAAGAACAATAAGATCAAAAAGCATATCAAATTAAAAACTACAAAAGCATCTGCAAAGTAAAGATACTTGGAAAAATCAGGAAATTATAGAATAGAAATAAATCCAGAAGAGGTAATAAATGCACATTTTTAAAAAAAAATTCTAATTTTAAGCCAGTCATCTAAAATTTTAAAAAATTTTGCTAAAAAAGTTTTCTTTTCGGACCTGAAGTTTTTCAATATAAATCGATTTATTAGCTCGCTAAAGAAATTGTAATTTGGGTCTAAACTGTATAAAAATTATATTACAAAACTCACACACTCAAATACATTACAATTGGTCACTCGTTGAAAAAGCTTAATTTTTAGTCAAAATTATATTGAAACAATAAAACTCTAATAAATCTGAAACATCACAAAGATTAAGAACAGATAAAGATGAAAAATAAAACAACAGAATGGAAAAAATTAAATAAAAACTACGAAAAACATCAACAGTAAAAATCTGGAATAGTTTGGATTTTTTATAGAAAAATCTATCCAAAAGAGGCAAAGTAATAAATTTAAAATACAAGTGTTTCTAATTTTAGGCCAAAATCTTTTAAAAGCTTTCAAAAATTTGCTAAAATCCTGCCTTTTTCAGATTATACTTTTCCAAAAAAATTTATTTTTGGCTTGTTTGAAAACATCCATTTTGAGCTGATACCTTATACAAAAATATAAAAGGTAATAAATCATTAATCGTATATTTTTCCGGAATTTTTTTTCGATAAAATCGACTTTTGATTTAAGGTGTAAAACTTCTTACCAAAGTTCGGATCAAAACTGAATAAAAAACTCAAAAAATCAGAAATAAATAATCGTGAAATACACTTTTGGGCCACCATTTTTGGCTCATTTAAATCAATAAAAAAAACAGTATTAAATCACTAATCGTATATTCGGATATTTTTTCGGAATTTTGTTCGATAAAAATCGAATTTTGAATTAAGGTGTAAAAGTTCTTATCAAAGTTCGGGCCAAAATGAATAACAAACTGAAATAATCAAGAATTATTAATCGTAAAAAAACACGTTTTGCCTAATATTTTGGTTTATTTAAATCAATAACAAAAACAGGAAGTTGAAGGACATATGAGAAGAAACAATACAAAAAATATGAAAAAAAAAAAACTACAATAGAGGGAACAACGATTTGGCGATCCTCACCGTAAAAAAAAATCACTTCTAAAAGTATTTCTCAAGAAGGCGAAAAAGACTAAGATTTAAATTAAAAGCAAAGAACAAATTTGTTACCAAAAACAAATTTGTTCTTCAACAAACAAAAAAAAAATCACGTAAGAAAAACAAAAATATTTAGATAGGTAAACGCTTTTTGATGAGCATTTTTTTCATTTTCAATTGCTTCACTTTTCATTTCCAATGTCAGATATTTGAAAAGTTTTTCTGTTTTTTTTTTATCTGTGGAGTTTGATTATACTTCAATTTTTTCCTTGTTTATTAGACTTTTTTTTTTTACTTTGTGTAACTAGGGTTTTTGGACTGATAGTGTTAATAGGAATTCTGATTCCAAAGTTTGTGTAAATTTGAACAGAAAACTGTTTTACAATTTGTTCAAATATGAGAGGAAAATAGACTCGAAGGATCAAAAAATGTTATTACTATTGATGTAAAAACTTGTGAAAAAAATCATTTTTTTAACAAATTTTTGGCAATTTTAACGACTATTGCATTTTTTTTACTTGCGGTCCCATGTTTGTTTTCTTTTATTTAAATTTTTCTTTGTTAGAGTCTATTTCAAATAAGAAGTCATCTAGTAATCCGAGAAAATGAATGGTGTGACAACAAATATGAAAAAGAAATATAAAAATAAAATTTTCAACTGTAAAACGATGAAAAGTACCGAAAAAAGAAATGGGTAAGGAAACGTTATGGAGAAAAATATGTTTAAGAATGATATATAAATTTTATAAAATTAAAACTTTATAAAATTTGCAAAAGACATTTTTTCGATGCAAAATTAACTTGACTTAAATTGTAAAATTTCTATTTTGGGTCAAAACCTCAAAAAAAATCTTAAATAACCAGGAATTATTAAGCTTAAAAAAATAAAGTTTTGGGTCAAAATTTTAAGTTAAAAGTAATTAAAACAACGAAGACCCAATGAAAAATCCAATTTATATCGAAGGAAAAAAACTGTTGAATGAAAGTGACAAGGAATAACAGCGAAGTTTAAAACATTTAAAAAAACAGTGAGAGAGAAAAACTTGAAAAAATAGTTACATTAAAAGAGGAAGGCCCCAAACAATAATAAATTTTGTTTTGGTAGTTCGTTGGTTACTTACAGGAGGAAGACGTACCTGAATTGGAGTAATTTCTTGTAGAACAACTACTACAGCAAATAGAAGAGACGCAATGATTGTAATAAGAAAATGAAAATCTCAAAATAAAAGTCATCAAAAAATTAGTACAAAAATAGAAGCAAAATATAGAGTGATGAGAAAATATCAAAAAGACTTAAACAATTGTTAGAGTTGAAGAGTTATTCAAGGCATTAAAATATGCTCTTGAGGAAGGTGTTACGCCAAAGAAAAGTTATTAAAAAGCAAAAAAAAGGTCAAAGAAAAACGTGTTCATGTTGTTATAGTAGAGGACGGTGCAAAAAAAGTATTCACTACAGTTTTAGTGTTGAAAAAAGACTGAAAAATCGGAATATCAAATTCAAGAACTATTCCAGGGTTTAAGAAAACAGTGTTTGAACACAAATGAGCTAGGAGCTGGATGGAAAACGGAAAAAAGTTAAAATTGAGACTGAGGAAAAAACAGGGACAGTTCAACTTATACTATTGTAGATCTACCAGAAGAAGTACAAGAGACCACAGCTTTAGAGGAAGCTATTCCAAAGAAACAAACTGGGAAAAAACTAGTCATGAAGTAAAAGTAGAAAGATGAAAAACTGAAATTGTTAGTGTTGCAGAGGGTAATTTGCTAGGAACTACGGTGACTGTAAAAAATTTTGAAAATGAACTCAAAGAAAATATGAATATTTTTAAAAAATCACCATAATTTGCTTTTTTTTTAAATTGTCCCCAAATCACCAAATGTGGCGACATGCAACAACACCGACATATGAGAAGGAATAATAGAAAAAATAGGAAAGAAAACAATGATAAATAAAAAAAAGCGATAAGAAAGGGCATTTTTGTCCCTCCTCACAGTAAAAAACCAAGAACCAATCACAGTTAAATGTATTGTTCAAGAAGGCAAAAGAGAGTAAAGATTGAATAAATAGCAAATAACAAATTTATTAAATAACGCAAAAAAATACGCTAACAAATTAATAACGCACGTCAGTGGAATATTTACTAAAGGTACTGAGGAAGAAAATATTCAACAATATTTTGTTAAACGCTTTTTGTATAACCAGTTTTTCACTTTTAGTTGCTTCACAATTCTTTTTTAATTTTAGTTATTTGAAGAGCTTTTTTTTATATTTTTATCTATCCCCTTTGATTATACTTTTATGTTTTACTTATTTCTTAGGCATTATTTTCTTTTTTTACTTTGCGTAACTAGAGTTTTTGAAGTGATACTGTTAATAGATAATGAAAATGATTGAAACCAAACAAAACTATTTTACAATATGTTGAAAAATGAGAGGAAAATAGGCTCGAAGGACGAAAGAAAAGTGGGAAAGGGGCATATGAAAGTTATTATTTTTAATATAGGTTTAAGAAACTAAAATAAGTGAAAGCTACTGATGTTAGAAGTGGTAAAAAAAAAACATTTTTTGAATAAATTTTTGGCTATTCTAACGACTTTTTTACTTGCTGTTCTATGCTTGTTTTATTTTATTCAAATTTTTCCTTTTCATTATTAGAATCCATTTCAAATAGGTGGGCATCTAGAAGGTCAAATAAAATGAAAAAAAAAATAAAAATTTAAAATGTAAAACGATGCAAAGTAATGACAAAAAATATGTTCAAAAAGAGAAAAAAAAGGGTTCAAAAAAAAAATTGCGAAAGGTTTACTTTTTTTTTCGATACAAAATCAACTTTTGACTTAAATTGTGAAATTTTTACTTTGTGCCGAAAACCACATAAAAACTTAAATAACCAAGAATTATTAATCTTAAATTAACATAGTTTTTGGGTCAAAATTTTAAGTTAAAATTAATCAAAAGAAGGAATCCCCAATGAGTGAAAAGTCCAATTTATATTGAAGTAAAAAACTGTTTAATGAAATGTGACAAGGAATAGCGTGACAAGCAAAGTATAAAAAATAAAAAAAAAACAGTGAGTGAAAAACCTAAAAAATAAATGATTATATTTAAAGGAGAAGGCAAACAACGTCACACAATAAAAAATTTAGTTTTGGTATTTCCGTCTTTACTTACAGAAGGAAGGTATCAAGGTATTAAATCAGCGTAATTCCTAGAAGTAGAACTACCACAGCAAATAGAAGGGAAACAATAATTATAATATGAAAAAAAGAATCGAAACAGAAAGTAAGAAAATTAGTAAAAAAATAGAAGTTCAATATAGAGGACAAATATGAAAGAGTAAAAAATCAAAAAGGCTTAAACAATTATTAGAAATGAGGAGTTTTCCAAAACATTAGAATATGCTCTTTTATATGTATTCATTGCTCAAGAAAGCAAAAGAGAGTAAATATTGAATAAGAAGCAAAAATCAAACTTATTAAGTAACCCAAAAAAATACGTCACAAATTAATAACCGAAGCCAGTCGAATAATTACTAAAAGTACTGAGGAAGAAAAAATGCAACAATATTTTGTTAATAGGTTTTTGGATGACCAGTTTTTCACTTTGAGTTTCTTCACATTTCTTTTTTAATTTTAGACATTTGAAGAGCTTTTTTTATATTTTTATCTATCCCTTTTGATAATACCTCTATTTTTGTCTTATTTATTAGACTTTATTTTCTTTTTTTTTTATTTTGTGAAACTAGAGTTTTTGAACTGATAATGTTATTTGATAATGAAAATGATTTGAACCGAACAGAAAACTATTTTACAATTTGTTGAAAAATGAGAGGAAAATAGGCTCGAAGGACCAAAGAAAAGTGGGAAAGGGACATATGAAAGTTACTATTTTTAATATAGGTTCTAAAAACTAAAATATGTTATTACTACTTATGTTAAAATTTGTGAAAAAAATAACATTTTTTTAACACATTTTTGGCAATTTTAATGATTTCTTTTACTTGCTGTTCCACGTTTGTTTTATTTTATTCAAATTTTGCTTTTTCCTTATTAGAATCCATTTCAAATAGGTAGGCATCTAAGCCGAATAAAAATAAAAAAAATTTGAACAAAAAAAATATAAAAATTTTAAATGTAAAATTATGAAAAGTACTGATGTTCAAAAAGGGTAAACAGTAAAGGGTAACACAGTTAAAATATTAAGCTAAAATCGTGTGAAAAATTTGCGAAAGTTTACTTTTTTTGATTTTTTTTCGATACAAAATCAACTTTTGATTTAAACTGTGAAAGTTTTATTTTGAGCCAAAAACCGCATAAAAACTTAAATAATCAAGAATTATTAATCTTAAAAAGAAACATACTTTTGGGGTAAAAATATTAAGTTAAAATTAATTAAAAGAAGAAATCCCCAATGAATGCAAAGACCAATTTATATCGAAGAAAAAACCGTTTAATGAAACGTGACAAGGAATAGCGTCACAAGCAAAGAATAAAAAATAATAAAAAAACGATGAGAGACAAAATCTTAAAAAATAAATGATTATATTAGAAGGAGAAGGCAAACAATCCCACACATTAATAAATTTAGTTTTGGTATTTCAGTGGTTACTCACAGGAGGAAGGGATAATTAAATCGGCGTAATTCCTAGTAGAAGAACCACCACAGCAAGTAGAAGATATAAAATAATTTTAATAAGAAAAGGAGGATCTAAAGAGAAAGTCAAAAATTATTAAAAAAATAAAAGCTCAACATAGAGGACAAATATGAAAGAGAAAAAATCAAATGACTTAAACAATTGTTAGAAATGAAGAGTTTTTCAAAACATTAGAATATGCTCTTTTAAATGTATTTGTTGCTCAAGAAGACAAATGAGGGTAAAGATTGAATAAAAAGCAAAGAACCAACTTATTAAAAAACGCAAGAAAAAACACGTTACCAAATTAATAACGCAAGTCATACGAATAATTACTAAAAGTACTGAGGAAGAAAAACCTCAACCAGTGTTTCACTTTTAGTTGCTTCACTTTTCCCTTTTAATTTTAGATATTTGAAGAGCTTTTTCTGTATTTTTATCTATCCCTTTTGATAATACTTCTATTTTTTACTTATTTATAACACTTTATTTTCTTTTTTTTACTTTGTGTAACTAGAGTGTTTGTACTGATAATGTTATTTGATAATGAAAATGATTTGAACCAAACAGAAAATTATTTTTAAATTTGTTGAAAAATTAGAGGAAAATAGGCTCGAGGGCCAAAGAAAACTGGAAAAGAGGCATATGAGAGCTACTATTTTTAATGTACGTTCTTAAAACTAAAATATGTTATTACTACTGATGTTAAAATTTGTGAAAAAACAATTTTTTTTGAACACATTTTTGGCAATTCTAACGATTTTTTTTACTTGCTGTTCCATGTTTGTTTTATTTTATTCAAATTTTGCTTTTTCCTTATTAGAATCAATTTCAAATAGGTAGGCATCTAGAAGGGCGAATAAAAATTAAAAATTTTGAACAAAAAAAAATAAAATGTAAAACGATGAAAAGTACTGACAAAAAATACGTTTAAAAAAAGTAAACAGTTAAAATATTAACCCAAAATCGTGAAAAAAAAAACGAAAAAACGATTTTTTTTCGAAAATCAACTTTTGACAGGAATTGTGAGAGTTCTATTTTGGGCCAAAACCGCATAAAACTTAAATAACCAAGAATTATTAATCTTAAAAAAACACAGTGTTTGGGTCAAAATTTCAAGTTAAAATTAATTAAAAGGAGGAATCCCCAATGAATAAAAACTCCAATTTAAATCGAAGAAAAAACCGTTTAATGAAACGTGACAAGGAATAGCGTGATAAGTGAAAAGTAAAAAAAAATGATGAGAGAGAACAACTTAAGAAATAAACGAATATATTAGAAGGAGAAGGCAAACAATCTAACACAATAAAAAAAATAGTTTTGGTATTTCCGTCGTTACTTACAGGAGGAAAATATATTTAAATCAGCGTAATTCCTAGTAGTAGAACTACCACAGCAAATAGAAGGTGTAAAATAATTATAATATGGAAAAGAGAATCTAAATAGGAAGTAAAAAAATTAGCAAAAAAATAAAAGTTAATTTAGAGGAGAAATATGAAAGATTGTTAGAAATTAAGAGTTTTTTAAAACATTAGAATATGTTCTTTTAAATGTTTTCGTTGCTCAAGAAGGCAAAAGAGAGCAAAGATTGAATAAAAAGCAAAAAAACAAACTTATTAAATAACGCAAACAAATACGTTAACAAATTAATAACGCAAGTCAGTCGAATACTTACTAAAAGTACAGAGGAACAAAAAATTTTAACAATATTTTGTTAAACGCTTTTTGGATGAAGAGTTTTTCACTTTTGAAAATGATTTAAACCAAACAAAGCTATTTTACAATTTGTTGAAAAATTAGAGGAAAATAGGTTCGAAGGACCAGAGAAAAGTCGGAAAGAGACATATTAAAGTTACTATTTTTAATATAGGTTTTAAAAACTAAAATTTGTTATTACCACTGAGGTTAAAATTTGCGAAAAAAAAACAATTTTTGAACACATTTTTGGCAATTTTAATGTTTTTTTTACTTGCTGTTCCATGTTTGTTTTTATTTTATTCAAATTTTCTTTTCTTCTTATTAGAATCCATATCAAATAGGTAGAAGAAGAGGAAGAAGGCTAGAAGGCCAAATAAAAATAAAAAAATTTGAACAAAAAAAAAAGTAAAAATGTAAAACGATGAAAAGTACTGACAAGAAAGTATGTTTAAAAAAGTAAACAGTTAAAAGTTTAAGCCAAAATCGTGTAAAAACTTTATAGAATTATGCGAAAGGTAACTTTTTTGATTTTTTTGACTTAAACTGTGAAAGTTTTAGTTTGGGTCAAACTCGCATAAAAACTTAAGTAACCAAAAATTATTAATCTTAAAAAAACATAGTTTTTGGGTCAAAATTTTAAGTTAAAATTAATCAAAGAAAGAATCTTCAATGAATTAAAAGTCCAATTTATATCAAAGAAAAAACAGTTTAATGAAACGTGACAAACAAAGTATAGAAAATAAAAAAAAATAATGAGAGAGAAAAACTAAAAAATAAATGATTATATTAGAAGGAGAAGGCAAACAATTCCACACAATTATAAATTTATTTTTGGTATTTCGTAGGTTACTTACAGGAAGAAGAGATACCTAAATCGGTGTAATTCCTAATAAAAGAACTACTACTATAGAAGAGATAAAATAATTTTAATGAGAAAAAGAGAATCTAAATAGAAAGTCAAAAAATTAATAAGAAAAATAGAAGCTCAATATAGACGACAAATATGAACATATCCAAGAGGCTCAAACTATTTTTAGAGGTGAAGAGTTTTTCAAAACATTACGATATGCTCTTGAGGAAGGTGTTTTCGCCTATGAAAAGTCACTAAAATCAAATTTTATAAAAGAAATGACGTCACAAAAAAACGTACTCAAATTGTTATAGTAGAGGAAGGTGAAAAAAAGGTATTCACTAAACTTCTAGAGTTGAAGAAAAATTGGAATATCAAATTCAAGAACTATTCCAGGGATTTAAAAAAAAATCTTTGAACACACACTTGGAGCTCAAAAGTGGGATTGTAAATGAAGATAGTTGTTATACTAATGAAGATCTACCAGAAGAAGTAGAAAAGACCACAACTTTAGAAGAAGCTATTCCAAAGAAACAAACCGTGAAAAACTAGTCATGATGAAAAAGTGGAAAGAAAGAAAACTTAAATTGTTACTGTTGAAGAGGATAATTTGCTAGGAACTACAGTGAGTGAAAAAAAAATTGAAAATGAACTCAAAGAAAATAAGAATATTTTTAAAAAAATTTGCTGTTTTTTTCAAAGTGATCACCAAATCATCAAAGTGGGTAAAAAATCACCAAATTTGATAAAATTTTATTAAACCTGGCAACACTGATCCAAGAGTAAACTCTATTGAATACTCTGCAAGGGAAGCAGCTAAAGACATAAATGGTGTGGCAGCCTTAATAGCAAAAGAAGTAAATTTAACTAACGAATTGGAAAACTGGAAGGTGTGTAAATGAATACTATATAGAGATCTTTTTTTTTCCTGTAATCTAAGTAAATAATTATGTCAACGAAAGTGTCAGCGATCAAGCGAGCGATCGAACCGGATTAAGCCGAAGCTCGCCCCCCTGACAAAACCCCTAAATCTTGAGGAAAGGGTCTTGGCACCGCAAGGGAAATTTTAATAGAATTTAACCGAAAATCAGCGATTTCCTATAATAAGGATCTAATACAGAAAATTGATTAAATTTTCCGTAACCCTCGCCGGCTTAATCGCGTTAAGCATTAATTTTAATTTAATATGAACCGCCAAAATGTGCCGGGGGAAAGACATTTATTATAACCGCACCAATTTTCGTTAAACCTTTTTTCACATTTAAAGAAATAAAAAAAAGCAACTGAACTCACCGAATGGGCTTCTGGATTTTATAGGAGCAACCATAAGAAAACGAACATTATAATAATCACATAACTCAAACTTGCAAAGATGTTACCGATCGAGAATTCAAAGCCGGACTAAAGAGCTCATGAATATGAAGCCGCGAAAAAATTACCATATCTCAAAAACTAGAAAAACGAGTCGCCGGCTTAGATGGACAATCCGTCAGGGGCTGCGATTGTCTTGACCATCATGGGCCGCTCGAATTCAATGGGGGCAGGCTCGGACCGAAGTGACCCGAAACAGTGACCCTTTCTTGGGTTCTCACGGGGAAGAAACAGGTTTCTTCAATGCGATGACCCTTTGGGACTTTCGAGTGTCCGAAAGTGTACTTTTACCCTTAAACGTCGATGCAGAGGTTATGCCAAGTTTTAATTTAACGACAAATATGAATTCAACTAAGTGTTTGTTTTAGAAATACCCAAGCGCTCTTTTTATGCACAATACACTATCGTAAAATTATCGAATAAAGACTTGATGATGTCTAAGTTGGCAGAAATGTCGAAGCTTTCGAATTTCTTATTCGCTAGTCTAATAGCACTCGAAGAGAAAACATGGTAGAATTCGCAGAAATAGATAAAAATAAATAGTCACACAGATATCTATTACAGGGTTCCCATATTATTTGTTAAGAAAAAAAAATCGAAAATGAAACCTTTAGTACCCATGGAAAAAAATATTTTTCCTAATTTTTTTCTACTTCCAAATTCTTACAACTATTTCTTTTTTTTTTACTTGCTGTTCTGTGTTTGTTTTCTTTTGTTCAACTTTCCCCTTTGCCTTTTTATAGTCCATTTCAAATAGGTAGTTATCCAGTAGGCCGAAAAGTTGTGACAATGAATAAGAATAGGAATTTTTGAATAATAAAAAACTAAAAATTGAAGTGAGAAAAGTAGACAGTTAGAAGCACTAATTCAAATTATTTTTACATTTAAGCCAAAATCGTGCAAAAACTCTAAAATTTGCAAAAGAGCAGAATGGCATGGAAAAAAAAGCATGAAAAAAAAAGATTTTTCCGATTTTTTTTCAAAAATGTCCAAAAGGGGGATTATTACGACTATTTCCTCAATTCTCAAGTTTGACCACCGGTAACTTGAGAACGCCTAGACCAATCTGAGCGAATTCAACTGTCTTTTCCTCTTGTTGATGTCCTCTTTCACCCCCCCACCATTGGAAGTTCCATAGGTGGAATATTTTCGGAGGTAGACCCCTTCAGAATTCGATTTTTAAGCCCTTTTAGAATCGCGTATTTTGACCATTTTTAAAAAAACCTCTTTAGAGGTTAAATTCACTCGAATTGAGTTTGTTATGTTCTTAGGGGATTACAAGCGTGCCATTCTATGTGCAAAGAAGGGAGATTTAGGACTTTTTCCTCAATTCTCAACTTTGATCGCCTGTAACTTAAAAACGCCTCGACCGTTCGGAGTGAGTCCAACTGTTTTCCTCTCGCTGATGTCCTCTTTCATCTCCCACCATCGGAAGTTCCGTAGATGCAATATTTTCGGAGGTAATCCCTTCGAAGTTCGATTTTTAAGCTCTTTTAGAATCGCGTATTTTGTCCGCTGTTAAAAAAACCTCTTTAGAGGTTAAGTTCATTCGAATTGAGTTTGTTACGTTCTTAGGAGACTACAAGCGTGCCATTCTGATCAAAAACAATAAAAAAAAAATTCGACATTTTTTTAAAAATGCCCAAAAGGAGGGAGATTTAGGACTTTTTCCTCAATTCTCAACTTTGATCGCAAACTTAAAAACGCCTCGACTGTCTGCCGGCCACCAACTGTTTTCCTATCGCTGATGTCCTCTTTCATCTCCCACCATCGGAAGTTCCGTAGATGCAATATTTTCGGAGATAATCCCTTCGGAGTTCGATTTTTAAGCCCTTTTGGAATCGCGTATTTTGACCGTTTTTAGAAAAACCTCTTTAGAGGTTAAATTAATTCGAATTTAGTTTGTTAGGTTCTTAGGGGACTACAAGTGTGTCATTCTGAACAAAAACAATCAAAAAAAAAAAAAAAAATCCTACATTTTTTCAAAAACGCCCAAAGAGGGAAGACTTATTACTTTTTTCTTTATTCTCAAATTTGATCGCCTGTAACTTAAAAGTGCCTTGACCGTTCGGAGTGAGTGCAACTGTTTTTCCTCCTCTTGATGTCCTCTTTCATCTCCCACCATCGGAAGTTCCGTAGATGCAATATTTTCGGAGATCGATTTTTAAGCCCTTTTGGAATCGCGTATTTTGACCGTTTTTAGAAAAACCTCTTTAGAGGTTAAATTAATTCGAATTGAGTTTGTTACGTTCGTAGGCGACTACAAGCGTGTCATTCTGATCAAAAACGATAAAAAAAATGTCCGACATTTTTCAAAAATGTCCAAAGAGGGGAGAATTAGGACTTTTTCCTCAATTCTCAACTTTGATCGCAAACTTAAAAACGCCTCGACCGTTCAGAGTGAGTCCAACTGTTTTCCTCTCGCTGATGTCCTCTTTCATCTCCCACCATCGGAAGTTCCGTAGATGCAATATTTTCGGAGATAATCCCTTCGGAAGTCGATTTTTAAGCCCTTTTGGAATCGCGTATTTTGACCGTTTTTAAAAAGACCTCTTTAGAGTTTAAGTTCATTCGAATTGAGTTTGTTACGTTTTTAGGGGATTACAAACGTGCCATTCTGATCAAAAACAATAAAAAAAATGCCCAAAGAGGGAAGATTTATGCCTTTTTCCTCTATTCTCAAATTTGATCGCCTGTAACTTAAAAGCGCCTCAAACGTTCGCAGGGAGTCCAACTGTTTTTCCTCTTGTTGATGTCCTCTTTCATCTCCCACCATCGGAAGTTCCGTAGATGCAATGTTTTCGGAGATAATCCCTTCGGAGTTCGATTTTTAAGCCCTTTTGGAATCGCGTATTTTGACCGTTTTTAGAAAAACCTCTTTAGAGGTTAAAATAATTCGAATTTAGTTTGTTAGGTTCTTAGGGGACTACAAGTGTGTCATTTTGAAAAAAAACAAAAAAAAAAAAAAATTCGACATTTTTTTAAAAACGCCCAAAGAGGGAAGACTTATTACTTTTTTCTTTATTCTCAAATTTGATCGCCTGTAACTTAAAAGTGCCTTGACCGTTCGGAGTGAGTGCAACTGTTTTTCCTCCTCTTGATGTCCTCTTTCATCTCCCACCATCGGAAGTTCCGTAGATGCAATATTTTCGGAGATAATCCCTTCGGAGGTCGATTTTTAAGCCCTTTTGGAATCGCGTATTTTGACCGTTTTTAGAAAAACCTCTTTAGAGGTTAAATTAATTCGAATTGAGTTTGTTACGTTCGTAGGCGACTACAAACGTGTCATTCTGATCAAAAACGATAAAAAAAAATGTCCGACATTTTTCAAAAATGTCCAAAGAGGGGAGAATTAGGACTGTTTCCTCAATTCTCAACTTTGATCGACTGTAACTTAAAAACGCCTCGACCCTTCGAAGTGAGTCCAACTGTTTTTTCCTCTTGTTAATGTCCTCTTTCATCTCCCACCATCGGAAGTTCCGTATATACAATATTTTCGGGGATAGACCCCTTCGGAAGTCGATTTTTAAGCCCTTTTAGAATCGCGTATTTTGACCATTTTTAAAAAAACATCTATAGGTTAAATTGATTCGAATTGAGTTTGTTACGTTTTTATGAGATTACAAGCGTGCCGTTCTGATCAAAAACAGTAAAAAAAAATTCCCCTTTCCCCTTTGCCTTTTTATAGTCCGTTTCAAATAGGTAGTTATCCAGTAGGCTGAGAAGTTGTGACAATGAATAAAAATAGGTATTTTTGAATAAAAAAAAATAAAAATTGAAGTGAGAAAAAAAATCGAAAAAAAACATGTAGGAATGAAAACATCATAGAAAAAAGAAATTTCCAAAAAAGGTAGACAGTTAGAACCACTAATTCAAAATATTTTGCGAAAGAGCAGAATGGCATGAAAAGAAAGCTGGAAAAAATTTTTCCGAATTTTTTTCAAAAATGTCCAAAAGGGGGTATTACGACTATTTTCTCAATTCTCAAGTTTGACCGCCGGTAACTTGAGAACGCCTAGACCAATCTGAGCGAAGTTGTCTGTTTTTTCCTCTTGTTGATGTCCTCTTTCACCCCCCATAATCGGAAGTTCCGTAGGTGCAATATTTTCGGAGATAGACCTCTTCGGAATTCGATTTTTAAGCCCTTTTAGAATCGCGTATTTTGACCATTTTTAAAAAAACTTCTGTGGAGGTTAAATTCACTCGAATTGAGTTTGTTACGTTCTTAGGGGATTACAAGCGTGCCATTCTGCTCAAAGACAATAAAAAAAAAATTCCGACATTTTTTCAAAAATGCCCAAAGAGGGGAGGTTTAGGACTTTTTCCTCAATTCTCAATTTTAATCGCCTGTAACTTCAAAACGCCTCAACCGTTCGGAGGGAGTCCAACTGCTTTTCCTCTTGTTGATGTCCTCTTTCATCTACCACCATCAGAAGTTCCGTAGATGCAATATTTCCGGAGATAATCCCTTCGGAGTTCGATTTTTAAGCCCTTTTGGAATCGCGTATTTTGACCGTTTTTAGAAAAACCTCTTTGGAGGTTGAATTAATTCGAATTGAGTTTGTTACGTTCGTAGGCGACTACAAGCATGTCATTCTGATCAAAAACAATAAAAAAAATGTCCGACATTTTTCAAAAATGTCCAAAGAGGGGAGAATTAGGACTTTTTCCTCAATTCTCAACTTTAATCGCCTGTAACTTAAAAACGCCTCGACCGCTCGGAGTGAGTCCAACCCTTTTTCCTCTTGTTGATGTCCTCTTTCATCTCCCAGGATCGGAAGTTCCGTAGATGCAATACTTTCGGAGATAATCCCTTCGGAGCTCGATTATTAAGCCCTTTTAGAATCGCGTATTTTGCCGGTTTTTACAAAAACCTCTTTAGAGTTTAAATTCATTCGAATTGAGTTTGTTGCGTTCTTAGGGGATTACAAGCGTGCCATTTTGATAAAAAACAACAAAAAAAATTCTAAAATTTTTTCAATAATTCTAAAGAGGAGAGAATTAGGACTTTTTCTTCAATTCTCAACTTTGATCGCCTGTAACTTGAAAACGCCTCGACCGATCAGAGTGAATCCGACTGTTTTTCCTCTTGTTGATGTGCTCTTTCACCTACCGCCATCGGAAGTTCTATAAGTGCAATATTTTCGGGGATAGACCCCTTCGGAAGTCGATTTTTAGCCCTTTTAGAATAGCGTATTTTGACCATTTTTAAAAAAACATCTTTTTAGGTTAAATTGATTCGAATTGAGTTTGTTACGTTCTTATGGGATTACAAGCATGCCATTTTGATCAAAAACAATAAAAAAAAATTTCCAACATTTTTTCAAAAATGTCCAAAGAGGGGAGAATTAGGACTTTTTCCTCAATTCTCAACTTTGATCGCCTGTAACTTAAAAACGCCTCGACCGTTCAAAGTGAGTCCAACTGTTTTTTCCTCTTGTTAATGTCCTCTTTCATCTCCCACCATCGGAAGTTCCGTAGATGCAATATTTTCGGGGATAGACCCCTTCGGAAGTCGATTTTTAAGCCCTTTTAGAATCGCGTATTTTGACCATTTTAAAAAAAAACATCTTTTTAGGTTAAATTGATTCGAATTGAGTTTGTTACGTTTTTATGAGATTACAAGCGTGCCATTCTGATCAAAAACAGTAAACAAAAATTTCCGACATTTCTTCAAAAATGTCCAAAGAGGGGAGATTTGGGACTTTTTCCTCAATTCTCAATTTTGATCGCCCGTAACTTGAAAACGCCTAGACCGATCAGAGTGAATCCAACTGTTTTTCCTCTTGTTGAAGTGCTCTTTCACCTACCACCATCGGAAGTTCCATAGATGCAATATTTTAGGGGATAGACCCCTTCGGAAGTCGATTATTAAGCCCTTTTAGAATCGCGTATTTTGACCATTTTGAAAGAAACCTCTTTAGATGTTAAATTCATTCGAGTTGAGCTTGTTACGTTCTTAGGGGATTGCAACCGGGTTATTCCGATCAAAAACAGCAAAAAACATTTTCGAAATTTTTTTGAAAATGTTTTAAGGGGCACTTAGACCGCCTGTAACTTGTTTATGTACTGGTGAAGGTAGCAGGATTAGGACAAAAATTACAACTCTACTTTATCGGAAAATGGCCAACGTTTCGACTATTTATTTAGTCTTCCTCAGGGCTATCCTCCACTAGAGAGGATAGCCACTTTGAAATGTTTTCAACATAGTTACAACTGTAAACATCGTTCGATTATTGGGTGACCCTGGTATCTTCAGCTAGACGAACCACACAAGAAGAGGTGTATTATTTGTTCTAATCCTGCTACCTTCACCAGTACAACTCAAGGTCGCTATCACCATCATTTAAAGTTAATGTTTACATTTCAGAAAATCTCAGTTGTCAGTTGAAGTTGAGTCTCCCCCGTCACCCCGTCGTGGACGCGATTCGGAACCATTCGGGATTTTGAGCCACAATTTGAAAAAAATCTGCACCTTTTGCTTCGAAATTGAACTAAGGCCATTTTGCGGTGTCCCTACAAAAAAGTGGTTTCTAAGTCCCACAAATAAAACATTTTAAGATATCCCCTGGGATAGAATACCTTTCGAATTGATACACGGTCTTGGCACAAATAGACTTCAAAATGGCAGGATAAAATTTAGAGTTTAAAAATTCGTCAAAATTTCAAATTCAAAGTTATACAATAGATTTTTGGTCAAGTTCGGGATCCATGTGTGTGCTGGCCCTTTGAATTATATAAAAATGGTTACTGCAAAAATGTGGAATCTACAGGGTGAAACGTGAGATAAGTACAATCAAATTGGCAAAAAATGTGGTAGAGGAAAACTTTTGTAGCTCGCCCGGTATAAGATCTAGACCAAAACTAACAACCGATTTCGTTTTGCTCTTCACGTCTTTTAGTTATACATTGACAACCGGAATTGGGCTACGCTAGAGTTACCGTAAAAATCGCAAAAAACTAGTATATTTGAACACTTTTTATTAACTGTCTTTGGAATTTTTTTAGTCAGACTGTACTAAAGTGACATCTTTGGGGGGGGGGGGGAGGATTAAAAGAATCATCTACCTAAAGAGGTCTAGAAGGCAAAGTAGTTGACCATTATTACAAAAACATTATAAATACAAAATTAAAAACCGTCCCATATTTGCGAATGTTTCTAGATCTTCCTATTTAACTTATCTGAATTAGACTGCAAAATTTGTCAATTTGTCATCCACCCATATAAGGAAATCATCCATGAGAAGATCTGGATCCCATATAGTCCCGGATCTACGGTGAAATCGTCGAAAAATTAGGTCAAAAACCCGCAACGACTGCTCAGCCCCCCCCCCCCCCCTCCCTCGCACATACCACCAAACCCCGACCACACTTTTGGAAAGCCCGTTTAATTCTGTATCTACGCGCAATACTGCTAAATCCTGTCAAATTAATAGTTTAAGAGTTATAAGCCTCGGAACCAAAAAAATACCAAACATATGCAACCAAAATCGTTTCAGACATTCGTATGTCTTTTTGCATTTTTTTTTTTGTTTTAGAAATAGCCAAACGCTTTTTCATGTACAATAAACTATCGCAACATTATCGAATAAAGACTTGATGATGTCTAAAATGGAAGAAATGTCGAAACGTGCGAATTCCATATTAGCAAGTCTAATAGCATTCGAACCATGAAAAAAAAACGTGTTAGAATTCATAGAAATATATGAAATGGTACCACGGATATCTATTATAGGGTTTTCATATTATTTGTAAACGAAAATGGAATCTTTGGTACCCATGGGAATTTTTCCAATCTTTGGAATTTCTATTTCATCCCGTAAAAAAGTTATACGTACTAAACTTCAGCTTCCTGGCTCTAAGCGTTCAGCTCTAAGCAAGACATTACCATTTAACAAATTTGCCACGGCGCCCTTCTTGAATGTTTAAACATATTAATATTAAGTAATTAATAAAAAATATTAATTATTAATTTAAAAATATTAATTTAATATTCCAAAAATGGTGTATTGGTTCTACCATTCGCTCTTCAACTCCGTACTACCATTATTTCATTAAGGTTTAAGCTAGTTACCGTGGCTGTATCAGCAACTTTATACAATTCATGGCGCTTTCGCACGTACCTGCCACCCAAATTTGAGTCGTAAATCATAAAGTGTTATAACGTAACGTAGCTATAGCAACTATGATAGCTATGCCAACTATTTTACTATTCATCGTACCCGTAGGCACCCACCATTGAATTTATGAATAAGTAGTACGTAACTATGATCTAATCAACGTTTCTTTCATTTAAATTGTATTGGACAATGAATTTCTTATGAGAACGGTCTGGACTCTGGATTGTTCAAAGGGTCCTTACCGGCGTGGACAGAGTAAGAAAATCGTAATGGCCTTAAATTGTGAGCATTGATCTGAATCCCGGCAAGAACTTTTTAAATCGTCCAGACTTTGCAAAAACGTTCTTGAGGGCCGCAATTTATATCATAATCTTGCCGTACTCAAAAGAACTGCCATACAGTTCTTTTGAGTTATTAGTCAATTTTGATTAGTCTAAGCCTTTAAAGTTAATGTTTATGTTTTGAAAATTTCAGCTGTCAGAATATGAGAACATGAGCAACCGTGGCCCCCCGCAGGTCAGGGTACTTATTCTATAGAAAGGTGTAAATGTGAAAATGAAAATCTGTGGTCAATAGATTTTTTTGACCATTCAAGATTGTCAAGATTTTCATTCTCACTTTCACAACTTCCTACAGAATGAGGCTCCTGGAGTTCTAGAACGGTCATTCGAGGAACTTCGAATACTGTCCAAATTTCGGCCAAGTTTGGACAGTTTGCAGGTTGCGCTTCGAAATTCAATTTGAATCATTTTCCGACGTATTGGCAAACAAAATCTAAATGCCAAAAAGAAAACATTTCAGGGTATCCCAGGGGATAGAAAAAGATTTGATTAGATGCACGGTCTTGAAGCAACTCGCTCTCAAAGTGATACGAAATTTTCAATAGTAACCCTAAATATTCAAATACTACATTTAAAAAGAAACCAAAATCTGTCGGGTCCGGTCAACTTTTCATTCCTCGATTTTCAAGTTTTCTTTGTTTTTAAAAAGGATAAATAAATTCTAGATGGACAAATGCAATGCGAAAACTCTTAAATTATGACAGCTCAGCAAGGGCAAATGTTATTTGCAATGTTGCCAAAAGTTTAGATTTATTTCAATATTGAAGTAAGTGATCTTGCATGGTATCAAATAGTAAACACATAAAATGCGTTTTAAAAGAACAGAAAATACTGTTTACGTAACCTACTAACCAACCTAACTGTTTTTTCCTCTTCTTGATGTCCTCTTTCACCTCCCACCATCGGAAGCCCCGTAGGTGCAATATTTTCGGAAATACATCCCTTAGGAAGTCGATTTTTGAGCACTTTTAGAATCGCGTTTTTTGACCATTTTTTGAGGGTTTTTGAGAGGTTAAATTCATTCGAATTGAATTTGTTACTTTCTCAGGAGATTGCAAGCCGTTCTCCGATTAAAAGTATTCCGATTAAAAACAGCCAAAAATTATATTGAATATTTTAGAATATGTCGATAAGGGTGGAGTAATACGACCGATCGGAGTAAATCTAACTGTTTTTCCTCTTCTTAATGTTCTCTTTTACCTCCCACCATCGGAAGTTCCGTAGATAGATGCCTTCGGACCTTGAAGCACTTTCAGAATCGCGTTTTTTGACTATTTTCAAAAAAACCTCTTTAGAAGTCGAATTCTTTCTAATTGAATTTGTTAATTTCTTAGGGGATTGCAGCTACCATTCCGATCAAAAACAGCAAAAAATGTTTCTGAATTCTTTAGAACATGTCCATGTGGGGGAGCACTACGACCTTTTTCTCAATTTTCAATTTTGGCCGCTTGTAACTTGAGAACGCCTTGATCGATCGTAGTAAATCCAACTGTTTTTCCTCTTCTTGATGTTCTCTATTACCTGCAACCATTGGAAGTTCCGCAGGTGCAATATTTTCGGAGATAGACCTCTTCAGACGTCGATTTTGAAGCACTTTCAGAATCGCGTTTTCTGACTCATTTCAAAAAAACCTCTTTAAAAGTCGAATTCTTTCGAATTGAGTTTGTTACTTTCTTAGAGGATTGCAAGCGAACCACTTCGATCAAAAACAGCAAAAAATGTTTCTGAATTTTTTAGAACATGTCCATAGAACGGAGGATTACGACCTTTTCTCTCAATTTTCCATTTTGATCTATGGTAACTTGAGAACGCCTCGATCGATCGGAGTAAATCCAACTGTTTTTCTTCTTCTTGATGTTCTCTTTTACCTCACACCATCGGAAGTTTCGTAGGTACAATATTTTCGGAGATAGACGCCTTCGGACGTCGATTTTGAAGCACTTTCAGAATCTCCTTTTTTGACTGTTTTCAAAAGCAACCCTTTAGAGTTGAATTTATTCGAATTGAGTTTATTACTTTTTTAGGGGATGACAAGTGAGCCATTCTGATCAAAATCCCCAAAAAGATTTTTTTCCGATTTTTTTCGAAAATGTCCAAAGTAAGGAGGGTATTACCACCTTTTTCTCAAATCTCAGTTTTGACCGCTTGTGACTTGAGAACAACTCCACCGATCGGAGTGAGTTTTTTCCTCTTCTTGATGTCCTCTTTCACCTCCCACCATCGCAAGTTCCGTTGGTGTAATATTTTCGGAGATAGACCTCTTCGGACGTCGATTTTGAAGCACTTTCAGAATCGCGTTATCTGACTGTTCTCAAAAAAACCTCTTTAGAAGTCGAATTCTTTCGAATTGAGTTGTTAATTTCTTAGGGGAATGCAAGCGTACCATTCCGATCAAAGGCAGCAAAAAATTATACTGAAAAATATTAGAATACGTCCACGCCCTTTTTGTCAATTTTCAATTGACAAAAATGTTGTCAATTTTCAATTGACTCAACTTGTAACTTGAGAACGCCTCGACAGATCGGAGTAAATCCAACTGATTTTCCTTTTCTTGATATTTTCTTTTACCTCCCACCATCGGAAGTTCCGTAGGTGCAATATTTTCGGAGATAGACGGCTTCGGACGTCGATTTTGAAGCACTTTTAGAATCGCGTTTTTTTACTATTTTCAAAAAACCTCTTTAGAAGTCGAATTTTTTCTAATTGAGTTTGTTACTTTCTTAGGGGATGGCAGCGTACCATTCCGATCAAAAACAGCAAAAAATTGTTTCTGAATTTTTTAGAACATGTCCATGTGGGGGAGCATTACGACCTTTTTCTCAATTTTCAATTTTGGCCGCTTGTAACTTGAGAACGCCTCGATCGATCGTAGTAAATCCAACCGTTTTTCCTCTTCTTGATGTTCTCTTTTACCTTCCACAGTCGGAAGTTCCGTAAGTGCAATATTTTTGGAGATAGACCCCTTCCGACGTCGATTTTGAAGCACTTTTAGAATTGCGCTTTTTGACCATTAAAAAAACTCTTTAGATATTAAATTTATTCGAAATGAGTTAGTTACGTTTTTAGGGGATTGCAAGCGGGCCATTTCGATTAAAAACCACAAACTAAATATTTACGAATTTTTTCGAAAATGTCCAAAGTGGGGAGTGCATTACGACGTTTTCCTCAATTCTCAACTTTGATGGCTTGTGACTTGAGAACGACTGGACCGATCGCAGTGAATCCAACAGTTTTTTTCTGCTCTTGATGTTCTCTTTCACCTCTCACCTTAGGAAGTTCCATAGGTACAACATTTTCGGAGATAGACCCCTTCCGAGGTCGATTTTGAAGCACTTTTAGAATCGCGTTTTTCAATCATTTAAAAAAAAAACTCTTTAGATATTAAATTTATTCGAATTGAGTTTGTTACGTTATTAGTGAATTGCAAGAGTGCCATTCCGATCAAAAACTGCAAGAAAAAATTGATCCGAATTTTTTCGAAAATGTCCGAAGTGGGGAAAGTATTACGACGCTTTTCTCAATTCTCAACTTTGGCCTGTAACTTGAGAACGCCCCGAGCGATCGGAGTGAATCCAACTGTTTTTTCTTCTTCTTGGTGTCCTCTTTCATCTCCCACCATCGGAAGTTCCGTAGGTGCAATATTTTCGGAGATAGACTTCTTCGGAGGTCGATTTTGAAGCACTTTTAAAATCGCGTTTTTTGACCATTTAAAAAAATAACTTATTAGATATTAAAGTTATTCGAATTGAGCTTGTTACGTTTTTATAGATTGCAAGCATGCCATTCCGATCAAAAACCGCAAAAAAATACTTACGAATTTTTTCGAATATGTCCGAAGTGGGGAGTGCATTACGACGTTTTCCTCAATTCTCAACTTTGATGGCTTGTGACTTGAGAACGACTGGACCGATCGCAGTGAATCCAACAGTTTTTTTCTGTTCTTGATGTTCTCTTTCACCTCTCACCTTAGGAAGTTCCATAGGTACAACATTTTCGGAGATAGACCCCTTCCGAGGTCGATTTTGAAGCACTTTTAGAATCGCGTTTTTCAATCATTTAAAAAAAACTCTTTAGATATTAAATTTATTCGAATTGAGTTTGTTACGTTATTAGTGAATTGCAAGAGTGCCATTCCGATCAAAAACTGCAAGAAAAAATTATTCCGAATTTTTTCGAAAATGTTCGAAGTGGGGAAAGTATTACGACGCTTTTCTCAATTCTCAACTTTGGCCTGTAACTTGAGAACGCCCCGAGCGATCGGAGTGAGTCCAACTGTTTTTTCTTCTTTTCGGTGTCCTCTTTCACCTCCCACCATCGGAAGTTCCGTAGGTGCAACATTTTCGGAGATAGACTTCTTCGGAGGTCAATTTTGAAGCACTTTTAGAATCGCGTTTTTTGACCATTTAAAAAAATAACTTATTAGATATTAAAGTTATTCGAATTGAGCTTGTTACGTTTTTATGGATTGCAAGCGTGCCATTCCGATCAAAAACCGCAAAAAAAATACTTACGAATTATTTCGAATATGTCCGAAGTGGGGAGGGTATTACGACGTTTTCCTCAATTCTCAAATTTGACGGCCTGTAACTTGAGAACAACTGGACCGATCGCAATGGTCCCAACTTTTTTTCCTCCTCTTGATGTCCTCTTTCACCTCCCGCTATCGGAAGTTCCGTAGGTGCAATATTTTCGGAGATAGACCCCTCGGAGGTCGATTTTGAAGCACTTTTAGAATTGCGTTTTTTGACAGTTAAAAAGAAACTCTTTAGAGGTTAAATTAATTGAGTTCCTTACGTTATTAGGAGATTCCAATCGTGCCATTCAGATAAAAAACCGCAAAAAAAAATCCGAATTTTTTCGAAAATGTCCAAAGTGGGGAGAGTATTGCGACGTTTTTCTCAATTCCCAACTTTGACGGCCTGTAACTTGAGAACATCTCGAGTGGCCGAAGTGAGTCCAACTGTTTCTTCCTCTTCTTGATGTCCTCTTTCACCTCCCACCAATTTCAAAATCAAACCTCTTCGGAAATCGATTTTGAAGCACTTTTAGAATCGCGTTTTTTGATATTTAAAAGAAAACTTTTTGGAGGTTAAATTTGAGTTTCTTACGTTTTTAGGGGATTGCAAGCGTGCCATTCCGATCAAAAACCGCAAAAAGAAGTTTTTAGGTACGACATTTTTCTCAATTCTCATCTTTGCCCGCCTGTAACTTGAGAACGCCTCGACCGATCAGAGTGAATCTGTTTTTCCTCACGGTGATGTGCTCTTTCACCTCTCACCATCGGAAATGCGTACCGTAGATGCAATATTTTCGGAGATAGACCCCTTCGGAGGTCGATTTTTGAGAACTTTTAGAATCGCGTTTTTCGACCATTTTTAAAAAAACCTCTTTAGAGGTTAAATTCAATCGAATGGAGTTTGTTACGTTGTTATGGAATTACAAGCATGCCATTCTAATCAAAAACAGCAAAAAAATGTTTTTGAAACGCTTTTACCTTGAGAACACCTCGACCGATCGGAGTTTATATTATTATTTTTAGTCTACATTTTTCCATTCGAGTTGAAACTCTACATCGGAAAGAGGGTTGATTTAGGTAAATCTTTTTACATGAATCACCGTCCCAACTTGGCGAATTTTTCTTGATTTTCCTATTTACCTTTTCCGGAATTAAGATACCAAGATATCTACACATACGAGGCAATGATCCATGGGGAGATCTATACCCCATATACTCCCGGATCTACGGTGAAACCGTCGTAAATTTGGGTACCGAAAAAATCGCATTTTTGTCTTGGGTACGCAACTGCTCACCCCCACCCCCCGCACATACCACCAAGCCGACCACACTTTTGGAAAGCCCGCTTAATTCTGTATATAAAATATCCTTTACAAGATGCCCTTTTCTCCAAGAAATCACTAAAAAAATTGTTCTTGTAGCCTTGCAGAAGATTGCAAATTACAATCGAAACGTCGGCCTATTTTGACAAGTCAACGTCTTAAAATTCGCTAGTCGATTCTCTCTCTCTCTTCTCGTGATTAGAAAATCTGAGCCCGGCCTAATGAGCACCTCTCTGTATCGACGATATCAAACAATCGCGCCAGTTTTAGGACCCCGGAGCTCGTTTCTTTGCCTCCTTGGGGCCCAACTTCATTTATATTATATAACAGTGCCACATTAGATATGCAAATGAACACGGGGCCGCGCCGCCGTTCCTCCAGGCAACATACTCAACTAATTGCCAACTTCTTAACATCGTTTATACTTACTTTGCTATGCCGTGCACGTTGCTTTGACAAATTTACTTCTCTATACCCATTCTCTATATTCTGCACATTCTAATACAATTTTATCTTCCGCACGGTCTTGACAATAGAAATTTTCATACCGGGGACCGGCTTTGACGAAATTTTACCTTTTAGTCGCACAATGGGGCTATAACTAGGCTGACCAAGCCTAAAAAAAACCAGTTGTCATTCCCACGACCTGACTTGTTCAATAGTGGACATCGGGACAGGTTTCGAGCGTCTTCAACCCTTTTCCCAACCCTTTTGGACTGGTTTATCCGCGGATGGGCATTTCGGTTATACAAGGGTCGGTAACTATGTGTTTCTGTAAGTCGACCAAAAATTCAGCCAAAGTGTTACTGGATCGTGAATAATGCGTTCTGGCAACTCCAGCTTCTAATCCCGTTAAAGTTAAAACTACAACTAATTGTATATTCCTAATGACGAAAGTTTGCTGCAAAATATATATACAGACGGTGCTAAAGTTTGATTCGTTTCTAACTTTGTAATTTGAATTGTAACACAGACACCTACAGTTTATTTCTATAAACTTCACGTGCCTAACTTCATTGCAATTATAAACTCTTTATGTAAATGGGAATTTTTCTGTCACTTGCGTCATCTTATAGCTAATAATTTCGTGTAGGAAGGAAATATCAAACGAGGCCAAAAACAAATTAATTTCGCCTACCTATTACTATTTTAATGGAGTTGTTTGGAACTTGAGTAATATCCAAGCCTGGGATTTATGCTGCAAAGAAGTTTATGAGTGAAATACGAAAGGGCGTAGGGAGAGGTACATTTGCACCATTGGTCGAGTTTACTTAAACCGTAGTTCCTTTTCACACCTAATCCCAGCTATTTTCTACTACTTAGTTTTTATGGGTATTTCGCCCCAATACAATTTTTTACCCCACACAACAGTAAAACATCACACTTTTACGGTGTTTCAAAAATACATAAAACCAATATTTCTCTTGGACCTATGTCAGTAGCATTAGCGAGTCATACAATATTTGTTACAATATTTGTAGACCTGAAGAAGATTGTAATACACAATCGAAAAGTCGGCAATTTTTTAAAAAGAGCTGGTTTTATTTAGTCATGTACCCGCAAACCTGTTCCTATTCAAAATCAAAAACTTTCATTTTTAGATATTTTATTAAAAAAAATATACACAGATTTCAAACTTCGGTTTATCGAAAACCAACACTCATAGTCATTTAATCCTTTTTTTCAATCAAATAAATTCACAAGAACCCACTAAAAAAATCACAACTGAAAAAGAACAAAATCAAAAACTTTAATTTTTAGATATTTTTATAAAAAAAGATTTAGACAGATTTCAAACTTCGGTTTATCGCGATCCAACACTAATAGTCATTTAAAAACAATTTTCTAAATCAAATAAATTCACAACAACTCTCTAAAAAAATCACAGTTGGAAAAGATCAAAATCAAAAACTTCCATTTTTAGATATTTTAATAAACAAAATTTTGTCAGATTTCAAACTTCGGTTTATCGAAAACCAACACTCGTAGTCTCTTAAACACTTTTCTCAATCATATAAATTCACAAGAACCCACTAAAAAAATCACAATTGAAAAAGAACAAAATCAAAAACTTTAATTTTTAGATATTTTTATAAAAAAAAAAGATTTAGACAAATTTCAAACTTCGGTTTATCGCGATCCAACACTAATAGTCATTTAAAAACAATTTTCTCAATCAAATAAATTCACAACAACTCTCTAAAAAAATCACAGTTGGAAAAGATCAAAATCAAAAACTTCCATTTTTAGATATTTTAATAAAAAAAGATTTTGACAGATTTCAAACTTCGGTTTATCGAAAACCAAAACTCGTAGTCACTTAAACACTTTTCTCAATCATATAAATTCACAAGAACCCACTAAAAAAATCACATTTGGAAAGAACAAAATCAAAACCTTTAATTTTTAGATATTTTAATAAAAAAAGATTTAGACAGATTTCAAACTCCGGTTTATCGAAAACCAACACTCATAGTCATTTAAACACTTTTCTCAATCATATAAATTCACAAGAACCCACTAAAGAATCACATTTGGAAAAGAACAAAATCAAAAACTTTAGTTTTTAGATATTTTAATAAAAAAAAAAAGATTTAGCCAGATTTAAAACTTTGGTTTATCAAAAATCAACACTCATAGTCAATTAAACACTTTTCGCAATCATATAAATTCACAAGAACCCACTAAAAAAATCACATTTGGAACAGAACAAAATCAAAAAATTTCACTTTTAGATATTTTAATAAAAAAAGATTTAGACAGATTTCAAACTTCGGTTTATCGAAAACCAACACTCATAGTCATTTAAACACTCTCAATCATATAAATTCACAAGGACTCCATAAAAAAATCACAATTGGAAAAGAACAAAATCAAAAATTTTGAAATTTTAGATATTTTAATGAAAAAAAAATAGACAGATTTCAAACTTCAGTTTATCGAAAACCAACACTCATAGTCATTTAAACCCATTTCTCAATCATATAAATTCACATGAACCCACTAAAAAAATCACAATTGGAAAGAAGAAAATCAAAAACATTATTTTTTAGATATTTTAATGGAAAAAAGATTTAGACAGATTTCAAACTTCGGTTGATCGAAAACCAACACTCATAGTCACTTAAACACTTTTCCCAATCATATAGATTCACAAGAACCCACTAAAAGAAACACAATTGAAAAAGAACAAAATCAAAAACTCCTATTTTTAGATATTTTAATAAAAAAAGATTTTGGTGGATTTCAAAGTTCGGTTTATCGAAAACCAATATTCATAGAAATATTTTTTTTATATAAAACAGTTCATTCTTCTAAAAATACTGGTTTTAAAAGTCTTCTGAGTACTAATCTCCAAACGTTTGTGATTGTACAGGACGTCCAAGATAGAAAAAAACGGCATCTAATAAAGTGAAAAAAAAATTAAAGGGTTTATCGTTTTGATGAAACACCCCACCCCCTCCCCCACCCGTACATAATGGCAATTTTTCATGCAAACTTTCATCTAAACATTTCATTTCTTTTAATTTGTTTGGTTTCGCTTTTTAGATACAAGGTGCTAAAGTATTTTTTTTTAACTCTTTAATAGCTTACAGATTTTCAGATATTTAGTTCAGATTTAAAGTGCTGCAAGATTAATAACAGGTAATTTTCTAATTTTTCAAAATAAACCTAAGAAATTTGTATTCATTTTTAGCTAATTATTTCCAATTAAAACAAAGTTTCAGTCCAAATTTAAAAACCTCAAACAGTTTACGAGATATTTACACATGTTTTTCATTTTCCAAAATCGATCACAAGGATTCTGTGCCCGTGTAGCAAATTTTTTCCAACAAACATGTTAGTGTAATGCATTTTTTGACGTCTCAAGCCGGTCTCAAGATATTTAATAATTTTCTAATTTTTCACAATAAACTCACGAAGTTTGTATTCACTTTCAGCTAATTACTTCCAATTAAAACAAAATTTTAATCTAAGTTTTTCAACTTCGAACTGTTCTCGAGATATTTACAAATTTTTTAATTTTGCATAGCTTATTTTATCCAACCAACATGGTAGTTTAATGTACTTTTTTGAAGTCTCAAGCCGTTCTCAAGATATTTAATAATTTTCTAGCTTTTCAAAATAAACCCATAAAATTTGTATTTATTTGCAACTAATTAATTCCAATTAAAAAAAGTTTCTAAGTTTGTAGTCATTTTCAGTTAAATATATTCAATTAAAACCAAAAATTAGTCTGTGTTTGGAAACCTCGAACAGTTCTCGAGATATTTACACATAAATTTTCATTTTCTAGAAGCGATCACGACGTTTCGGTTTTCGTGTAGCCCATTTTTTCCAACAAAGGTGATAGTCAAATGCATTGGTTTGAAGTCTCAAGCCATTCTCGAGATATTTAATAATTTTCTAATTCTCCTATAAAATTTGTACTCATTTTCAGTTAATTATTTCCAATTAAAGCAACGTTTCAGTCTAAATTTTAAAACTTCAAAGTGTTCTCGAGATATTTACAATTTTTTTTTATTTTCCAAAATCAATCGCAAATTTTCTGTTTTTGCGTAGCTCATTTTTTCCTACCAACATGGTAGTTTAATGTAGTTTTTTTGAAGTCTCAAGCCGTTCTTCAGTTATGTAATAATTTTAAAAATTTCCTAAATTTACCCATAAAGTTTTTAGTAATTTTCAGTTAATTATTTCTAATTAAAACCAAAAATCAGTCCATGTTTTGAAACCTCGAACAGTTCTCGAGATATTTACACATGGTTTTCATTTTCTAGAAGCGATCACGACGTTTCGGCTTTCGTGTGCATTGTTTTGAAGTCTCAAGCCGTTCCCCAGATATTTAATAATTTTGAAATTTTTCTAAATTTACCCATAAAGTTGGTAGTAATTTTCAGTTAATTATTTCCAATTAAAACCAAAAATCAGGCCATGTTTTGAAACCTCGAACAGTTCTCGAGATATTTACACATGGTTTTCATTTTCTAGAAGCGATCACGACGTTTCGGTTTTCGTGTAGCTCATTTTTTCCAACAATGGTGATAGTCAAATGCATTGTTTTGAAGTTTCAAGCCGTTCTCTAGATATTTAATAATTTTTAAATTTTCCTAAATGTACCAATAATGTTTGTAGTCATTTTCAGTAAATTATTTTCATTTAAAACAAAAGATCAGTCCATTTTTTTGAAACCTCGAGCAGTTCTCGAGATATTTACACATTTTCTAGAATCAATAACGACGATTCTCCTTTTGTGTAGCTCATTTTTTCCAACAAAGGTGATAGTCAAATGCATTGTTTTGAAGTCTCAAGCCGTTCTCGAGATATTTAATAATTTTCTAATTTTCCTATAAAATTTGTACTCATTTTCAGTTAATTATTTCCAAGTAAAGCAAAGTTTTAGTTTAAGTTTTGAAACCTCAAACTGTTCTCGAGATATTTAATAATTTTCCAATTTTCCTATAAAGTTTGTACTCATTTTCAGCTAATTATTTCCATTTAAAGCAAAGTTTCGGTCTAAATTTTAAAACCTCAAACTGTTCTCGAGATATTTACAATTTCTTTTAATTTTCCAAAATCGATTGCAAATTTTCAGTTTTTTGCGTAGCTCATTTGTTGCTACCAACATGGTATTTAAGTGTATTTTTTGAAGCCTCAAGACGTTCTCCAGATATTTAATAATTTTGAAATTTTCCTAAATTTACCTATAAAGTTCGTAGTCATTTTCAGTTAATTATTTCCAGTTAAAACCAAAAATCAGTCCATGTTTTGAAACCTCGAACAGTTCTCGAGATATCTACACATGGTTTTAGTTTTCTAGAATCGATTACGACGGTTCGGCTTTTGGGTATCTCATTTTTTCCAAAAAATGTGGTAGTCAAATGTGTTGTTTTGAAGTTTCAAGCCGTTCTCGAGATATTTAATAGTTTTCTAAGTTTCCTATAAGGTTTGTACTCATTTTCAGCCAATTGTTTTCAATAAAGCAAAGTTTCAGTCTAAATTTTGAAACCTCAAACTGTTCTCGAGATATTTACAAATTTTTAAACTTTTAAAATTTTGAAACCTCAAACTGTTCTCGAGATATTTACAAATTTTTATGGTAGTCAAATCCAAGTCCAATCCAAAGTCTTCCAATATCAATCGCATAGCTTCTGTTTTTGCGTAACTCATTTTTTCCTACCAACATGGTAGTTTAATGTATTTTTTTGAATTCTCAAGCCGTTCTCCAGATATTTAATAATTTTGAAAATTTCCTAAATTTACCCATAAAGTTTTTAGTAATTTTCAGATAATTATTTCCAATTAAAACCAAAAATCAGTCCATGTTTTGAAACCTCGAACAGTTCTCGAGATCTTTACACATGGTTTTCTTTTTCTAGAAACGATCACGACGTTTCGGCTTTCGTGTGCATTGTTTTGAAGTCTCAAGCCGTCCTCCAGATATTTAATAATTTTGAAATTTTCCTAAATTTACCTAAAGTTCGTAGTCATTTTCAGTTAATTATTTCCAATTAAAACCAAAAATCAGTCCATGTTTTGAAACCTCGAACAGTTCTCGAAATATTTACACATGGTTTTAATTTTCTAGAAGCGATCACGACGTTTCGGTTTTCGTGTAGCTCATTTTTTCCAACAAAGGTGATAGTCAAATGTATTGTTTTGAAGTCTCAAACCGTTCTCCAGATATTAATAATTTTTAAATTTTCCTAAATTTACCCATAATGTTTGTAGTCATTTTCAGTTAATTATTTTCATTTAAAACAAAAGATCAGTCCATTCTTTCAAACCTCGAGCAGTTCTCGAGATATTTACACATTTTCTAGAATAGATAACGACGTTTCTTTTTTTGTGTAGCTCATTTCTTTCAACAAAGGTGATAGTCAAATGCATTGTTTTGAAGTCTCAAGCCGTTCTCGAGATATTTAATAATTTTCTAATTTTCCTATAAAATTTGTACTCATTTTCAGTTAATTATTTCCAAGTAAAGCAAAGTTTTAGTTTAAGTTTTGAAACCTCAAACTGTTCTCGAGATATTTAATAATTTTCCAATTTTCCTATAAAGTTTGTACTCATTTTCAGCTAATTATTTTTATTTAAAGGAAAGTTTCGGTCTAAATTTTAAAACCTCAAACTGTTCTCGAGATACTTACAATTTCTTTTAATTTTCCAAAATCGATTGCAAATTTTCAGTTTTTTGCGTAGCTCATTTGTTGCTACCAACATGGTATTTAAGTATATTTTTTGAAGCCTCAAGACGTTCTCCAGATATTTAATAATTTTGAAATTTTCCTAAATTTACCTATAAAGTTCGTAGTCATTTTCAGTTAATTATTTCCAATTAAAACCAAAAATCAGTCCATGTTTTGAAACCTCGAACAGTTCTCGAGATATCTACACATGGTTTTCATTTTCTAGAATCGATTACGACGGTTCGGCTTTTGTGTAGCTCATTTTTTCCAACAAATGTGGTAGTCAAATGTATTGTTTTGAAGTTTCAAGCCGTTCTCGAGATATTTAATAGTTTTCTAATTTTCCTACACGGTTTGTACTGATTTTCAGCCAATTGTTTTCAATTAAAGCAAAGTTTCAGTCTAAATTTTGAAACCTCAAACTGTTCTCGAGATATTTACAAATTTTTAAACTTTCCAATATCGATCGCATAGCTTCTGTTTTTGCGTAACTCATTTTTTCCTACCAACATGGTAGTTTAATGTATTTTTTTAAGTCTCAAGCCGTTCTCCAGATATTTAATAATTTTCTAATTTTCCTATAAAGTTTGTACTCATTTTCAGTTAATTATTTCTAATTAAAGCAAAGTTTCAGTCTAAATTTTAAAACTTCAAAATGATCTCGAGATATTTAAATTTTTTTTTAATTTTCCAATATCGATTGCAAATTTTCTGTTTTTACATAGCTCATTTTTTCCTACCAACATGGTAGTTTAATGTAGTTTTTTGAAGTCTCAAGCTGTTCTCCAGATATTTAATAATTTTGAAAATTTTCTAAATTTACCCATAAAGTTTTTATTAATTTTCAGATAATTATTTCCAATTAAAACCAAAAATCAGTCCATGTTTTGAAACCTCGAACAGTTCTCGAGATCTTTACACATGGTTTTCATTTTCTAGAAACGATCACGACGTTTCGGCTTTCGTGTGCATTGTTTTGAAGTCTCAAGCCGTTCTCCAGATATTTAATAATTTTGAAATTTTCCTAAATTTACCTATAAAGTTCGAAGTCATTCTCAGTTAATTGTTTTCAATTAAAACAAAAGATCAGTCCATTTTTTGAAACCTCGAGCAGTTCTCGAGATATTTAATTATTTTCTAATTTTCGCAGTGCATTGTTTTGAAGTTTCAAGCCGTTCTCTAGATATTTAATAATTTTTAAATTTTCCTAAATTTACCAATAATGTTTGTAGTTATTTTCAGTTAATTATTTTCATTTAAAACAAAAGATCAGCCCATTTTTTTGAAACCTCGAGCAGTTCTCGAGATATTTACACATTTTGTAGAATCAATAACGACGTTTCTCCTTTTGTGTAGCTCATTTTCTCAGTCAAATGCATTGTTTTGAAGTCTCAAGCCGTTCTCGAGATATTTAATAATTTTCTAATTTTCCTATAAAATTTGTACTCATTTTCAGTTAATTATTTCCAATTAAAGCAAAGTTTTAGTTTATGTTTTGAAACTTCAAACTGTTCTCATTTTTTAATTTTACAAAATCGATCGCGAAGCCTCTCTTTTTGCGTAGCTCATTTTTTCCAACAAACATGGTAGGCTAATGCATTTTTGGAGTCTCAAGCAGTTCTCAAAATATTCAATAATCAAGATTGAACGTTTTCTGATTGATACTCTTCAATTTGGCTAAAAAAAAATATTTTTTTATTGACGATGCAATCGGCCATATCTTTGGAAGTGCCTAGACCAAAAACAAATTTTAGTTTTTCTTGCTGTTTCCATTTTTTCAGTTCTCGTCTCATTTTTAGGTACTTTTAGAATGCCCTTTCAAACTAAAAACACCTGTGAGACCATTAATACCCGTAGTAAGTTTATTTATAGGAGACGATTTTAGACTCATTTCGTTCATAAACGGCATGAAAAAATATTTTTTCTACAAACGTCAAATAATGACGCATTTTACGCTTTCATTAGACAAACGAAAACCTAACCATTTTTGAGGATCAGAATGTGAGTTTACTTTTCCGCGCGTTGCCCAGGACAGCAAGCGAAAAAGATTTTATCGCTTGCTGTCAATAGCAACTACCACCACTCAACCAATTATTTAAAACGTCATTGTCACTTTGATTGAAATTTTCAGATTGTGTCTTCATTCAAATTTCAGATTATTTGGAATTTATTGTTTGTAGAAAAAACGTTGTATGCATTACGAGCACAAAGTAACTTTTTTGCTCTCGAGTTATTGCCGCTCTCCGCTTCGCGTCGAGCGGCAAACTTCACTCTCCGAGCAAAAAAGTTGTACTTTTCGCTCTTAATACATAAATAACTATTTTGAAAATTACTAAAAGAGGGGGTATTCCATCTTTTTTCTTAGTTTAAAAAATTGACGGTCTATAACTTTGGAACGAGCGGACCGATTGGAGTGAATTCAAGAGTTTTTCTGTTCTTCTCGATGTACTCTTTGCCTCTCTCCAACAGTTTTAATAGTTTGAAAGATAGACCATTTTTATGGGTTATTATTAGACACTTTTTGAAACGCGCTTTTGAGGCATTTAAAAAAAAAGCCCTTTGTATGAGTGAACACGTTATTTACTTTTCCATTCTCAAGCCAACCAACTACACGGTTGGCATTTTTAAGTGACAGGGGCTATTGAGTTGGTCGTTATACATGTAATGATTTGCCCCAGAGGCAAAACCGAAATATCTATACAAAACCACTAGGAAGTTGTTGGATAGCCTTGTTAAAGTCCAGCTGCGTCCACCATTGAACACTGGTTTTAATTTGCCGGACAACTATAAACTGACCAGTGTCCAGTTCTCGAAACTGGTTTTTCCCCTTCAGCTCAAACGAATTTATTTTTTCACTAGACATAATTCAATACGAAACAAAAATACTGTTCCCTGCCGGCAAGGATCTTTCTCCCTTCCTTCCATTGCAATTTCGAAGATAAATTACTTACGAGGATAAGATTTTAAAGGTGGAGATCTCTCATTTCTCACAATCCGGCCGCCGCAGGGGTTCAGCGTAAGATTTAGCGGAATCAGAACGTTTTAAAGTGCTAAGTCTGGTTAATTAGGGGTGCAATTCCGCGCACCTGTTTACTTCTATTAAATTTGTTGTCAGGGGTAGTCTTATAAGAAAGTGCTGAGAACGTGCAAGAGAGTGTTTACAGTGCTAGAGAAATCTGAAGTGGGTGGAAGTATTTTTTTTGGCGGCATAACTGAATTTTTAGTTATGCCACCTTTTGAATTCTTTAGATAGCTAGAACTACAGCTTTCTATTTTTCAGAATAGAATAACAGAGGATTAACAGATTTAAACGAAAAAATTTTTGGATGGTTGACTTTTGTTGAAAATCACGGAAAATAAGGATATCGCACAATTTGGAGTTGTTCTGAGTTCTTCTTTTGTAGTCACAGTCACAACGCGCTCTACACTTTGTATTTTTCCATGTTTATAACGTAAATTAGGTATTTAAACGTCTCAAAAATTAAAAATTATGTATCAATTTAAAAAATTACTTTTTGCTAGTCAGGTGCGAACATTTGTCACTAACTTTTTCACCCCTCGATTTTTAAGGTTTCTTTTTCTCTCTTTATATTAAAATAATAAAAAAACATATTATATAATAGTTTACAATTCAAAAGTTCTTGTGTTGGAGCAACTCTTGAATGAAAACCTGATCATCAAAATCCCAAAAATGCTCCACGAATGCACCATGACAGCAGAGTCACACGATATTTGCTATGTTGCCAAACGTGTACATTTGTCTTAATGTTGAAATAAGTGATCTGAGGTAAGATACGGGTTTCAGTAATTTATCGTCACTTAACTACACACTTTTATTTACTTTTAACTATTACAACACGATTAAAACACAATTACCCTCTAATAACAATTTGCAACTGTTCGGTTGTCCAATTATTTTGCTTATTTTCTACACTGCATTATCTATTCCATCGATCTCGCGCGGTTTTCTGGTTTATACAGGGTGATTCACGTTATTCGACAGGGAAGATTATGGCTAAACTTTTAGATTTTTAAAAAGTTTTGTATATGGAATGGATGAGGGTCTATTGGAAGTACATTTTAAAATTATTGTCATTGTATACAGGTGGTCCCAAAAGTATAAAATCGATTAAAGTTTTATTTTTTTAAATGAAACACCTAGTATATTAATGTATTTTCGGTATCTACGGACAAAAGTAAAGGCAGTTTTATTACGGTTTATGGCATCTAAACCGTACCGTTTTTCAGATATTCGTAATTTTGTGAAAATGCAGCCTCAAATTTAATGTTTAAAATCTCAGCAATTGGTTTCTTTTCAACCACCGAAATTGGCTGGTGGGCTACTAGTACATTGAATTTTTTGCGGTATGTATTAAATATTAACTACTGTGTACCAAATGTAAAAAAATAAACACTATTGCAAACTTCAAACAGTAATAACTCGTTTAATTTAAATTAGAAATTAGAATTTTATAGTATCATTAGATGCAGAATTTAGTTTCCTATCAAAAACTATTAAACATTCCTATCTCTTGTTCGTTGCATTTTCTTGAAAAATTGACTTTTTCTGAATTTGCGCTGACATAAACGAATGTAGTAATCTAATTTACCTGTTCAGGTCTGTTGTACCTGATTTTGACAAAGCAAAATTTATTGTCATTTCTAGTTGTCACATATTAATTTAAAGTTAAATATTTTTTTACTGTTATAATTGGTGGTTAACAGGGAGTTTTTTATTTAATCAAAATGCTGGTTTACACAACAGAAGAACGAGTCGATATGATCTTCATTCTAAGAGAATGCTTGCAAAATTGTCTTTTAGCATCAAGGGTTTATGCTGAAAGGTTTCCTAACCGAACTCGACCGAATAGAGCCGTTTTTGAAAGACTGTTGGGGATAGGTAAACTTTAAGTCCGTTCAAAAAAACTGGTTTTCTTTGAAAAAAATTACTGCAGGTGATAGGTTAAGCTTACCTCTTTCATATTAGTTGCGGATAAATGCACTTTTCTAAAATAATTTAAGAAAATTTTAATTATTTTGGCATCTTTAATTACATTCAAAATAACATTGATTACTTTCGAAATGGCTGATTTTTCTTTAATTACTGCATGTAATAGACTAACCTTACCTCTTTCATATTAAGTGGTGGTAAATGTGTGTTTTTGTTTTAATAATTAAAGAAAATTGTACTGTTTTTGGCATCAATAAGTTGCTAATATCGGGAGTTTTGTTTTGAGGTTTTGACACTCGTCTTGTAGCTGTCACCTATTAGACCAGCTAGGTTGTCAGTTCTTCTCTCAATGTCCAGAACTAGGCCTTTTCGGAAGCAGTTATAGTCGTTTTCAGGAAGATATTTATCTAGCCACCCATGACATTGTAAAAGCACCTTTTAAAAACAATTGAAAAGTTACCAGAAAAGTTACTAGATCGGAGAGTGGTGCGAATCGAACTTAACGAACGAATTTATCGGGTTTTAACCTCAAATTTTGTAATTATCAAAAATAAATACTTTATTTCTCAATTTTTTTTCAAGTCCATTTGTTATGCTGCGTTTGTAATGTAGAAAAAGTAGACTGGCTTAATAAGCAACTAACTACCACACAGAACTATTAACACAATTCATCGCATGATCCAGAAAACTCATCTGCAACCTGCAACCTCCAACTTCTGCAAAATAAGATGCCAGAGTAGAGTTACAAAAATTGAGTCAGGAAGACCACATTCAAGTAGTTATTGATGATAGAAGGACTGAACTGGACCATCAACCATGAACAAGATTTCCAAAAGTACCAAATATACTCACCCAGAAATTACCTTAGTGTCCAAATGCCCTGTTAATAGACCATACATTTAACTATGCTTATGCCTATGTCTTACATAATATTATATAGTTTACCACTTTCCAAGCTTAAAATTGAATGCAGATTGCAGTCAAGTAAAAATTGTTTCAAACACAGCAACATCACCTGAGAAAAGATTATGTTTCTGCCAGACTGAATTTAAGTACTGGTACTGCCATATGATTTGGATTGTGTGATTAGGATCCGTGGTGAGACTCCCAGTGGCTTTTTCATATAGGTTACCTATATGTCATATGCCATCCAAAATTCCTATATCCATGCACCATCCATAATGTTCCTCGATGATCACTATGGATCGAGTTAATATTAGTCGAGATTATTCCCCATCATAAAGAAAAGAATATTTCCTACCAGATGAATTTACTGTTATATCATTTCAGTTGTCATTTGGGTATAGCTCCATTATTGGAGGTCAACTTATAAAAGTTTCAGTTGTATGTGTCGGTATTTAGAGAAGTGTATTTTTGTTTGTTAACTATATATGATTATTGATTTTAAGTTATAAATTACTTACAGAAAAAGATGTCTTGCCTAATTGAGCATTTAATTTCTTAAACTACCTAAATATCAAGAAACTAAAACATTTGTGTAGTGATTTAATATGAGGTTTGTTCCATCATGCTAGAGAACCATTAAATGAACTTGAAAACCAGCAGAAATTCCACTGCTCGAAACGTCGTGAAAAAACTAAATGAAGACAATGGAAGTCCAAGATGTTTCATTTAATAATACATCATTGTCTACCACCTTTAAACAAATGATAGAGAACCATTGCAGAACCTTTAAAAAAATTATTTTGGCCAACTTACTAGCAAACATTTCAAATTGAAATAAGGAACCATCTTGACGTTTGCAGAAACACTCTGGACAAGCACATTGTTTATTTCAATATCATATTAGTGAATTGTCAAGAATGATAGATCATTCTGGAATGGTTTCTTGATGGAATGGAACAACTTTTCAACTAAGAGGGTTACGGTTCTTTAAAACTAAATGGCATATAAGCTGGGGCCATTTCTTATAAACTCAGTTTGAAAAAGTTTCGACTTATATGCATAGAATTTGAGGTAACTTTTAGAAACAAGTAAAGGCTATTTATTAGTTTGAAATTAAGAACCCCCTTTGCAACTAACTTACTATACCTGGAAAAAAAATGCTGTTAAAGTTGCAAGAGCTTTTTTATTTTATATACAAAGCAAAACAAGTATAGTGTGTTAAATGGAAAAACTCATTAAGTTGGCTCTGAATTATCAGGAAACAAGAATGCTGGAGTAATAAAGTACCAGCTACTTTCATTGTTCTATCCTATTCTATGAAAACTTCACAACCAACCTATACACATTTTGGAAAATATTTAAAAAATTATAACACACATATTGGTAGTTTTTATTGATTACAATATAGTATAAATATTTTATATTGGATATTAGGACTTTACTTTCCACTACAGGATGTCTATCTTAACATGATTTCGGAAGTGTATAGAGCAGGTCAAGGTCACCGAGTTGTTTGTAAACATTTTTTTCTCAATGTGGGCTCTAGGACATACCTTGGGCTCAAAAGATGCACTTGAGAGTTTGTCATTTGGATACAAACTTTCAAACTCACTCGTGTATTGTTTTGGAATTTTTAATGAAATGATTTATGAGCAAGAACCGTGACATGACATAAAATAAAAGGTTTCTGCTTGGTTTCTGTTAAAATCTCAAGTATAATTAAAAATTATATTTGCAGAAGAAAATAATTCCATACACATGCCGCTGGCGTTTTTCTAAGAATGGAAGATCCACTTCAAAGGCACATTAAGGGTCTTTGTAGTAATACATTATATAAAACACTTAAAATGTATGGTGATTTAAATATTAGAACCCAGGATTGTAAACTTCAAGAGGCCCCTTTTGAGGTCCAGTCCTTAGCAATCACAATAGCAAAAAATGAATACATCTAATATGATATGCAGGAGTACGATAATATATAAAAACTTAGTGTTATTTTGACAAATGGTGAGATGTTGTACAGAGCATCCATAGATTTTTGGCTTTAAGCTGCAAACACATGGTCTTCAATTGAGAAGCCAAAGCTGTACTGACGAGGAGTAGACCCTGAAACTAGTATGCAGATGGGTTGATCGACAAATTGGTGACTACCAACTCTTTAAACTGTTTTGACAAATGTTATATGCATCCTTTGGAGAGATTAACACTTACATAATTATCACTCTGTATAACTGAGGTCACAATGGTCACCCTTAAATTGGTTCCCACACAATCACTTAACAGAACACTTAATTTATAAACAGAAACACACATTTTTTGTTCAGGTTAGTTCATCCTTCCTTTGGTACATTCACAGATAATTGAGATGGTCAAATGATCATTCTTCATTTGGATAATACAAAATCATTCAGTAGCACCTTGAAGATGTCACTTGAATACTGGAAACTGAGCAATTCTTTTTTTCTTTCTTTCTCAAGCATCGAGCACTTTGCTAACAGTCTTCGTACAAAGTCAAAAAGCAGTCGATTCATGCAGCTGCAGCTCTGCTACTGAAGTTAAGGAAATTGTTGAAAAATAGCTTCATTCTATAAGGGATCAAATCCGTGGTAGGTCGTAGGTTTATTTCACTTTTTGCTTTCACTATATAAGTTGTTGAGTATAAAACTAGTCATATAAAGGACTGTTTGATGATAATATGCAGTGTAGTTATTTGAAAATTACTTACAAAAATTGTAATAAGAAAAAAAGAAATATGAGAATTAAATTCACAATATTTACAAAGATGCATATTGCATCCAACGAATTGACGGACGTAATATTGCGCTCTCTTTCTCAAAATACATGCAGAAGACAAGGATAGAAAGTAAGGGTCATGCCATTTCTTAAATTTTGACATAATGTGATTGATACCAATAGAAAATAAGAATTTCCCCAGATTTCAGTTGAAAAATTTTTGGAAGGAGGGCTGCCACTACAAATCCGATATTTCCATGGCTGGCTAGATGAATATCTTCCTGAAAACGACTATAGTATGCAACAGAAACCCGCAATGGTCCCTAAGTTTAGGAGGCGCGGCCCAAAGGCAAAGTAAAACTCTAGTTCAGTTTTACTTTGCTTTTGGTTAAGTTGGTTCAGATTAGTTCAGTTATGTTTTTCCTTTGGTTTAGGTAGTTCAGTCAAACTAAACCGGTTCTTTACGGCGGCCCGTGCGGGGCGGGGCGCCTTTCGACCTGTTGGTTACCCAATAAACATTTTTTGCTATATATGAGTAACCGCAAATATTATATCACTTGAGTATATAACTAAAAGCTTTATAAAAAAGTTCGCAATACCTCTTGCACACCTTTATATACCGCTTAAAGAGCTTAAATGGGGCAATTTATAGAGGTTGCGGTAACACTGATTTAGTAACGTTATAGGACTTAAGGATTTATAACTATTGTTATGAACAACTTTTGAATACTGTTATATAACTTTGTTGGCCACCCTTACATAACTGGAAATTAACCATGACTTATAGTGTTCACAACTCTTCCGTGACTCTTATAAATATTGCCTATAAAGGTGTTCGTAAAGTAATGGTTTAGTTGTGTATATTTGCGTACGTTTGACCAATGACAGTAGGAGGGTACAGAAATTTTGCTTTCTCTTTTACACATTGAACTTTTAAATAGTGACCGTCTCATTTTTATTTTCTTCAGAGTAATTGGTTACCACAACTTTGCCTTGCGTTATCATTTTACTGTTCCTCATTCTCGAGTCTTAATAAATTCTATGCCTGAATGGCGTGCTGTTTTTATCGGATATTATAGTAACAATATTTAACGGGTGGCAGTTTTGCGATTCCATGGATGATAATTTTCCTGCAATCCAAGTTTTACTGTGAATATATGCGAGATACTTCAGTACAACTCACGGGCCTTAAATATATATAAGTTTAGGATTATTTATATGAGTTTTATTTGAGCCAGGCCTAATCAGTGTCAGTCACAACGCATACCCAATCAGGTAAAAGACAAATTTATTGCATGAAAGGTGCTCCTTTTAACTTAAAAGTCATTAAATAACCCTCTTATATGCCCTCTTTTATACCCTTTACAATATGAAAGCCAGTTTGGACTTTTTTTGTTTAAAGACCAAGATCAAATCTGTTCCGGATTTTAAAATTATTAACACGTAAACATGGCGGACTAAACGTGACACCTTTATAAACTATTTGAGTCCACTACATCACCTTTGGTAAAATAGTGCCTACTATAAAATCGTTATATAACATACTGCTTGGGACATTGGTATATGATAAGCTCTATCTAATGTCTCGTATGACGAATAGATTTAAGGATTTGACTTATTCTATTTTTTTGGTTTATAAATTTACATAGCAATGCTTAATTAATTAACACACACTGAAAATTGGGATATTAGAGACAAAAAACAAAACTGTATAACACGTCGATCCGTCGAATCGAAAAATCAAAGAAGTTGGCGGCAGTGCTATCGAAAACGTTATTTTTACGAGCTTATAGTTCAGTAGCCACTCCTAAATTGTCATTTGTCATTCCTAACCTCATTTTTACCGAATTTTGATGGAAATGAAATTACGACACTAATTACGTTATGCCAGATTGACACCTCCAAATTAAGAATTAAACTAATTTTCATTTACACTAAATTAACACTTGTCAAAGTTAAATTTCAACTTTTAATTCGACCCGTTTATATTTCCATTTAATAATTAATAATGAAAGTCTAAACAGATCTACCTAAAGGTACACATTTAACTTTGACAAGTGTTTAGTTTAAATAAAAATTAGTTTAATTCTTAATTTAGAGGTATAAACTAGGCATAAACTCTGTGGAAATAAAATCCCAAATCCAAAGGGGGCCAATCCCTTTAATCAAAAGTGCATTAGGAATTTCTAGAGGGGAATAAACATTTATAATTTCCAACTGGCGGTGTAATATTAAAATTTACAGCACATTTTTTAAACAGTACGAAACCGTTTATTTTTTCTACATTCATCATTATTGTCCTCAGTTTTATCGTCAATAAATTCATTCACCCAGTTACTTATTCTGCATTCTTCTTCATTTAAGGCACAAAACCCTGGCGAAAAATCAAGTGAAAAATTATTGATATGCTGATTAAAAATTAGTTGCTTATCATCAGAACCTGACATAGGTTCATCAGAGCCTGCTTTTAAGTGTGATGCTTCATCTTTACACAAATCGACAACACTTATTATTGTTGATTCCACTGAGCTGACTAAACTTGATATAATTTCACGAAATTTTATTGAAACTTTTCTGCTGAAAGCGCTATTTCGTTTCACTTTTCTCCATTCGCTCATTCTGCTACCGTGCCTATATAATAGTAGATTATGTCACTAGGAGCAAAAGTGGGTCTTTTCGTGCTGAGCCCAGAGATTGACGGCCGAAGCGAAGCTGAGGCCTGCAACTGGGCGAAGCACAGAAAGACCTTTAACTCCGAGTAACATATACTATTTTTTTTAAGCATGCAGGAATAGTTATTTTTCTAACTAGTGCGGAAAGTGATACTTTCCCGCACGCTGTCTGCCGATGCCTGAACGACGCGAAGCGTAGTTCGGGCAGCTGACGAGTGCGGGAAAGACACTTTTCGCACGAGTTAGGAACAATATTTTTTCTACGAGCCCAAGTAAAGAAACAGATAATTAAAAAGTAAGATGTACATTGTATCTTTGTTAACAGTATGACAGCTGAATTAATCAACAATCAATTGGTTGTTATGACAAATGAAAAATTGGTGTAATTGTTGGCGTGACGTAATGCTTCAGGCATGGACCGGTGACATTGGAATAAAAAGTAGGGATATTATAGGTATATTTTGAATCAAAAATCAATAAAAGCAAGCATAATAGTTCCTGAAAACAGATAAAAATATTTGGCATGGCTGTAAGGCAGATGCACCTATCTAGATAGACAGACTATAAAGTCTAAATTATATTACAAATCAGTCATTCTTTAAATATTTACTTTCCCGCACGCTAAATTTACTTTCCCGCACGCCGTGCGGAAAAGTGATATGTTAAGAACGCTCGTAGAAAAAGTCTATTTCAGAGTGATACAGTTTTGCTATTTTCTCTCATCCTCTTTAGGCGGGGGTAGGTACTTACCCATTTAGTGGTGTATATAAATAGAATGTGTTAGAATGGTGGTTTTAATGGTGTTAAATCATAACAAGTGGTTTAGGTGGTTTAGGTAAATTATGGTAAACTAAAAATTTGTGGCATTATTATCAATACTAAATTAATAAAAATCACATTGACAGATAAATATGATGACGCGCATGACGACCAACGACATTTAACAGAATTCGAGAACCTATACGATTTCGACTAAAAACGGTTTCGGGTGGTGCTCTCGAGCGCTCTGAGAGTATTCCTATCCTTTATTTTTTCAACAAGAATGTAAAGATGGCAATAAGAGGGGTTATATATGCGCCATCATGACTTTTGACTTTACTTTTACTGCCTAGGACTTTTTTTGCTACTTTTTGGTCTCAGGATTAGAAAGCCCACTTTAGGTGTGCGTATGGAGAAAACAAACGACGTACTTTTAGTGCGCTTGAAAAAAACAAATTTTTAGAACAAACATATGAAAAACATGGTTTTGGTTAATTACAACAAATTCGTTCTTTTGGCTGGAAGATATAGGTTTAAAATGGGTTTATTGGTAACCACAATGTAACTTAAGGATATATAAAGATGATTTATTGGTCTTCTTATCACAAAAGTTTTATAATGCATCTTTCCATCACCTGCAAACTTACAATTTTTATAAAGGTAATGTATTCAACTACTACTAGATATCTCAAGGTTACAGTTAAGTGATGGAGCGCTTTATATAAATCTGCTATATAACTTTCGGTAACCACCCGTTGAAGTTTTATAAGGAAGTATCTGCAATATTTTCATCACTTTCTTATAACCCTGTAAGTCATGGTATTGTACTAACACTTTTATAAACTTTAACTGTCCGTTGGTAATCTTATAAATCCTTTATGGGCGCTTTTTGTTCCATACCCACCCTTATATACTCGTTATAAAACTTATAAGCCTTTAAGACAATGCAAAATGTTTATTGGGTAGGTTAATTCAGTTTTACTTTGATTTTGGTTATTGAGTGGAGTTCAGTTTTGTTGTTAATTTGGTTAGGTTAGTTTAGTTATGTTTCCTTTTGATTTGATTAGTCGAGCTTTACTTGTATTTTATGGTGGCCTTTGCTTCTTGTTGCAGAGGCCCTTTAGGCCCGCTACAGACCCTGTCGCTTGCTACACATTAAGTGTGGGCTCTGTTGGTTAGGTTAGTTCAGTTTTGCTTTGCCTTTGTTTAGTTCAGTTCTGTTTTTTCTTTAGTTAGGTTAGTTTAGATATGTTTTCCTTTGATTTGGTTAGTCCAGTCTTACTTGTCGTTTATGGCGGCCCGTTAGGGCCGCCTTTGCCTCTCGCTGCAGCGGCCGTTTAGGGTCGCTACAGAGCCTTTAGCTTGCTACACATTAAGTGTCTTAGGTTAGTTCAACTTTACTTTCTCTTTGGTTAGTTCACTTATGCTTCTCTTTTGGTTTGATCATTTCAGTTGTAGTTGTCTTTTAGAGCTGCCCGTTAGGACCGCGTCTGTTTTTTGGCTCAGCAGCTCCTTAGGGCTATTACGGAGCATGATTGCTGCATATAAATGTGGGCTCTGTTATTTATGTTGGTTCAGGTTAGTTCAGTTCTGTTTTTTCCTTTGTTTAGGTGACTTCAGTTGTTTTTCTTTTGGTTTGGTTAGTTCAGGTTTACTTGCGTTTAGGTTTTTCGAAGGACGACGCCCTACATATGTTTTTCGACAGCATAAGATGGGCGAAGGAAAAGGAGCAAATGAGAAGGGAAGTCAAGGACGATATATCCCAGATAAGCATCGTGTCTCAAATGATCAAGAACAAAGAGAACTGGTCTTCAATCTACACATTCATCAAAACGGTCATACAAAGGAAAGCATTTTATGAAAAAGAAAAGGAAAGACGCTAAATGGTCTTCCCCGAAGTAATGCCCCACGACGGTTCCGGAAAGAGAGGGAAAGAGTTTTAGTCGGTCGGTGGTCTTAGATAGACACCAACCCGACACTACGTGGGTAACCTAGACCGCTTTGAGCCCAACCCACGTGTGTGGAAACAGATTTCCCGAATCCTATATTTAATTAAATTTAGTTCTGTTTAGTTCAACTTAGCTCAGATTGGTTTAGCCTAGGTCAGGTTAGTTCTGGTTAGTTCAGTTTCATTGAACGAATAACCTAATGGGCCGCTACAAGTTCATTGGTTGGTTGAGATAGGGCAGTTTAGATTAGTTGAGGTATTTTTTTTTCTTCATTTACGTTTTTTTCAATTTTGGCGCTAATCCTCACCTGAATTTTTCTAGAAACTTATTCTTTGCATGTTTTAAATGTTTCGAGTCATTTTGAACCGATTTTGGGCCTAATTTTTACTAGGATTTTCTTGAAAAACGCTAAACTGGCATTTTTAAAATCTTTGAGACAATTTTAACCGTTTTTGACCTTAATTCTAACCAGCATTTTTTTAAACTGTCCAAGTTTGCATTTATAGATGTTGTAAGTCAATTTTGACCAATTTTTGCGCTAATCCTAACCTGAATTTTTCTAGAAACTTATTCTTTGCATGTTCGAATGTTTCGAGTCATTTTGAACCGATTTTGGGCCTAATTTTTACTAGTATTTTCTTGAAAAACGCTAAACTGGCATTTTTAGAGTCTTTGAGACAATTTTTAACCGATTTCGACCTTAATTCTATCCAGCATTTTTTTTAAATGTCCAAGTTTGCATTTTTAGATGTTGTAAGTCAATTTTGCCCAATTTTGGCCATAATTCTGACCAGAATTTTTCCAAAAACTTTTTCTTTGCATATTGAAATGTTTTGAGTCATTTGTCACAGACCTTGGCCCTAAATTTTACTGGAGTTTCTTGAAAAACATCAAAATTGAATTTTCAGAAGCTTTCCTATCTTGCTCTGGCCCTAGTCTTTACCAAATTTTGTTAAAAACGTCTAAATTTGCATTTTTAGATGTTGTAAGCCAATTTTAACCTATTTTGGACTTAATGCCACCCTGATTTTTTTTTAAAACGTTTGCTTTGCTTATTTACATGCTTTGAATAAATTTTCTGAAACATGCCAAATTTGGATTTTCTGAGGCTTTGCGTCAATTTTTAACCGATTTTAGCCCAATTCCTAACGTGCTTAACGTCCAAATTTGCATTTTTAAATGTTTTTAGTCAATTTTTGCCCTATTTTCCCTCTAATCCTATCCTGATTTTGGCCACTGTCCAAACCTGGGTTTCGCCAAACACACCAAATTAGGATTTTCACGCCCTGTGTTTGCTTAATTATAACCTCACTATTTCTAAAAACTCCAAATTTGTATTTTTGTAGGTGCTTTAAGACAAATTTAACTTATTTTGATCCAAAAATTTATTTTTACCAAAAACAACAAATTTGGATCAGTTTTGTCCGGTTTTCTCCTAAAGTTTATTTTTCCTAAAAACATCAAAACTTGCGTAAGTGGATGTGGTTTCGATGTGGTCATTTTTTACTTTCCTTTTAGCTCTAATTGTAATTTAGGGGCCGATTTTGGCCCTAACCCTAACCAACGTTTATAAAAAATTTTTAAAATTTGCATTTTTAAATGCTGTAAGCCGTTTTAGCATTTAGGTCGTAATCCTAACCCGAATTTTTCTAAAAACTTATATTTTGCATGTTCAAATGTTTTCAGTCATTTTGAACCGGTTTTGGCCCTATTTTTTACTAGTATTTTTTTTGAAAAACGCTGAACTTGCATTTTTAAAATCCTTGAGATAATTTTAACCGTTTTTGACCTTAATTCTAACCAGCATTTTTTTAAACTGTCCAAGTTTGCATTTATAGATGTTGTAAGTCAATTTTGACCAATTTTGGCGCTAATCCTAACCTGAATTTTTCTAGAAACTTATTATTTGCATGTTCAAATGTTTCGAGTCATTTTGAACCGATTTTGGGCCTATTTTTTACTAGTATTTTTTTGAAAAACGCTAAACTGGCATTTTTAGAATCTTTGAGACAATTTTTAACCGATTTTGACCTTAATTCTACCCAGCATTTTCTTTTAATATCCAAGTTTGCATTTTTAGATGTTGTAAGTCAATATTGCCCAATTTTGGCCCTAATTCTAACCAGAATTTTTCCAAAAACTTTTTCTTTGCATATTTAAATGTTTTGAGTCATGTGTCACAGACCTTGGCCCTAAATTTTACTGGAGTTTTTTGAAAAACATCAAAATTGAATTTTCAGAAGCTTTCCTATCTTGCTCTGGCCCTAGTCTTTACCAAATTTTGTTAAAAACGTCTAAATTTGCATTTTTAGATGTTGTAAGCCAATTTTAACCTATTTTGGACTTAATGCCAACCTGATTTTTTTTAAACGTTTCTTTTGCTTATTTACATGCTTTGAATAAATTTTCTGAAACATGCAAAAATTTGGATTTTCTGAGGCTTTGCGTCAATTTTTAACCGATTTTGGCCCAATTCCTAACGTGCTTAACGTCCAAATTTGCATTTTTAAATGTTTTAAGTCAATTTTTGCCCTATTTTCCCTCTAATCCTATCCTGATTTTGGCCACTGTCCAAACCTGGGTTTCGCCAAACACACCAAATTAGGATTTTCGCGCCTTATGTTTGCTTAATTATAACCTCACTATTTCTAAAAACTCCAAATTTGTATTTTTGTAGGTGCTTTAAGTCAAATTTAACTTATTTTGTTCCAAAAATTTATTTTTACCAAAAACAACAAATTTGGATCAGTTTTGTCCGGTTTTCTCCTAAAGTTTATTTTTCCTAAAAACATCAAAACTTGCGTAAGTGGATGTGGTTTTGATGTGGTCATTTTTTACTTTCCTTTTAGCTCTAATTGTAATTTAGGGGCCGATTTTGGCCCTAACCCTAACCAACGTTTATAGAAAATTTTCAAAATTTGCATTTTTAAATACTGTAAGCCGTTTTAGCATTTTGGTCATAATCCTAACCCGAATTTTTCTAAAAACTTATATTTTGCATGTTCAAATATTTTGAGTCATTTTGAACCGGTTTTGGGCCTATTTTTTACTAGTATTTTTTTTTTTTGAAAAACGCTAAACTTGCATTTTTAAAATCTTTGAGACAATTTTAACCGTTTTTGATCTTAATTCTAACCAGCATTTTTTTAAAATGTCCAAGTTTGCATTTATAGATGTTGTAAGTCAATTTTGACCAATTTTTGCGCTAATCCTAACCTCAATTTTTCTAGAAACTTATTCTTTGCATGTTCAAATGTTTCGAGTCATTTTGAACCGATTTTGGGTCTAATTTTTACTAGCATTTTTTTGAAAAACGCTAAACTGGCATTTTTAGAATCTTTGAGACAATTTTTAACCGATTTTGACCTTAATTCTATCCAGCATTTTTTTTTAATGTCCAAGTTTGCATTTTTAGATGTTGTAAGTCAATATTGCCCAATTTTGGCCCTAATTCTAACCAGAATTTTTCCAAAAACTTTTTCTTTGCATATTTAAATGTTTTGAGTCATGTGTCACAGACCTTGGCCCTAAATTTTACTGGAGTTTCTTGAAAAGCGTCAAAATTTAATTTTCAGAAGCCCTCCTATCTTGCTCTGGCCCTAGCCTTTACCACATTTTGTTAAAAACGTCTAAATTTGCATTTTTAGATGTTGCAAGCCAATTTTAACCTATTTTGGACTTAATGCCAACGTGATTTTTTTTAAAACGTTTGCTTTGCTTATTTTGCATGCTTTAAAAATTTTTTGAAACATGCCAAATTTGGATTTTCTGAGGCTTTGAGTCAATTTTTAACCGATTTTGACCCAATTTCTAACGTGCTTAACGTCCAAATTTGCATTTTTAAATGTTTGAAGTCAATTTTTGCCCTATTTTCCCTCTAATCCTTTCCTGGTTTTGGCCACTGTCCAAACCTGGGTTTCGCCAAACACACCAAATTAGGATTTTCACGCCCTGTGTTTGCTTAATTATAACCTCACTATTTCTGAAAACTCCAAATTTGTATTTTTGTAGGTGCTTTAAGTCAAATTTAACTTATTTTGTTCCAAAAATTTATTTTTACCAAAAACAACAAATTTGGATCAGTTTTGTCCGGTTTTCTCCTGAAGTTTATTTTTCCTAAAATCATCAAAACTTGCGTAAGTGGATATGGTTTCGATGTGGTCATTTTTGACTTTCCTTTTAGCTCTAATTGTAATTTAGGGGCCGATTTTGGCTTTAACCCTAACCAACGTTTATAGAAAATTTTCAAAATTTGCATTTTTAAATGCTGTAAGCCGTTTTAACATTTTGGTCGTAATCCTAACCCGAATTTTTCTAAAAACTTATATTTTGCATGTTCAAATGTTTTGAGTCATTTTGAACCGGTTTTGGCCCTATTTTTTACTAGTATTTTTTTTTTGAAAAACGCTAAACTTGCATTTTTAAAATCTTTGAGACAATTTTAACCGTTTTTGATCTAAATTCTAACCAGCATTTTTTTTAAATGTCCAAGTTTGCATTTATAGATGTTGTAAGTCAATTTTGACCTATTTTGGCGCTAATCCTAACCTGAATTTTTCTAGAAACTTATTCTTTGCATGTTCAAATGTTTCGAGTCATTTTGAACCGATTTTGGGTCTAATTTTTACTAGTATTTTTTTGAAAAACGCTAAACTGGCATTTTTAGAATCTCTGAGACAATTTTTAACCGATTTTGACCTTAATTCTATCCAGCATTTTTTTTTTAATGTCCAAGTTTGCATTTTTAGATGTTGTAAGTCAATATTGCCCAATTTTGGCCCTAATTCTAACCAGAATTTTTCCAAAAACTTTTTCTTTGCATATTTAAATGTTTTGAGTCATGTGTCACAGACCTTCGCCCTAAATTTTACTGGAGTTTCTTGAAAAGCATCAAAATTGAATTTTCAGAAGCTTTCCTATCGTGCTCTGGCCCTAGTCTTTACCCAATTTTGTTAAAAACGTCTAAATTTGCATTTTTAGATGTTGTAAGCCAATTTTAACCTATTTTGGACTTAATGTCAACCTGATTTTTTTTTTAAAACGTTTGCTTTGCTTATTTACATGCTTTGAATAAATTTTCTGAAACATGCCAAATTTGGATTTTCTGAGGCTTTGCGTCAATTTTTAACCGATTTTAGCCCAATTCCTAACGTGCTTAACGTCCAAATTTGAATTTTTAAATGTTAGAAGTCAATTTTTGCCATATTTTCCCTCTAATCCTATCCTGATTTTGGCCACTGTCCAAACCTGGGTTTCGCCAAACACACCAAACTGGGATTTTCACGCCATGTGTTTGCTTAATTATAACCTCCTCTAAAAAACTCCAAATTTGTATTTTTGTAGGTGCTTTAAGACAAATTTAACTTATTTTGATCCAAAAATTTATTTTTACCAAAAACAACAAATTTGGATCAGTTTTGTCCGGTTTTCTCCTAAAGTTTATTTTTCCTAAAAACATCAAAACTTGCGTAAGTGGATGTGGTAATTTTTTATTTTCATTTTAGCTCTAATTTTAATTTGAACTTGTTACTTGAAAACGCCTGGACCGATTGGAGTGAATCCAACTGGTTTTTCCTCTTTTTGATGTCCGTAGGTTCCGTAGGTGCAATATTTTCAGAGATAGGCCCCTTCGGAGGTCGAATTTTAGACACTTTTAAAATCGCGTTTTTTGACCATTTTAAAAAAAAATCTTTAGGGGTTAAATTCATTCGACTTGAGTTTGTTGCGTCCTTAGGGGATTGCAAGTGCGCCATTTCGATTAAAAAGAGCAAAACATGTTTTTCGACATTTTTTAAAAATGTCCAAATGGGGTATTGCGACTTTTTTTTCCAATTCTCAACTTTGAACGCATGTAACTTGAGAACGCCGCGACCGATTGGAGTGAATCCAATTGTTTTTTTTCTTGATGCTTTATTTCACCTCTCACCATCAGCAGTTCCGTAGGTGCAATATTTTCGGAGACAGACCCCTTCGGTGGTCGATTTTTGAGTACCTTTAGAATCGCGTTTTTTGACCATTTTTAAAAAAAATATTTTAGCGGTTAAATTCATTCGAAATGAGTTTGATAGGTTCTTAGGGAATTGCAAGTGTGCCATTTCGATCAAAAACAGCAAATAAAATGTTAAAAAATATTTTTCGAAAATGTCTACAGGGGTATTACTACCTTTTTTCTGAATTTTCAACTTTGACCGCCTGTAACTGGAGAACGCCTCGACCGATCGGAGTGAATCCAACTGTTTTTTTCCCTTCTTGATGCCTTATTTCACCTCACACTGTCGCAAGTTCCGTAGGTGCTATATTTTCGGAGATAGTACCCTTCGGTGGTCGATTTTTGAGCACTTTTAGAATCGCGTTTTTTGACCATTTTTAAAAAAATCTCTTTAGAAGTTAAAACATTCGAATTGAGTATATTAGGGGTATATCCTTAGGGGATTGCAAGCAATTCCGAACAAAAACAGCAAACAAAATTTCTGAAATTTTTTTAGTAAACGTCTAAAAGGGGGGGAGGAATATCACGACTTTTTTCTAAATTCTCAACTTTGACCGCCTGTAACTCGAGAACGCTTGGACCGATTGGAGTGAATCCAACGGTTTTTTCTTCCTCTTCATATCTTTTTTCACATCCCAATATCGGAAGTTTCGTAGGTGCAATATTTTCGGAGATAGACCTCTTCGGAGGTCGATTTTTAGGCTTTTTTTGACCATTTTTAAAAAAACCTCTTTCAAAGTTAAATTAAATCGAATTGAGTATATTACGTGCTTAGGGATGACAAGCGTGCAATTCCGATCAAAAACAGAAAAAAAAATCCGAAATGTTTCTCGAAAATGTCTAAAGGGGGGATATTACGACTATTTTCTCAATTCTCAACTTTGACCGCTTGTAACCTGAAAACGCCTGGACCGATTGGAGTAAATCCAACCGTTTTTTCCTTTTCTTGATGTTCTTTTTACCACCCATCATCGGAAGTTCCGTAGGTACAAGAATTTCGGAAATATAGACCTCTTCGGAGGTCGACTTTTAAGCCCTTTTAGAATCTCGGTTTTTGACCATTTTTTAAAAAAACTCTTTAGAGGTTAAATTCTTTCGAGTTGAGTTTGTTACGTTCTTAGGAGTTTCCAAACGTGTAATTCCGCTCACAAACAGCAAAAAAATGTTTTCGAAATTTTTTTGAAAATGTCCAAATGAGGGGGGATATTACGACTTTTTCTTAATTCTCAACTTTGACCGCCTGTAACTTGAAAACGCCTGGACGGATTGGAGAGAATCCAACGGTTTTTTCCTCTTCTTGATGTCCCCTTTGACCTCCCAACTTATGGCATCTCAAAGTTTTCCCGTCGAGGGCGCGTGGTGGAAACGTTCGCCGGCCGAATTAAAATCGCAATGATATTTCTTTGAGCAATCCTTCAGACGTTCGCGTGTGCGCAAGTCAAAAATAAACGATTTTCCCGTGAAAATTCCCTTATTTTCGCTAAGGCGTTTCTTATTTTCCTCTCAAGGCGGAGCGTCGAGAAAACGGCAAAGATGGCTGAAAAGCACGCCGGGACGCGCGGCGCGGCGGCTCGCTTTTGATCTCTCCCGGAAAAGGGCTGACGGGAGATGGAAGAATGCGCGGGGGCGGGCGGGGGAGGGCGGCCGCCTCGGGTCGATAATAGCGCCCTTTTTAAGATACGAACGAAGACGACCGGTATTATGATTGCATCGAATGATGGGGACAATAATTCCTCGTTTTGAGTTATAATATCGTAACTTGCAATGTTCTGGTTTTAAATCTCTAGATTTTGCCCTTTTCTTCCAATAAGGAGGAAGTTGTTGATTTTTGAAGCTCACCTAGCTTAGGGCTCTAATGGCCATTTGAGAGGTTAAGTTAATAAGTGTTGTCTTGTCTCTGGCACATTTTCAAAGCAATACTTAGCTTCAGCTGTCCTTAAGCTTACCGGTGAAAATGGCCCTAAGAACCCATAGTTAAATATAATAAAAAGTTATAAAACCTAATCTGGCTAACAATGCTGCGGGCGCTCTGCTGATTGGTGTTTATGGTCACTACTGGAATATGATCACTTCCAAAATCCGTTTTTTTATAACTGTATTAATTATTTTTTTTAAGATACCTAGTTTTCTTAAGTTAGTTGTGCCAACTGAATTGTTAATATTTATTTATTATAAAATTTCTTTTTTATATTTTCATTTATTCATTAGTGTAATTTTGTACCTACACTTGCGTAAGTTAGTCGAGGGTTAAGTGGAAGAGCGCTTTGTGAGCGAGAGTGAGCGAACTTTGCCCTTTGACAATAAATGTATTTATTATTATTATTATTATTATTATTATTATTATTATAGGATGATTGCGTTTAGATCCTTAGTTCAACTTAACATTACCCTTCCTCTATTTGATTATTTTTAATAATGGAATGATCAAATCTAAAATTTAGAGTTTTGTTTTCGCTCAAGGGAGGAAAAACAGTGATAGATAGTAATCATCACCATCGATACTGCTGATATAAATAAGAGTGTTCATAAAAAAAACCTCGTAACATGCCATAAAAACTCTTGTCTGAGATTACTTCACAAAAAAGATGAAAGTCGAAACATTTTATGACATTTTCGATTTTTAATTGCTTTTATGAAGTCATCTCAGACCTACTGTTCCAATTCTATGGCCTACTTGAGGTTTTTTTAAATGAACGCATGATACTATTTATAATCCTTATTGTCTTGATTTATAAGATCTAACACTTTGACTATATTACGTGGGGTTACGGTTTTATTATCTTTTCTGAAAAATGTTGAAGTCCACCTGCAGTATTTAAACATACGGGGTGTTCATTATAAATCTTCATCTAGCGGGCTATGAAATTTTGACAGAAAAGGATGACATAATCAAAATAAATGGACTTTTGTTTCTCCATCCTTTCCTTTTGACATTTCATAGCCAACTAGATGAAGTTGTATAATTGATTGAAAAACTTTTAAGATTAAAGTTGTAGAGCGTATGGTCAGCTATCATCCTGTAATTTTTTTAATACCCCAGTTTTGGCCGTTTCTTGGAAAAACGCTTCGAAAAGTGCAAAAATTTGAATTTGGCGCGTCACCCCCTCCATGCGTGTGCAGTGTCGCCAACATATTTTCACTGCATAATCACGTTAATTACTACATGATCCCTCAAAATAAATAAGAAAGAAAATTCGGCTCTGACTGTGACATAAGAAATTATTATGTTGGCGACACTGCACATGCATGGCGGGGGTGACGCGCCAAATTCAAATTCTTGCACTTTTCGAGGCGTTTTTCTAAAAAACAGCCAAAACTGAGGTATTGAAAAAATTACAGGATGATAAGCTCTACAGCTTTACTCCTAAAAGTTTTTCAATCAAACCAACCGTACGGGCGCAAAAAAAATTAAAACCGATTTCCCATGTTAATTCTCCTATGTCCAGGGTTCTGCTGAACACCCGGTATACCCATCTCTTTTGAGTATATGTTGAGGAGGTACGATTAAAATGTCAAAGTCAAATTTCTAATGCCTACTTGATGACAATAATAAGTGAATGGCTTATATACAAATGCACTAGTTTATGTTGGGTTAAGTTCTTCAATTCAGCAGAATGTTTTAAATACCTAATTGGGCTTCTCTTGTTGTAATAACTAGATTAAGTGGGGTCACGGCTTTATTATCTTTTCTCAAAAATTTTGTTTTGTACTAAAGAGCAAAAACACCTTATTGAAAAAATGTATCTACCCTATATATGAGGTAAAAGAAATGATGTCATAGGGTCCCTGACTACAACTCTCAGCAGATGGTCAAATAAGCGGAGACAACAACCCTTTCGCCTTCGTCCTTATCGATCGTCATTGCGACGCAAACTGTCGCCTAGCGTTTAGGCCGCAACAGAGGGCGCCACAAGAAGTAAAGTGACGGCTGCAAACTTCTCTAATAGATGGCGCAAAAGTTCCTAAATATATTATTAAAGTATACAGGTATGTAGTTACTTTAATAACATACATTTTTACTTTTTGTGCCTTTAAAAATTCCTTTGTACGTATTATTAATTGAAAATAAATTAACTTGTTTACTGTGATCGTTTAATAAGGCCTGGTTTATCCAACTTTCCTATATTTTAATTTATAACTACTTGTTATCAGTGTTGGCAATTAACCGGTTAAAAATATTTTTAACTTATTAACCTGTTAATAACCGGTTAATTATCCGGTTAATAACTTCTAATATGTTTTTTTGAAATTAAAAGTGTGCATGCCGAGCTCTGCATTGCAAGCGGTCTTTATCCAAAAATATCATTCAAGATGTTTTTCCATACGTCTTGCATTTGAAGTGTACTCACATGAGCAATATTTACATTGGCCTTTAACATATTTACAACCAGCTTTTTGATTTTTTCTGAAGTGTTTCCAAATATTGGTTTCTCGACGCCCCATTTTATCCCATCAATATTATTAAACTTACTACCTTTTTTAACTTATTTAAATATTAATTAATAAATATTTAAACTTATTAAATACCCAAACTTATTAAACTAAATTATTTGATTATTAAGTAAAAAAATACAACAAACTAATTAACTAATAAACAAGGAATCACCCAAATATATAATATAAGTCTACCGTAGTCAAATGATAAATGACATTGACATTTGACGTTTCTTCCAGGTTAAAAATCATTGAAGCGTTTTTTTCTTAACGTTAATAACCGGTTATTAACCGGTTAAAAAACGTTAGTTAATTAACCTTGCCAACACTGCTTGTTATATTGATACCCAAGTTCATGCAGTTTCTTTCATTCTTAATTCTTAATAGTGTGAATAAAAATTTAGTACACAATGTGGTCAAAATAAGACGTTTTTTGCCTACACCCAAAAAAAAAAAACATCTACGAAGAACGCATCTTGCTTTCAATTGAAATATTTTCTGCTTTCTATATAACGAAAATAATACTTTTTCCTATAAAGAAATTAGTTTTTTCAGAATGTGTTACTTTGTATGACACATTAGCGCATTAGTTCAACACACTTTATCTTATATAAATATGAACCAATTTAATCTTTTAAAAAAACTATATTCTATGTATAAGAAACAAATTTATTTTTTCCTTTCAGATAACTTTATTTCCAGGCAAAAAATTGTCAAATAGTTAATTTTTTTAAGGAAGAAACAATATAATTATGTTTTAACCAATAATGTCTTGAATTTACACTATCGTTCTCTTAGTTGGAAGAGAACTAAAATATGATGTGTTAGATCAAAATACAACTTTTTCTCTGTTCTAGAAAAGGTTTTTAGTCGAAATTTTTTTAATGATAATTATTCTATTATTTTTCTTTGTTACATTTTCTGCATTTTTTTTTTGTTTTATTCTTATATATTTGTTTTCATTGATCTAAATTCGACTTTTTATTGGGTTTCATTCATGGCTTTTTCTATTTTATTTTTTGACAACTTGCTCTTTGTTTACTCCTTTTTCAATTGCAACTATTGTCTCTCGTGGTTGCTTTAACAGTTCTGCAAAAATAAGGTTCCGGCAATTTAGTTATTTGTTTCTAATAGCAGTAAACTGCTGTTTGGAATTGTTTGTGTTCTCTTTTACCGTTCTGTCTTCTCTTTCTTGTCGTAATATTTCCTTGTACAAGCTTTTCTTTCTTGCTGTTTTCTTCATTTTTCAAATATTCGTTGTTATGCTTTGTACAAAAGCTTTGTAATTTTAATTGATTTTCTTAGATCTAAATTGGATTTATTCATTAGATTTTCATTCTTTTGATAGAATTATGAAACAAAATTAATTTTTTTTAGGACTGACCAATTGCAATGTATACTCATTTGTAATACATATTTGTAATAAGGAAAATTTGAGACACAACTAGAAATATTTTAAATTTATTCCTTTACTTTAATATTTCGGATAATTTTTTTAGTTTGTTTACACATTTCTTTGCATTTTCGGCGCTTTTAGTATATTTTAATTGATTTTGGCCATAATCTTAATTTGAGTTTTTTAGTTGTGATCTAAATTTTTGTTGTTTTATTTTTTTTTCGTTGATCTAAATTGGAGTTTTTTCTTTAGGTTTTCCTTCTTTTGAGAGAATTTTGACATACAATTAATTTTTTTAATGACTGGCCGGTTGGAATGTACACAAATTTGTAATTCATACTGTACTAAGGGAAATTCGGCACAAGAAAGCAATAAATTTAAAATTTAATATAAGTTTTTTCCATACAATTTTAGTTCTAATTCTAATCTGAATTCCTTCAAAGACTTCAAATTTGCATTTATAGACGCCCTGCGTAATTTTTAGATCCTAATGCAAACCTGAATTTGCTCAGAAACTTTTATTCTGCATTTTTGACGCTTTTAGTAATTTTTAATTGATTTTGGCCATCATCTTAAATTGAGTTTTTCCAAAGTCTCCAAGTTTTTATATTTACCCACCTTGAATCGTTTTTCAAGTATTTTGGCATTACTTTCCCAAAAAAACATCAAAATTGTCATTTTTAGGTAAAAAGAGTTTTTTCCACACAATTTTAGTTCTAATTCTAATATGAGTTTCTCCAGAGGCTTAAAATTTTCATTTCTAAGTACGCTCTGAATAATTTTTAGATCCCAATGCAAACCTGGATTTGCTCAGAAACTTGTATTCTGCATTTTTGGCGCTTTTAGTAATTTTTAGTTGATTTTGGCCCTAATCTTTATTTGATTTTTTTCGAAATACTCAAATTCGTATTTTACCCATTTTGAGTCATTCTTTACGTTTTTTGCCCTGAATCCTAGCCTGGCTTTTTCAAAAAATGTCAAAGTTTTCATTTTTTTGACATAATGAGTCACTTTTAAACAATTTTAGCCCCAAATCTATTGTAAAACTCTTGAAAGACACCAAGTTTGCATTTTTAGACACTCTGTGTAATTTCTTAATCAGTGTTGACTTCAGTCCTAACCTGAATTGCCTACAAACTTTTAATCGGCATTTTTTGACAGATCGAGTAATTTTTAACTGATTTTGACAATAATATTTAATTTGAATTTTTCCAAAGCATCCAAATTTTTATATTTACTCTCTTTCAGTAATTTAGCGCGTATTTTGGTCTGCCTTTTCCAGAAAACATAAAAATTGTTATTTTTAGGAAATTTCGAAAAATTTCAGTTCTAGTCCTCATCTAAATTTATCCAAGACTTCAAATTTGAATTTTTGATGCTTTTAGTAATTTGTAATTGATTGTGGCCATAATCTTAGTTTGAGTTTTTCCAAGCCTCCAAGTTTTTTTATTTACCCTCTTTCAATCGTTTTTCATGTACTTTGGCACTACTTTTCCAAAAAAACATCAAAATTGTAATTTTTAGTTAAAATGAGTTCTTTTCAAACAATTGTAGTTCTAATTCTAATCCGAATTTCTCCAAAGACTTCAAATTTTAATTTTTAGACGCTCTGCGTAATTTTTAGATCCCAATGCAAACCTGAATTTACTCAGAAACTTTCATTCTGCATTTTTGACGCTTTTAGTAATTTTTAGTTGATTTTGGCCCTAATTTTTATTTGATTTTTTTCGAAATATCTAAATTCGTATTTTACACACTTTTGAGTCATTCTTTACGTATTTTGGCCTTAATCGTAGCCTGACTTTTTAAAAAAATGTCAAAGCTATAATTTTTTTGATAAAATGAGTCACTTTTAAACAATTTTAGCCCAAATCTATTGTAAAATTCTTGAAAGACACCAAATTTGCATTTTTAGACACTCTGTGTACTTTCTTAATCAATGTTGACTTCAGTCCTAACCTGAATTGTCTACAAAGTTTTAAATGGCATTTTTTGACTGTTCGAGTAATTTTTAACTGATTTTGACAATAACATTAATTTGAATTTTTCCAAAGCATCCAAATTTTTATATTTACACTCTTTGAGTAATTTAGCGCGTATTTTGGCCTGACTTTTCAAGTAAACATAAAAATTGTTATTTTTAGGAAATTTCGAAAAATTTCAGTTCTAATTCTAATCTAAATTTATCCAAGACTTCAAATTTGAGTTTTTAAACCTTTTAGTAATTTGTAATTGATTGTGGCCATAATCTTAGTTTGAGTTTTTCCAAAGCCTCCAAGTTTTTTTATTTACCCTCTTTCAATCGTTTTTCATGTACTTTGGCACTACTTTTCGAAAAAAACATCAAAATATTTAGTTAAAATGAGTTATTTTCAAACAATTTTAGTTCTAGTTCTAATCTGAATTTCTCGAAAGATTCAAATTTTCATTTTTAGACGCATTGCGTAATTTTTAGATCTCAATGCAAACCCGAATTTACTCAGAAACTTTTATTCTTCATTTTTGACGCTTTTAGCAATATTTAGTTGATTTTGGCCCTAATCTTTATTTGATTTTTTTTTAAATATCCAAATTTGTATTTTACACACTTTGAGTTATTCTTTACGTATTTTGGCTTTAATCCTGGACTGACTTTTTCAAAAAATGACAAAGCTATCATTTTTTTTGATAAAATGAGTAACTTTTAACAATTTTAGCCCCAAATCTATGTCTTGAAAGACACCAAATTTGCATTTTTATACACTCTGTGTAATTTCTTAACCAATGTTGACCTTACTCCTAACCTAAATTTGCCTAGAAAGTTTTAATCGGCATTTTTTGTTACTTTTAACTGATTTTTACAATAATTTTAATTTGAGTTTTTCCAAAGTCTCCAAGTTTTTATATTTACCCTCCTTGATTCGTTTTTCAAGTCTTTTGGCATTACTTTTCCAACAAAACATCAAAATTGTCATTTTTAAGTAAAACGGGTCCTTTTCAAACAATTGTAGTAATAATTCTAATCTGAATATCTCCAAGGATTTCAAATTTGCATTTTTAGACGCCCTTTGTAATTCTAAGATCCTAGTTCTAACCCGAAATTGCTCAGAAACTTTCACTTTACATTTTTGTTGATTTTGGCCCTAATCTTTATTTGATTTTTTTCGAAATATCCAAATTCGTATTTTACACACTTTGAGTCATTCTTTACGTATTTTGGCCTTAATCGTAGCCTGACTTTTTAAAAAAATGTCAAAGCTATCATTTTTTTGATAAAATGAGTCACATAAACAATTTTAGCCCCAAATCTGTTGTAAAATTCTTGAAACTCTGTGTAGTTTCTCAACCAACGTTGACCTTATCCTAACTTGAATTTGCCTAGAAACTTTTAATCGGCATTTTTCGACAGTTTGAGTATTTTTTAACTGATTTTGACAATAACATTAATATGATTTTTTCCAAAGCATTACATTTTTTATATTTACCCCCTTTGAATCAGTTTTCACGTATTTTGGTCTTAATCCCGGTCTGACTTTTTCAAAAAACATCAAAATTGTTATTTTTAAGTAAAATGAGTTCGTTTCAAACAATTTTAATTCTAATTGTGATCTCAATTTTTGTTCTTTTTTTGCTTTTTTCGTTGATTTAAATTGGATTTTTTTTTAGATTTTCATTCTTTTGAGAGAATTTTGACACAAAATTGATTTTTTTAATCAATGACCAGTTGGAATATAATGTTGGAACACATTCGTAATACATATTGTAATAAGGGAAATTTGGCGCAAACCTAGAAATGTTTTAAATGTATTCTTTTACCTGCATATTTTAGATATTTTTTTAGTTTTTTTCTACTTTTCTTAACTTAATTAAAGTTTTATTTTGTTGAAATAATATTAGTTCGAATTCTGCCAAAAACTCCAAATTTGTATTCTTACACACTTCAAATGATTTGCACGTATTTTGGCATTAATCTTAACCCGATTTTTCAAAAAACATAAAATTTGTTATTGTTGTTTATAAAAAATGTCAGTTCTAATTCTAATGTAAATATCTCCAAGACTTCAAATTTTCATTTTTGACGCTTTTAGTAATTGTTAATTGATTTTGGCCATAATCTCATTTTAATTTTTTTCGAAATTTTTTGGTTGGGAAAAATTAGTTATAAAAACAATCTTGTAAGTCTATTTTGAAAAATTAGTAAATATCTCGAAACCGATTTAAAAATCAAAAAAATTAATTGTTTACTTGGCTTACGTAGAAAAAGTTAGCTTAAAACCGGAACTAACTTTATGGATTTGTAGGTGGAAAATAAAAATGTTAACAGATATCTCGGAAACAGTTTATTAGTATATATTAGACGATCGTGTTTGTTCGTTTTTATATTTTGTAAAATCGCAAAATTATTAAATATCTTGCGAACGGTTTGAAGTTACCAAGATTTAGATAAACGATTGAAGATTTAACTAAAAATTATTGGGTTTATTTTGGACAATTAGGTAATCATTAAATATCTTGAGAGAGGCTTGTGGCTCTAAAAAAATACATTACGATACCACGTTTGTTGGAAAAAAATGAGTTATGCGGAAACAGAGACTTCGATATCGATTTTGAAAAATGAGAAATTGTGTAAATATTTCGAGATTAGTTCGAAGTTTCAAAACTTGGACTGAGCCTTTGTGTTAATTAGAATAGCTATAAATGCTATGAAATATATTTAATTAAAAAAAAGTTTTATGTAATTGGTTATTCACGTCAAGAAAGGGAATAGGTAGATTAGCATTTTTCTCAAAATAATTTTTATTCGAAATTTTTCTTCATTTAAACTGTGAGCGATAATTATGTAAGACAATACAAATTTAATTATTTTGCCTGAAAAAAAAAACGTATTTGTCTTACCCGTAAGCATTACATATAAAATAATCATTTCACACAAATTTCAGAAAAAAACATATTTTTTTCGTAACAGAAGACAATAAGAAGATAAAATGAAATGTCTATTTTTACTTGAAGAAAAGGAAATTTGAAGTAAGACAATAGTTTTGAAAAACAATTTTCTTCTAATGAATAGAGTGCACTGATCCGTTGAAGAAAAATTTGCTTGATCTGATAAAAAATGTTTTAAACAAAAACATAAGGTTTGTTCCAACACGCCAGAGAACCGTTCCAGAACCGTTAGAAAATCATTCTGGCCAACATACTGGTAAAAATTCCAAATCGAAATGAGCAATTTAGGTACTCTAGTAGCAATTTAGAGAACCTTATGTTTGTTCCAACTCGCGAGGAACCAAAATCCTTGTAGAACCACTCTGGACAAACACATTAGTTCTCCCAATTTAAAATTTATATTAGTGAATTGACCAGAATGATCTTTGAACCATTCCGGAACGGTTTCTTGGTTGGTTGGAACAAACCTAGTATTTTTTAAAGAATGAAAGAATGAACTTTCTTATATCAAAAAAATATTTTTATGTGTGTCTAAACATGGATCCTAAAATGAACCCCCGTCCCCCTCAACAACTTTCGACAAATACAATAAGTTCGAACCTCATAATCAATCATAACAACCTTTATTTCCAATATACACAATGACTAAAATTTGGACGAATACAATGGGGCCTAGAGGCAGGAATACGCAAGGCACGTTAGGGAAACGAACAGCATTACGAAGAAGCTGGTGGGCTTTATGTGCTGACCAGAATTGCACTTATCTGTGTCGCAGGGCGTGCACTCCCCAGCATCGTCTATTAGGCCCTTGAATTCCGCACACGTTCCGCCGTCCGAGCATCCCCTATAGACCATGCTGTCCGAGCCCTTTTTGCCCTTGAAGATGACGCACTTGAAGTCGGCGGGAGCGGCTGTTGAGTCTGCTTGGCGCTCGATAAACGCGGCTGCGGCTGCAGTAGTTGCTACTGCAGCTCCACATTCTTCCTCCTCGTACGGTTCTTTGCAGTCTCCCGTAGCACATTTGAAGCAGATCAACGAGTTTGCTACGGCTACGAACATCAGCAGTAGCGCCAACTGTACTCCTCCGAGGGCATGTTTCATCTTGGGTTGCTTCTTGAAGGACTTTGATTCTCTGAGAGGAATTCTCAATATCGGACAGACACTCGGATTGACAACAAATTTGTCACTAAAACTGTGTTATTGTGACAACGAGTTCGTTTGTTTGACCAGCGCCAACCATGCAGGGGTTAAGACATGCGTCCATGTAACATTTAGCCTATTTAGGTTATTAATTTGTCACTGGTATGGGTTATAGGCCTGGGGTGTGTTCCTAAATTCTCAAGATCTTCTATTAATCGTGCGTTATTCACTTTTAAGATCAGTAGCAGACATAAATAATCGTTACCTTATGGACTTAGGCGAACCTGAAGATGGATTGTATCTTTGACATTTTTTCCATAAAGCTGAGCTAAGGTGGACCAAAAAATCTCTCATGCAGGAAACATTTTGTGAAACGATCTAGCACTTGGCAATTTTTTGACTTCAGCACCTTCATAGAGAAGTTGTTTAAACGGCCTATACTTCCATTTGCACGCATAGTTCAGGTTAGTTAGTTACTTTTAGTTCTTTTGAAAAAGTCAAAAATTACAATAGAATACCTCGCAAGTGAAAAAGGTTTCGAAACCATTTTTAAGTAATAATGAGTGGGATAGAGAAAAACTTATGGAGAAGACAGCGTTTAAAAAAGAGATATATATAGATCTTTTTTTTCGAATTAGTGCGAAAGGCGACAGTCGCTTTTATATAACTGTTAGAACAAATTAGTTGCTTTTAGCTCTTTCGACAACGTAGAAAATTACAGTAAATTATTTCGCAAGAAAAAAAAATTTGAAACTATTTTTAAGTAACAATGAGTGGGATAGAGAAAGACTTATGGAGAAGACAGCGCTTAAATGAGAGATGCACAGAACTTTGTTTTCGAACTAGTGCGAAAAGCGGGCCCGGAAGGGCCCGTTTTTATATAACTGTTAAAACAAATTATATCTAGTTAATTTAGGTTGTTTCAGGTTAGTTGCTTTTAGCTCTTTTGAAAAGGACAATAATTACAACAAAATATCTTGCAAGAAAAAAAATTTGAAACCATTTTTCAATAATAATGAGTGGGATAGAGAAAGACTTATAGAGAAGACAGCGTTTAAAAGAAAGATGCATAGATCATTTTCTTCGAATTAGTGCGAAAGAGTGCTTTTATATAACTGTTAGAACAAGTTATATCTATTTAATTCAGGTTGGTTCAGGTGAGCTGCTTTTAGCTCCTTTGAAAAAGCCAAAAATGACAGTGAAAGATTTCGCAAGAAAAAAAAATTTAAACCATTTTTAAGTAATAATGAGTGGGATAGAGAAAGACTTGTGGAGAAGACAGCGTTTAAAAGAGAGATGCACAGATCTTTGTTCTCGAATTAGTGTGAAAGACGGTCCCGTAAGGCCCGCTTATATAACTGTTAGAACAAGTTATATCCAGTTAATTTAGGTTGTTTCAGGTTAGTTGCTTTTAGCTCTTTTGAGAAGGCGAAAAACTACAACAAAATATCTTGCAAGAAAAAAAATTTAAAACCATTTTTCAGTTATAATGAGTGGGATAGAGAAAGACTTGTGGAGAAGACAGCGTTTAAAAGAGAGATGCACAGATCTTTGTTCTCGAATTAGTGTGAAAGACGGGCCCGTAAGGCCCGCTTATATAACTGTTAGAACAAGTTATATCCAGCTAATTTAGGTTGTTTCAGGTTAGTTGCTTTTAGCTCTTTTGAGAAGGCCAAAAATTACAACAAAATATCTTGCAAGAAAAAAAAATTGAAACCATTTTTCAGTTATAATGAGTGGGATAGAGAAAGACTTGTGGAGAAGACAGCGTTTAAAAGAGAGATGCAAAGATCTTTGTTCTCGAATTAGTGTGAAAAGCGGGCCCGTAAGGGCCCGCTTTTATATAACTGTTAGAACAAGTTATATCTAGTTAATTTAGGTTATTTCAGGTTAGTTGCTTTTAGTTCTTTTGAGAAGGCCAAAAATTACAACAAAATATCTTGCTAGAAAAAAAATGTGAAACCATTTTTCAGTTATAATGAGTGGGATAGAGAAAGACTTGTGGAGAAGACAGCGTTTAAAAGAGAGATGCACAGATCTTTGTTCTCGATTAGTGTGAAAGACGGGCCCGTAAGGCCCGCTTATATAACTGTTAGAACAAGTTATATCCAGCTAATTTAGGTTGTTTCAGGTTAGTTGCTTTTAGCTCTTTTGAGAAGGCCAAAAATTACAACAAAATATCTTGCAAGAAAAAAAATTTGAAACCATTTTCCAGTTATAATGAGTGGGATAGAGAAAGACTTGTGGAGAAGACAGCGTTTAAAAGAGAGATGCACAGATCTTTGTTCTCGATTAGTGTGAAAGACGGGCCCGTAAGGCCCGCTTATATAACTGTTAGAACAAGTTATATCCAGCTAATTTAGGTTGTTTCAGGTTAGTTGCTTTTAGCTCTTTTGAGAAGGCCAAAAATTACAACAAAATATCTTGCAAGAAAAAAAAATTCAAACCATTTTTCAGTTATAATGAGTGGGATAGACAAAGACTTGTGGAGAAGACAGCGTTTAAAATTGAGATGCAAAGATCTTTGTTCTCGAATTAGTGTGAAAAGCGGGCCCGTAAGGGCCCGCTTTTATATAACTGTTAGAACAAGTTATATCTAGTTAATTTAGGTTATTTCAGGTTAGTTGCTTTTAGTTCTTTTGAGAAGGCCAAAAATTACAACAAAATATCTTGCTGGAAAAAAAATGTGAAACCATTTTTCAGTTATAATGAGTGGGATAGAGAAAGACTTGTGGAGAAGACAGCGTTTCAAAGAGAGATGCACAGATCTTTGTTCTCGAATTAGTGTGAAAGGCGGGCCCGTAAGGGCCCGCTTTTATATAACTGTTAGAAAAAGTTATGTCTAGTTAATTTAGGTTGTTTCAGTTTAGTTGCTTTTAGTTCTTTTGAGAAGGTCAAAAATTACAACAAAATATCTTGCAAGAAAAAAATTTTGAAACTATTTTTAAGTAATAGTGAGTGGGTTAGAAAAAGACTTATGGAGAGAAAAGCGTTTAAAACAGAGATGCACAGAACTTTGTTTTCGAACTAGTGCGAAAAGCGGGCCCGGAAGGGCCCGTTTTTATATAACTGTTAAAACAAATTATATCTAGTTAATTTAGGTTGTTTCAGGTTAGTTGCTTTTAGCTCTTTTGAAAAGGACAAAAATCACAACAAAATATCTTGCAAGAAAAAAAATTTGAATCCATTTTTCAGTTATAATGAGTGGGATAGAGAAAGACTTGTGGAGAAGACAGCGTTTAAAAGAGAGATGCAAAGATCTTTGTTCTCGAATTAGTGTGAAAGGTGGGCCCGTAAGGGCCCTCTTTTATATAACTGTTAGAACAAGTTATATCTAGTTAATTTAGGTTATTTCAGGTTAGTTGCTTTTAGTTCTTTTGAGAAGGCCAAAAATTACAACAAAATATCATGCAAGAAAAAAAATGTGAAACCATTTTTCAGTTATAATGAGTGGGATAGAGAAAGACTTGTGGAGAAGACAGCGTTTAAAAGAGAGATGCACAGATCTTTGTTCTCGAATTAGTGTGAAAGGCGGGCCCGTAAGGGCCCGCTTTTATATAACTGTTAGAACAAGTTATATCTAGTTAATTTAGGTTGTTTCAGTTTAGTTGCGTTTAGTTCTTTTGAGAAGGCCAAAAATTACAACAAAATATCTTGCAAGAAAAAAATGTTGAAACTATTTTTAAGTAATAGTGAGTGGGTTAGAAAAAGACTTATGGAGAGAAAAGCGTTTAAAACAGAGATGCACAGAACTTTGTTTTCGAACTAGTGCGAAAAGCGGGCCCGGAAGGGCCCGTTTTTATATAACTGTTAAAACAAATTATATCTAGTTAATTTAGGTTGTTTCAGGTTAGTTGCTTTTAGCTCTTTTGAAAAGGACAAAAATTACAACAAAATATCTTGCAAGAAAAAAAAATTGAAACCATTTTTCAGTTATAATGAGTGGGATAGAGAAAGACTTGTGGAGAAGACAGCGTTTCAAAGAGAGATGCACAGATCTTTGTTCTCGAATTAGTGTGAAAGGCGGGCCCGTAAGGGCCCGCTTTTATATAACTGTTAGAAAAAGTTATGTCTAGTTAATTTAGGTTGTTTCAGTTTAGTTGCTTTTAGTTCTTTTGAGAAGGTCAAAAATTACAACAAAATATCTTGCAAGAAAAAAATTTTGAAACTATTTTTAAGTAATAGTGAGTGGGTTAGAAAAAGACTTATGGAGAGAAAAGCGTTTAAAACAGAGATGCACAGAACTTTGTTTTCGAACTAGTGCGAAAAGCGGGCCCGGAAGGGCCCGTTTTTATATAACTGTTAAAACAAATTATATCTAGTTAATTTAGGTTGTTTCAGGTTAGTTGCTTTTAGCTCTTTTGGAAAGGACAAAAATTACAACAAAATATCTTGCAAGAAAAAAAAATTGAATCCATTTTTCAGTTATAATGAGTGGGATAGAGAAAGACTTGTGGAGAAGACAGCGTTTAAAAGAGAGATGCAAAGATCTTTGTTCTCGAATTAGTGTGAAAGGTGGGCCCGTAAGGGCCCTCTTTTATATAACTGTTAGAACAAGTTATATCTAGTTAATTTAGGTTATTTCAGGTTAGTTGCTTTTAGTTCTTTTGAGAAGGCCAAAAATTACAACAAAATATCTTGCAAGAAAAAAAATGTGAAACCATTTTTCAGTTATAATGAGTGGGATAGAGAAAGACTTGTGGAGAAGACAGCGTTTAAAAGAGAGATGCACAGATCTTTGTTCTCGAATTAGTGTGAAAGGCGGGCCCGTAAGGGCCCGCTTTTATATAACTGTTAGAACAAGTTATATCTAGTTAATTTAGGTTGTTTCAGTTTAGTTGCGTTTAGTTCTTTTGAGAAGGCCAAAAATTACAACAAAATATCTTGCAAGAAAAAAATTTTGAAACTATTTTTAAGTAATAGTGAGTGGGTTAGAAAAAGACTTATGGAGAGAAAAGCGTTTAAAACAGAGATGCACAGAACTTTGTTTTCGAACTAGTGCGAAAAGCGGGCCCGGAAGGGCCCGTTTTTATATAACTGTTAAAACAAATTATATCTAGTTAATTTAGGTTGTTTCAGGTTAGTTGCTTTTAGCTCTTTTGAAAAGGACAAAAATTACAACAAAATATCTTGCAAGAAAAAAAATTTGAAACCATTTTCCAGTTATAATGAGTGGGATAGAGAAAGACTTGTGGAGAAGACAGCGTTTAAAAGAGAGATGCACAGATCTTTGTTCTCGATTAGTGTGAAAGACGGGCCCGTAAGGCCCGCTTATATAACTGTTAGAACAAGTTATATCCAGCTAATTTAGGTTGTTTCAGGTTAGTTGCTTTTAGCTCTTTTGAGAAGGCCAAAAATTACAACAAAATATCTTGCAAGAAAAAAAAATTGAAACCATTTTTCAGTTATAATGAGTGGGATAGAGAAAGACTTGTGGAGAAGACAGCGTTTCAAAGAGAGATGCACAGATCTTTGTTCTCGAATTAGTGTGAAAGGCGGGCCCGTAAGGGCCCGCTTTTATATAACTGTTAGAAAAAGTTATGTCTAGTTAATTTAGGTTGTTTCAGTTTAGTTGCTTTTAGTTCTTTTGAGAAGGTCAAAAATTACAACAAAATATCTTGCAAGAAAAAAATTTTGAAACTATTTTTAAGTAATAGTGAGTGGGTTAGAAAAAGACTTATGGAGAGAAAAGCGTTTAAAACAGAGATGCACAGAACTTTGTTTTCGAACTAGTGCGAAAAGCGGGCCCGGAAGGGCCCGTTTTTATATAACTGTTAAAACAAATTATATCTAGTTAATTTAGGTTGTTTCAGGTTAGTTGCTTTTAGTTCTTTTGAGAAGGCCAAAAATTACAACAAAATATCTTGCAAGAAAAAAAATGTGAAACCATTTTTCAGTTATAATGAGTGGGATAGAGAAAGACTTGTGGAGAAGACAGCGTTTAAAAGAGAGATGCACAGATCTTTGTTCTCGAATTAGTGTGAAAGGTGGGCCCGTAAGGGCCCGCTTTTATATAACTGTTAGAAAAAGTTATGTCTAGTTAATTTAGGTTGTTTCAGTTTAGTTGCGTTTAGTTCTTTTGAGAAGGCCAAAAATTACAACAAAATATCTTGCAAGAAAAAAATTTTGAAACTATTTTTAAGTAATAGTGAGTGGGTTAGAAAAAGACTTATGGAGAGAAAAGCGTTTAAAACAGAGATGCACAGAACTTTGTTTTCGAACTAGTGCGAAAAGCGGGCCCGGAAGGGCCCGTTTTTATATAACTGTTAAAACAAATTATATCTAGTTAATTTAGGTTGTTTCAGGTTAGTTGCTTTTAGCTCTTTTGAAAAGGACAAAAATTACAACAAAATATCTTGCAAGAAAAAAAATTTGAAACCATTTTCCAGTTATAATGAGTGGGATAGAGAAAGACTTGTGGAGAAGACAGCGTTTAAAAGAGAGATGCACAGATCTTTGTTCTCGATTAGTGTGAAAGACGGGCCCGTAAAGCCCGCTTATATAACTGTTAGAACAAGTTATATCCAGCTAATTTAGGTTGTTTCAGGTTAGTTGCTTTTAGCTCTTTTGAGAAGGCCAAAAATTACAACAAAATATCTTGCAAGAAAAAAAAATTGAAACCATTTTTCAGTTATAATGAGTGGGATAGACAAAGACTTGTGGAGAAGACAGCGTTTAAAATTGAGATGCAAAGATCTTTGTTCTCGAATTAGTGTGAAAAGCGGGCCCGTAAGGGCCCGCTTTTATATAACTGTTAGAACAAGTTATATCTAGTTAATTTAGGTTATTTCAGGTTAGTTGCTTTTAGTTCTTTTGAGAAGGCCAAAAATTACAACAAAATATCTTGCTAGAAAAAAAATGTGAAACCATTTTTCAGTTATAATGAGTGGGATAGAGAAAGACTTGTGGAGAAGACAGCGTTTCAAAGAGAGATGCACAGATCTTTGTTCTCGAATTAGTGTGAAAGGCGGGCCCGTAAGGGCCCGCTTTTATATAACTGTTAGAAAAAGTTATGTCTAGTTAATTTAGGTTGTTTCAGTTTAGTTGCTTTTAGTTCTTTTGAGAAGGTCAAAAATTACAACAAAATATCTTGCAAGAAAAAAATTTTGAAACTATTTTTAAGTAATAGTGAGTGGGTTAGAAAAAGACTTATGGAGAGAAAAACGTTTAAGACAGAGATGCACAGAACTTTGTTTTCGAACTAGTGCGAAAAGCGGGCCCGGAAGGGCCCGTTTTTATATAACTGTTAAAACAAATTATATCTAGTTAATTTAGGTTGTTTCAGGTTAGTTGCTTTTAGCTCTTTTGAAAAGGACAAAAATTACAACAAAATATCTTGCAAGAAAAAAAATTTGAAACCATTTTTCAGTTATAATGAGTGGGATAGAGAAAGACTTGTGGAGAAGACAGCGTTTAAAAGAGAGATGCACAGATCTTTGTTCTCGAATTAGTGTGAAAGGCGGGCCCGTAAGGGCCCGCTTTTATATAACTGTTAGAACAAGTTATATCTAGTTAATTTAGGTTGTTTCAGTTTAGTTGCGTTTAGTTCTTTTGAGAAGGCCAAAAATTACAACAAAATATCTTGCAAGAAAAAAATTTTGAAACTATTTTTAAGTAATAGTGAGTGGGTTAGAAAAAGACTTATGGAGAGAAAAGCGTTTAAAACAGAGATGCACAGAACTTTGTTTTCGAACTAGTGCGAAAAGCGGGCCCGGAAGGGCCCGTTTTTATATAACTGTTAAAACAAATTATATCTAGTTAATTTAGGTTGTTTCAGGTTAGTTGCTTTTAGCTCTTTTGAAAAGGACAAAAATTACAACAAAATATCTTGCAAGAAAAAAATTTTGAAACCATTTTCCAGTTATAATGAGTGGGATAGAGAAAGACTTGTGGAGAAGACAGCGTTTAAAAGAGAGATGCACAGATCTTTGTTCTCGATTAGTGTGAAAGACGGGCCCGTAAAGCCCGCTTATATAACTGTTAGAACAAGTTATATCCAGCTAATTTAGGTTGTTTCAGGTTAGTTGCTTTTAGCTCTTTTGAGAAGGCCAAAAATTACAACAAAATATCTTGCAAGAAAAAAAAATTGAAACCATTTTTCAGTTATAATGAGTGGGATAGACAAAGACTTGTGGAGAAGACAGCGTTTAAAATTGAGATGCAAAGATCTTTGTTCTCGAATTAGTGTGAAAAGCGGGCCCGTAAGGGCCCGCTTTTATATAACTGTTAGAACAAGTTATATCTAGTTAATTTAGGTTATTTCAGGTTAGTTGCTTTTAGTTCTTTTGAGAAGGCCAAAAATTACAACAAAATATCTTGCTAGAAAAAAAATGTGAAACCATTTTTCAGTTATAATGAGTGGGATAGAGAAAGACTTGTGGAGAAGACAGCGTTTCAAAGAGAGATGCACAGATCTTTGTTCTCGAATTAGTGTGAAAGGCGGGCCCGTAAGGGCCCGCTTTTATATAACTGTTAGAAAAAGTTATGTCTAGTTAATTTAGGTTGTTTCAGTTTAGTTGCTTTTAGTTCTTTTGAGAAGGTCAAAAATTACAACAAAATATCTTGCAAGAAAAAAATTTTGAAACTATTTTTAAGTAATAGTGAGTGGGTTAGAAAAAGACTTATGGAGAGAAAAACGTTTAAAACAGAGATGCACAGAACTTTGTTTTCGAACTAGTGCGAAAAGCGGGCCCGGAAGGGCCCGTTTTTATATAACTGTTAAAACAAATTATATCTAGTTAATTTAGGTTGTTTCAGGTTAGTTGCTTTTAGCTCTTTTGAAAAGGACAAAAATTACAACAAAATATCTTGCAAGAAAAAAAATTTGAATCCATTTTTCAGTTATAATGAGTGGGATAGAGAAAGACTTGTGGAGAAGACAGCGTTTAAAAGAGAGATGCAAAGATCTTTGTTCTCGAATTAGTGTGAAAGGTGGGCCCGTAAGGGCCCTCTTTTATATAACTGTTAGAACAAGTTATATCTAGTTAATTTAGGTTATTTCAGGTTAGTTGCTTTTAGTTCTTTTGAGAAGGCCAAAAATTACAACAAAATATCTTGCAAGAAAAAAAATGTGAAACCATTTTTCAGTTATAATGAGTGGGATAGAGAAAGACTTGTGGAGAAGACAGCGTTTAAAAGAGAGATGCACAGATCTTTGCTCTCGAATTAGTGTGAAAAGCGGGCCCGTAAGGGCCCGCTTTTATATAACTGTTAGAACAAGTTATATCTAGTTAATTTAGGTTGTTTCAGTTTAGTTGCGTTTAGTTCTTTTGAGAAGGCCAAAAATTACAACAAAATATCTTGCAAGAAAAAAATTTTGAAACTATTTTTAAGTAATAGTGAGTGGGTTAGAAAAAGACTTATGGAGAGAAAAACGTTTAAAACAGAGATGCACAGAACTTTGTTTTCGAACTAGTGCGAAAAGCGGGCCCGGAAGGGCCCGTTTTTATATAACTGTTAAAACAAATTATATCTAGTTAATTTAGGTTGTTTCAGGTTAGTTGCTTTTAGCTCTTTTGAAAAGGACAAAAATTACAACAAAATATCTTGCAAGAAAAAAAATTTGAAACCATTTTTCAGTTATAATGAGTGGGATAGAGAAAGACTTGTGGAGAAGACAGCGTTTAAAAGAGAGATGCACAGATCTTTGTTCTCGAATTAGTGTGAAAGGCGGGCCCGTAAGGGCCCGCTTTTATATAACTGTTAGAACAAGTTATATCTAGTTAATTTAGGTTGTTTCAGTTTAGTTGCGTTTAGTTCTTTTGAGAAGGCCAAAAATTACAACAAAATATCTTGCAAGAAAAAAATTTTGAAACTATTTTTAAGTAATAGTGAGTGGGTTAGAAAAAGACTTATGGAGAGAAAAGCGTTTAAAACAGAGATGCACAGAACTTTGTTTTCGAACTAGTGCGAAAAGCGGGCCCGGAAGGGCCCGTTTTTATATAACTGTTAAAACAAATTATATCTAGTTAATTTAGGTTGTTTCAGGTTAGTTGCTTTTAGCTCTTTTGAAAAGGACAAAAATTACAACAAAATATCTTGCAAGAAAAAAAATTTGAAACCATTTTCCAGTTATAATGAGTGGGATAGAGAAAGACTTGTGGAGAAGACAGCGTTTAAAAGAGAGATGCACAGATCTTTGTTCTCGATTAGTGTGAAAGACGGGCCCGTAAAGCCCGCTTATATAACTGTTAGAACAAGTTATATCCAGCTAATTTAGGTTGTTTCAGGTTAGTTGCTTTTAGCTCTTTTGAGAAGGCCAAAAATTACAACAAAATATCTTGCAAGAAAAAAAAATTGAAACCATTTTTCAGTTATAATGAGTGGGATAGACAAAGACTTGTGGAGAAGACAGCGTTTAAAATTGAGATGCAAAGATCTTTGTTCTCGAATTAGTGTGAAAAGCGGGCCCGTAAGGGCCCGCTTTTATATAACTGTTAGAACAAGTTATATCTAGTTAATTTAGGTTATTTCAGGTTAGTTGCTTTTAGTTCTTTTGAGAAGGCCAAAAATTACAACAAAATATCTTGCTAGAAAAAAAATGTGAAACCATTTTTCAGTTATAATGAGTGGGATAGAGAAAGACTTGTGGAGAAGACAGCGTTTCAAAGAGAGATGCACAGATCTTTGTTCTCGAATTAGTGTGAAAGGCGGGCCCGTAAGGGCCCGCTTTTATATAACTGTTAGAAAAAGTTATGTCTAGTTAATTTAGGTTGTTTCAGTTTAGTTGCTTTTAGTTCTTTTGAGAAGGTCAAAAATTACAACAAAATATCTTGCAAGAAAAAAATTTTGAAACTATTTTTAAGTAATAGTGAGTGGGTTAGAAAAAGACTTATGGAGAGAAAAACGTTTAAAACAGAGATGCACAGAACTTTGTTTTCGAACTAGTGCGAAAAGCGGGCCCGGAAGGGCCCGTTTTTATATAACTGTTAAAACAAATTATATCTAGTTAATTTAGGTTGTTTCAGGTTAGTTGCTTTTAGCTCTTTTGAAAAGGACAAAAATTACAACAAAATATCTTGCAAGAAAAAAAATTTGAAACCATTTTTCAGTTATAATGAGTGGGATAGAGAAAGACTTGTGGAGAAGACAGCGTTTAAAAGAGAGATGCACAGATCTTTGTTCTCGAATTAGTGTGAAAGGCGGGCCCGTAAGGGCCCGCTTTTATATAACTGTTAGAACAAGTTATATCTAGTTAATTTAGGTTGTTTCAGTTTAGTTGCGTTTAGTTCTTTTGAGAAGGCCAAAAATTACAACAAAATATCTTGCAAGAAAAAAATTTTGAAACTATTTTTAAGTAATAGTGAGTGGGTTAGAAAAAGACTTATGGAGAGAAAAGCGTTTAAAACAGAGATGCACAGAACTTTGTTTTCGAACTAGTGCGAAAAGCGGGCCCGGAAGGGCCCGTTTTTATATAACTGTTAAAACAAATTATATCTAGTTAATTTAGGTTGTTTCAGGTTAGTTGCTTTTAGCTCTTTTGAAAAGGACAAAAATTACAACAAAATATCTTGCAAGAAAAAAATTTTGAAACCATTTTCCAGTTATAATGAGTGGGATAGAGAAAGACTTGTGGAGAAGACAGCGTTTAAAAGAGAGATGCACAGATCTTTGTTCTCGATTAGTGTGAAAGACGGGCCCGTAAAGCCCGCTTATATAACTGTTAGAACAAGTTATATCCAGCTAATTTAGGTTGTTTCAGGTTAGTTGCTTTTAGCTCTTTTGAGAAGGCCAAAAATTACAACAAAATATCTTGCAAGAAAAAAAAATTGAAACCATTTTTCAGTTATAATGAGTGGGATAGACAAAGACTTGTGGAGAAGACAGCGTTTAAAATTGAGATGCAAAGATCTTTGTTCTCGAATTAGTGTGAAAAGCGGGCCCGTAAGGGCCCGCTTTTATATAACTGTTAGAACAAGTTATATCTAGTTAATTTAGGTTATTTCAGGTTAGTTGCTTTTAGTTCTTTTGAGAAGGCCAAAAATTACAACAAAATATCTTGCTAGAAAAAAAATGTGAAACCATTTTTCAGTTATAATGAGTGGGATAGAGAAAGACTTGTGGAGAAGACAGCGTTTCAAAGAGAGATGCACAGATCTTTGTTCTCGAATTAGTGTGAAAGGCGGGCCCGTAAGGGCCCGCTTTTATATAACTGTTAGAAAAAGTTATGTCTAGTTAATTTAGGTTGTTTCAGTTTAGTTGCTTTTAGTTCTTTTGAGAAGGTCAAAAATTACAACAAAATATCTTGCAAGAAAAAAATTTTGAAACTATTTTTAAGTAATAGTGAGTGGGTTAGAAAAAGACTTATGGAGAGAAAAACGTTTAAAACAGAGATGCACAGAACTTTGTTTTCGAACTAGTGCGAAAAGCGGGCCCGGAAGGGCCCGTTTTTATATAACTGTTAAAACAAATTATATCTAGTTAATTTAGGTTGTTTCAGGTTAGTTGCTTTTAGCTCTTTTGAAAAGGACAAAAATTACAACAAAATATCTTGCAAGAAAAAAAATTTGAATCCATTTTTCAGTTATAATGAGTGGGATAGAGAAAGACTTGTGGAGAAGACAGCGTTTAAAAGAGAGATGCAAAGATCTTTGTTCTCGAATTAGTGTGAAAGGTGGGCCCGTAAGGGCCCTCTTTTATATAACTGTTAGAACAAGTTATATCTAGTTAATTTAGGTTATTTCAGGTTAGTTGCTTTTAGTTCTTTTGAGAAGGCCAAAAATTACAACAAAATATCTTGCAAGAAAAAAAATGTGAAACCATTTTTCAGTTATAATGAGTGGGATAGAGAAAGACTTGTGGAGAAGACAGCGTTTAAAAGAGAGATGCACAGATCTTTGCTCTCGAATTAGTGTGAAAAGCGGGCCCGTAAGGGCCCGCTTTTATATAACTGTTAGAACAAGTTATATCTAGTTAATTTAGGTTGTTTCAGTTTAGTTGCGTTTAGTTCTTTTGAGAAGGCCAAAAATTACAACAAAATATCTTGCAAGAAAAAAATTTTGAAACTATTTTTAAGTAATAGTGAGTGGGTTAGAAAAAGACTTATGGAGAGAAAAACGTTTAAAACAGAGATGCACAGAACTTTGTTTTCGAACTAGTGCGAAAAGCGGGCCCGGAAGGGCCCGTTTTTATATAACTGTTAAAACAAATTATATCTAGTTAATTTAGGTTGTTTCAGGTTAGTTGCTTTTAGCTCTTTTGAAAAGGACAAAAATTACAACAAAATATCTTGCAAGAAAAAAAATTTGAAACCATTTTTCAGTTATAATGAGTGGGATAGAGAAAGACTTGTGGAGAAGACAGCGTTTAAAAGAGAGATGCACAGATCTTTGTTCTCGAATTAGTGTGAAAGGCGGGCCCGTAAGGGCCCGCTTTTATATAACTGTTAGAACAAGTTATATCTAGTTAATTTAGGTTGTTTCAGTTTAGTTGCGTTTAGTTCTTTTGAGAAGGCCAAAAATTACAACAAAATATCTTGCAAGAAAAAAATTTTGAAACTATTTTTAAGTAATAGTGAGTGGGTTAGAAAAAGACTTATGGAGAGAAAAGCGTTTAAAACAGAGATGCACAGAACTTTGTTTTCGAACTAGTGCGAAAAGCGGGCCCGGAAGGGCCCGTTTTTATATAACTGTTAAAACAAATTATATCTAGTTAATTTAGGTTGTTTCAGGTTAGTTGCTTTTAGCTCTTTTGAAAAGGACAAAAATTACAACAAAATATCTTGCAAGAAAAAAAATTTGAAACCATTTTCCAGTTATAATGAGTGGGATAGAGAAAGACTTGTGGAGAAGACAGCGTTTAAAAGAGAGATGCACAGATCTTTGTTCTCGATTAGTGTGAAAGACGGGCCCGTAAAGCCCGCTTATATAACTGTTAGAACAAGTTATATCCAGCTAATTTAGGTTGTTTCAGGTTAGTTGCTTTTAGCTCTTTTGAGAAGGCCAAAAATTACAACAAAATATCTTGCAAGAAAAAAAAATTGAAACCATTTTTCAGTTATAATGAGTGGGATAGACAAAGACTTGTGGAGAAGACAGCGTTTAAAATTGAGATGCAAAGATCTTTGTTCTCGAATTAGTGTGAAAAGCGGGCCCGTAAGGGCCCGCTTTTATATAACTGTTAGAACAAGTTATATCTAGTTAATTTAGGTTATTTCAGGTTAGTTGCTTTTAGTTCTTTTGAGAAGGCCAAAAATTACAACAAAATATCTTGCTAGAAAAAAAATGTGAAACCATTTTTCAGTTATAATGAGTGGGATAGAGAAAGACTTGTGGAGAAGACAGCGTTTCAAAGAGAGATGCACAGATCTTTGTTCTCGAATTAGTGTGAAAGGCGGGCCCGTAAGGGCCCGCTTTTATATAACTGTTAGAAAAAGTTATGTCTAGTTAATTTAGGTTGTTTCAGTTTAGTTGCTTTTAGTTCTTTTGAGAAGGTCAAAAATTACAACAAAATATCTTGCAAGAAAAAAATTTTGAAACTATTTTTAAGTAATAGTGAGTGGGTTAGAAAAAGACTTATGGAGAGAAAAACGTTTAAAACAGAGATGCACAGAACTTTGTTTTCGAACTAGTGCGAAAAGCGGGCCCGGAAGGGCCCGTTTTTATATAACTGTTAAAACAAATTATATCTAGTTAATTTAGGTTGTTTCAGGTTAGTTGCTTTTAGCTCTTTTGAAAAGGACAAAAATTACAACAAAATATCTTGCAAGAAAAAAAATTTGAATCCATTTTTCAGTTATAATGAGTGGGATAGAGAAAGACTTGTGGAGAAGACAGCGTTTAAAAGAGAGATGCAAAGATCTTTGTTCTCGAATTAGTGTGAAAGGTGGGCCCGTAAGGGCCCTCTTTTATATAACTGTTAGAACAAGTTATATCTAGTTAATTTAGGTTATTTCAGGTTAGTTGCTTTTAGTTCTTTTGAGAAGGCCAAAAATTACAACAAAATATCTTGCAAGAAAAAAAATGTGAAACCATTTTTCAGTTATAATGAGTGGGATAGAGAAAGACTTGTGGAGAAGACAGCGTTTAAAAGAGAGATGCACAGATCTTTGCTCTCGAATTAGTGTGAAAAGCGGGCCCGTAAGGGCCCGCTTTTATATAACTGTTAGAACAAGTTATATCTAGTTAATTTAGGTTGTTTCAGTTTAGTTGCGTTTAGTTCTTTTGAGAAGGCCAAAAATTACAACAAAATATCTTGCAAGAAAAAAATTTTGAAACTATTTTTAAGTAATAGTGAGTGGGTTAGAAAAAGACTTATGGAGAGAAAAGCGTTTAAAACAGAGATGCACAGAACTTTGTTTTCGAACTAGTGCGAAAAGCGGGCCCGGAAGGGCCCGTTTTTATATAACTGTTAAAACAAATTATATCTAGTTAATTTAGGTTGTTTCAGGTTAGTTGCTTTTAGCTCTTTTGAAAAGGACAAAAATTACAATAAAATATCTTGCAAGAAAAAAAATTTGAAACCATTTTCCAGTTATAATGAGTGGGATAGAGAAAGACTTGTGGAGAAGACAGCGTTTAAAAGAGAGATGCACAGATCTTTGTTCTCGATTAGTGTGAAAGACGGGCCCGTAAGGCCCGCTTATATAACTGTTAGAACAAGTTATATCCAGCTAATTTAGGTTGTTTCAGGTTAGTTGCTTTTAGCTCTTTTGAGAAGGCCAAAAATTACAACAAAATATCTTGCAAGAAAAAAAAATTGAAACCATTTTTCAGTTATAATGAGTGGGATAGACAAAGACTTGTGGAGAAGACAGCGTTTAAAATTGAGATGCAAAGATCTTTGTTCTCGAATTAGTGTGAAAAGCGGGCCCGTAAGGGCCCGCTTTTATATAACTGTTAGAACAAGTTATATCTAGTTAATTTAGGTTATTTCAGGTTAGTTGCTTTTAGTTCTTTTGAGAAGGCCAAAAATTACAACAAAATATCTTGCTGGAAAAAAAATGTGAAACCATTTTTCAGTTATAATGAGTGGGATAGAGAAAGACTTGTGGAGAAGACAGCGTTTCAAAGAGAGATGCACAGATCTTTGCTCTCGAATTAGTGTGAAAGGCGGGCCCGTAAGGGCCCGCTTTTATATAACTGTTAGAAAAAGTTATGTCTAGTTAATTTAGGTTGTTTCAGTTTAGTTGCTTTTAGTTCTTTTGAGAAGGTCAAAAATTACAACAAAATATCTTGCAAGAAAAAAATTTTGAAACTATTTTTAAGTAATAGTGAGTGGGTTAGAAAAAGACTTATGGAGAGAAAAGCGTTTAAAACAGAGATGCACAGAACTTTGTTTTCGAACTAGTGCGAAAAGCGGGCCCGGAAGGGCCCGTTTTTATATAACTGTTAAAACAAATTATATCTAGTTAATTTAGGTTGTTTCAGGTTAGTTGCTTTTAGCTCTTTTGAAAAGGACAAAAATTACAACAAAATATCTTGCAAGAAAAAAAATTTGAATCCATTTTTCAGTTATAATGAGTGGGATAGAGAAAGACTTGTGGAGAAGACAGCGTTTAAAAGAGAGATGCAAAGATCTTTGTTCTCGAATTAGTGTGAAAGGTGGGCCCGTAAGGGCCCTCTTTTATATAACTGTTAGAACAAGTTATATCTAGTTAATTTAGGTTATTTCAGGTTAGTTGCTTTTAGTTCTTTTGAGAAGGCCAAAAATTACAACAAAATATCTTGCAAGAAAAAAAATGTGAAACCATTTTTCAGTTATAATGAGTGGGATAGAGAAAGACTTGTGGAGAAGACAGCGTTTAAAAGAGAGATGCACAGATCTTTGTTCTCGAATTAGTGTGAAAGGCGGGCCCGTAAGGGCCCGCTTTTATATAACTGTTAGAACAAGTTATATCTAGTTAATTTAGGTTGTTTCAGTTTAGTTGCGTTTAGTTCTTTTGAGAAGGCCAAAAATTACAACAAAATATCTTGCAAGAAAAAAATTTTGAAACTATTTTTAAGTAATAGTGAGTGGGTTAGAAAAAGACTTATGGAGAGAAAAGCGTTTAAAACAGAGATGCACAGAACTTTGTTTTCGAACTAGTGCGAAAAGCGGGCCCGGAAGGGCCCGTTTTTATATAACTGTTAAAACAAATTATATCTAGTTAATTTAGGTTGTTTCAGGTTAGTTGCTTTTAGCTCTTTTGAAAAGGACAAAAATTACAACAAAATATCTTGCAAGAAAAAAAATTTGAAACCATTTTCCAGTTATAATGAGTGGGATAGAGAAAGACTTGTGGAGAAGACAGCGTTTAAAAGAGAGATGCAAAGATCTTTGTTCTCGAATTAGTGTGAAAAGCGGGCCCGTAAGGGCCCGCTTTTATATAACTGTTAGAACAAGTTATATCCAGCTAATTTAGGTTGTTTCAGGTTAGTTGCTTTTAGCTCTTTTGAGAAGGCCAAAAATTACAACAAAATATCTTGCAAGAAAAAAAAATTTAAACCATTTTTCAGTTATAATGAGTGGGATAGAGAAAGACTTGTGGAGAAGACAGCGTTTAAAAGAGAGATGCAAAGATCTTTGTTCTCGAATTAGTGTGAAAAGCGGGCCCGTAAGGGCCCGCTTTTATATAACTGTTAGAACAAGTTATATCTAGTTAATTTAGGTTATTTCAGGTTAGTTGCTTTTAGTTCTTTTGAGAAGGCCAAAAATTACAACAAAATATCTTGCAAGAAAAAAAATTTGAAACCATTTTTCAGTTATAATGAGTGGGATAGAGAAAGACTTGTGGAGAAGACAGCGTTTAAGAGAGAGATGCAAAGATCTTTGTTCTCGAATTAGTGTGAAAGGTGGGCCCGTAAGGGCCCGCTTTTATATAACTGTTAGAACAAGTTATATCTAGTTAATTTAGGTTGTTTGAGGTTAGTTGCTTTTAGTTCTTTTGAGAAGGCCAAAAATTACAACAAAATATCTTGCAAGAAAAAAATTTTGAAACTATTTTTAAGTAATAGTGAGTGGGTTAGAAAAAGACTTATGGAGAAGACAGCGTTTAAAACAGAGATGCTCAGAACTTTGTTTTCGAACTAGTGCGAAAAGCGGGCCCGGAAGGGCCCGTTTTTATATAACTGTTAAAACAAATTATATCTAGTTAATTTAGGTTGTTTCAGGTTAGTTGCTTTTAGCTCTTTTGAAAAGGACAAAAATTACAACAAAATATCTTGCAAGAAAAAAAATTTGAAACCATTTTTCAGTTATAATGAGTGGGATAGAGAAAGACTTGTGGAGAAGACAGCGTTTAAAAGAGAGATGCACAGATCTTTGTTCTCGAATTAGTGTGAAAGACGGGCCCGTAAGGCCCGCTTATATAACTGTTAGAACAAGTTATATCCAGTTAATTTAGGTTGTTTCAGGTTAGTTGCTTTTAGCTCTTTTGAAAAGGCCAAAAATTGCAATAAAACGTCTGGCAAGAAAAAAAATGAAAATCATTTTTAAGTAATAATGAGTGAGATAGAGAAAGACTTATGGAGAAGACAGCGTTTAAAAGAGAGATGCATAGATCTTTGGTTTAGAAATTAGTGCGAAAGACGGGCCCGTGAGGGCCCGCTTTTATATAACTGTTAGAACAAATTATATCTAGCTCTTTTGAAAAAGCCAAAAATTACAGTGAAATATTTCTCAAAAAAAAATTTGTTTCCATTTTTATGTAATAATGAGTGGGATAGAGAAAGACTTAAGGAGAAGGCAGAGTTTAAAATAGAGATGCATAGATATTTGTTTTCGAATTAGTGCGAAAGCGGGCCCGTAAGGGCCCGCCTTTATATAACTGTTAGAACGAGTTACATCTAGTTAATTTAGGTTGGTTCAGGTTAGTTGCTTTTAGTTCTTTTGAGAAGGCCAAAAATTACAACAAAATATCTTGCAAGAAAAAAAATTTGAACCCATTTTTAAGTAATAATGAGTGGGATAGAGAAAAACTTATGGAGAAGTAACTGTTAGAAAAAGTTATATCTAGTCAATTTAGGTTGTTTCAGGTTAGTTGCTTTTAGCTCTTTAGAAAAGGTCAAAAATTGCAATAAAGCATCTTGCAAAAAAAAAAATTGAAATCATTTTTAAGTAATAATGAGTGAGATAGAGAAAGACTTATGGAGAAGACAGCGTTTAAAAGAGAGATGCATAGATCTTTGGTTTGGAATTAGTGCGAAAGACGGGCCCGTGAGGGCCCGCTTTTATATAACTGTTAGAACAAATTATATCTAGTTAATTCAGGTTGGTTTAGGTTAGTTGCTTTTAGCTCTTTTGAAAAAGCCAAAAATTACAGTGAAATATGACGCAAAAAAAATTTGTTTCCATTTTTATGTAATAATGACTGGGATAGAGAAAGACTTAAGGAGAAAACAGCGTTTAAAAGAGAGATGCATAGATCTTGGTTTTCGAATTAGTGCAAAAGGACCGCCCGTAAGGGCCCGCTTTTATATAACGTTAGAATAAGTTATAACTAGTTCATTCAGGTTAGTTCGAGTTAGTTCGGTATAGGTAAATTGATTTTATTTTTATAGCTATTTTTAAAGTAAATTAATCAATTAAACCATACAGTGTGATGGTTGAACATGGTTGATCATGTTTGGTCAAAAACGAAACGTTGGATTTCAATTTTTTGCATTCCATGTGAAAGACTGTTAAAAAGTACCTGTATGAGGTTGTTCTTACTTTTTATGTAACATTAACCAAAAAGTTACTATTTGGTAAAAACAAAATCGTTAAAATTTGCTTTTTTTCGCATAACTTCGGAACGACTCAAAATATCCCAAATTTTAAAACATCATCATACTAAGCTCCAAATGCCAAATTTTTCTTTAATTTAACCGATATCCTATCTCTTACCGTTTACGAGATGCCTACGCTGGACATCTTTACCTTAGACACCCTGTATATATTTATTTTTTCATTTCCTCTAGGCTGTTTACTAAAGAACTGGCACTTCTTAAGTAGTCTACTTAAGAATTGCCACTTCCCATCCAGCCATTTTCATTTAGAAACCCAAATAATGATTTCCGAGTCACACCCGAAATAGTACTTAAAGGAAAAAAAAGAAAAAACGCACAAGCCTGCAACTACCTGCAGCTCAATATGCTATTTCAAGTTAAAAGTGACAATGTAATATTTCGCAAAAAAACACGTTTGAAACCATTTTTAAGTAATAATGAGTGGGCTAGAGAAAGACTTATGGAGAAGAAGCGTTTAAAAGAGAGATGCATAAATCTTTTTTTCCGTTTAATGCGAAAGGCGGGCCCTTAAGGGCCCACCTTTGTATAACTGTTGGAACACGTTAGATAGTTCCGGTCAGTTGCTTTTAGCTCTTTTGAAAAAGCCAAATATTACAGTAAAATATTTCGCAAGAAAATAGTATCTTGTTTAATGAGCGACGAAAATAGCATTTTTTCTGGCAAGAGAACAGTTTACCAACCGAGGCGAAACCGAATTTGGTAATGTTCTCGAACGATAAAAAATGCTTTTTTAACGAGTAAAACACTATACTTGATTATAGTTTTGATATACGTAAGTATACTTATATTTTGGCTCTAAGGAAGACCACATTCGATAAAGGTTAAAACGTTGGAAATTTTGCTAACCTGGAGTGTTTTTAATATCATACATCCACTATTTATCTCTTACATTTGTAATTGTTAAGTTAAATTTCTCATCCATGGACGTAAAATAAAAATTTTTGGCCGCCCCTAAATTTGGCTGGGCTTTTTGCACCGCTTTTCCTATAGGCAGGATCGCACCTGAGTGCAAACTGTCTGAATTATGTCCGCTTGTGATAATTTCTAACCTGCGTGCAGTATAGTAGGTTCGTATTGGAGCGAAAACTAAACGTCACGGCCTTTAGGAGAAAAACAAAAGCGGCGTCGTCCAGGCATTTTAGGAGAAATCTCGGAACAAAATAACGAAGATGATAAATTTCAGACCATATTTTAGGAGGACGTAGTTTTAGCATTAAAACCTTTAAACTTACCTCCATGCTCATACGCAAAGCGCATAGAAAGATTGGACTAAATTTCGTGTCAATCTAGGATTAAGGAAGGCCAATTTCTAATGGAGATCTTGCTGGTAATTAAGACCGGTGACATTATATGGAACCTCGATTTTTTCCATAGCAACTTTAAACAAATGCATTGCAAAAACTTCCTCGAGCAATTTTGTACAAAAGCGTAAGGTTCAGGCACAATGGAGTCTATTTATTTGATAAATTACTTTGTTTTCAGATACTACTTTGCTTATATACACCAGGGCCCTGATGAATTTCTTTTCGGAGCGGGGGCGGGGAGTAAAACTGCCAAGAAAATCAGATAATTAATCAAAAATATTTCGGAGGGTGGAAAAGATCCATCAGCCAGAGGAGAGCTGCAGAAAAATCAATTTTGTCTCAATTTTCTTAAGACTGTTGTGGGCGTATTCGTTTTGTGAAAAGTACGTAGCACGAGGGCAATAAAAAGTAATTTTTTTGTGTAATTACAGGGAGTTTTACAAGAAGACGAAAGGACAAAGTACAAAGTCGGAAGATAAAAAAACACCAGCAGATTCAGGCTACACTACTGCGTGCTTTAGAAAGACACAAAGTGGAAGAAGTGGTAGGAATCAAAAAACAAATGACGGAGATTTATACCAATCAATTTTTTTTTGTGCGGCGTCCATAGTTTAAAATATCCGAACGCCTGTCTTACGTAACCCAAACTACCGCAAAATTATGTAAAATGGACCTGATGATGCCTAAGGGTATATTATCTAGAACAGAAATCAGTAGAGTTCAGGACAGAGCGCATTTTTATTCGTTGCTGTTCAATTAGGTTTCTCTGTCGGCAAGGAAAGGGGGGGGAGGGAAGGTGCCACTTTCCTGCTCAATTGTGGCTTTTCTCTTTTTTTTTTCTTACAATTATTTTGCTTGTTTAAGTAACAAACTTGTTGTTAATGGTCTTTTCAAAAAGCATAAAAAAAGTTTTAAAACTCTTCAAAACTGTCCCCAATTTGTATGCTAAATGTACCATTTTGTAACCCAAAATTATGTTTTATTTTTGCAAGTACTATGAAAACAACATGCGGACAGCTTTTTTTCAAATTGAACAAGGAGTACAAATGTGAGGAAATAAAATATCATGAGCGCACGTCAAAAAAAATTTTTAATGATCAAAGGATCCTAACTAGTGATGGGCATAATCGATTTATTTCTATAATCGAATGAACCGAAATAATCAATTGAAATAATCAAATGATCTTTCGATTAATCTATTATGGGTACATTGTAAAGTGGCTCATAAAAGAATATTCGAATGTTCATTTGATTGATCCCTTATGGATTATTTCTTGTCATGATGATAATCAATATCGTTTCTTAATCAGATGGAACAAAATTCAAAATACTCTAAATGCGATTCGATTAGAAGTGATATAAAAAATTAGTCATAATCGATTCGATAATAATTAATCGTTAATTAACGACATTATTTATTAATATTATCATTATCAAAATCAATATCAAAAAATGACAAAAAACGTCTGTATGGGGTATCTGGGGAAAATGAGGTTAAAACTATGACCAAAATCGATTGAACGTGACTGACCTCATCTTAAAAGCACAATTTAATATTTCTGGAGAAAATGTGTAAAAATTCCGCAAAATGTGAAAAAATACATACTTGAAAGTTATGGAGAAATTCAAAATAAAATTATAGCTGAAATCGATTAAAAATCACAAAAAGCGTCTAAAAGTGCAAATTTTTGGTGAAATTTTAGTTAGAACTATGACTAATTTTTTTTTAAATAAAACATTTTATATAAAAATGACAATTTTGAGGTTTTTTGAAAAAGTCACGCTAAAAATTACGTAAAAATAACTCAACGTTTGTAAAAATACAAGTTAAAAGGGTTTGAAGAAATTCATATTATGATTGGATAGAATGGAAAAATCTAAAAGCGTCTAAAAATGCAAACTGAATATTTCTGGACAAATTCATATTAGAATTAGAGCAAAAGGGTTTAAAAATGTAAATAAAGCGTCTGAAAGCGCAAATTTGAAGACTGAAGAATATCAGAGTACATATAGGACTAAAAGCGATTAAAAATTTCCCATTTCACCTAAAAGTGACAATTTTGATATTTTCTGAAAATGTCAGTCTAGGAGTAAGGCCGAAATTGGTGATAAACTACTCAAAGAGTGTAAAATTATAAATGTGGAGGATTTGGAAAAAATCAAGTTAACGTTATGGTTAAAAACCAATTAGCAATTACTCAAAAAGTCAAAAATATAGATTAAAAGTTTCTGAGCAAGTTTAGATTAGATTTAAAGTAAAAAATTATTAAAAAAATACGCAGAGCATCTAAAGATGCAAATTTGATGAAGTCTTCTGATAATTTTAGTTAAGAGTTAACATTAAAATTATTTAAAAGTGACCCATTTTATCTGAAAATAACATTTTTTAAGTTTTTTTAAAAGCAGGCACGATTAAGGTCAAAATCGGTGAAAAAGGTCTCAAATTAGTTAAAAATTACTCAAATCGGCAAAAATGCAGTGTAAAAGTTTTTGGGCAAAGTCCGGTTAAGATTAAGGTCAAAAGTGTTTAAGAAAGTACACAGTGTCTAAAAGTTCAAAGTTGAAGTATTTGGTGAACTTTAAGTTAGAATTAAAACTAAAACTGTTGAAATTTGACCCATTTTATCTAAAAAAAAAAACAATTTAAAAGTTTTTTGAAAAAAGCTAAACTAAGATTGCGGTCAAAATTGGTAAAAAATGACTCAAAGCGTCTCAATATAGAAACTTGGAGTCTGTGGAAATGTTAAAATTAAGATTAAGGGCAAAATCAATTAAAAATAACTCAAATCGTAAAAAATTCAGATCAAATGTTTCTGGGTAAATTCAGGTTAGGATAAAGGTCAAAAGTGGTAAAATATTACAGAGGGTGACCAAAAATTCAAATCATTTGAATTTATCTTTTGGGAAATTTAGGTTAAAATTATTACCAATATTATTTAAATGGAACCCATTTTATCTAAAAATGGCTTTTAAAAGTTTTTAAGTAAAGCCAAACTAAGATTAAAGGCAAAATCAGTTAGAAATAACTTGAATTGTAAAAAAATCAGATTAAATGTTTCTGGGCAAATTCAGGTTAGGAGAAAGGTCAAAAGTGGTTAAAAAATTACGTAGAGCGCCCAAAAATTCAAATTTAAAGTCTTTTGAGAAACTTAGGTTACATTGGTACTAAAATTGATTAAATGTAACCCATTTAATCTAAAAATGGCAATTTAAAAATTAAAAAAAAAACAATCTAAGGTTAAAGCCAAAATAAGTTATAAATAACTCAAATTGTAAAAAATTCAGTTTAAATGTTTCTGGGCAAATTCAAGTTAGGAAAAAGGCCAAAATTGGTTAAAAAATTACATAGAGCGTCCAAAAATTCCAATCTAAAGTCTTTTGAGAAATTTAGGTTAAAATTAGTACTAAAATTGTTTAAATGTAACCCATTTTATCTAAAAATGGCAACTTAAAAATTTAAAAAAAAAGAAATTAAGGTTAAAGCCAAAATCACCTATAAATAACTCAAATTGTAAAAAATTCAGATTAAATGTTTCTGGGCAAATTCACGTTAGGAGAAAGGTCAAAAGTGGTTAAAAGAATACGTAGAGGGTACAAAAGTTCAAATTTAAAGTCTTTGGAGGAGTTTAGTTTAAAATTAGTAGTAAAATTGTTTAAATGAAACCCATTTTATCAAAAAATGGCAATTTAAAAGTTTTAAAACAAAAACAAACTATGGTTAAAGCCAAAATCAGTTAGAAATAACTCAAATTGTAAAAAATTGAAATTAAATATTTCTGGACAAATCCAGTTGAGGAGAAAGGTTAAAAGAGGTTAAAAAATTACATAGAGTGTCCAAAAATTAAAATTTAAAGTCTTTTGAGAAATGTAGGTTAAATTCAGAACTAAAATAGTTTAAAGGCAATCCAGTTTATCTAAAAATGGAAATTGAAAAGTCTTTACAAAAAGCCAAACTAAGGGTAAGGCCAAAATCAGTTCGAAATAACTCAAATTCAGGTTAGCATAAAAGTCAAAAGTTTTTAAAAAATTACACAGAGCGTCCTAAAATTCAAATTTAAAGTTTTTGGAGGAATTTAGGTTAAAATTAGTACTAAAATTGTTTAAATGTCACCCATTTTATCTAAAAATGGCAATTTAAAAGTTTTTTAAAAAAGCCAAACTAAGCTTAAGGAAAAAATGAGTTAGAAATAATTCAAATTGAAAAAAATTTAGATTAAATGTTTCTCGGCAAGTTCAGGTTACGAGAAAGGTCAAAAAAGTAAGTAAAGTAACAGTAAGAAATAACTCAAATTCAATTGGTTAAAAAATTACGTAGAGCGTCCAAAAATTCAAATTTAAAGTCTTTGGAGGAATTTAGGTTAAAATTAGTACTTAAATTGTTTAAATGTTACCCATTTTATCAAAAAAGGGCAATTTAAAAGTTTTTTAAAAAAAGTCAAACTGAGGTTAAGGTCAAAATCAGTTAGAAATAGCTCAAATTGTAAAAAAATTAGATAAAATGTTTCACGGTAAATACAGGTTACGAGAAAGGTTAAAAGTGGCTAACAAATTACATAGAGCGTCCAAAAATTCCAATCTAAAGTCTTTTGAGAAATTTACGTTAAAATTAGTACTAAAATTGTTTAAATGTAACCCATTTTATCTAAAAATGGCAATTTAGAAGTTAAAAAAAAAGAAATTAAGGTTAAAGCCAAAATCAATTATAAATAACTCAAATTGTAAAAAATTCAGGTTAAATGTTTCTGGGCAAATTCACGTTAGGAGAAAGGTCAAAAGTGGTTAAAAGAATACGTAGAGGGTACAAAAGTTCAAATTTAAAGTCTTTCGAGGAGTTTAGTTTAAAATTAGTACTACAATTGTTTAAATGAAACCCATTTTATCAAAAAATGGCAATTTAAAAGTTTTAAAACAAAAACAAACTATGGTTAAAGCTAAAATCAGTTAGAAATAACTCAAATTGTAAAAAATTGAAATTAAATATTTCCGGAAAAATCCAGTGGAGGAGAAAGGTTAAAACAGGTTAAAAAAATTACATAGAGCGTCCAAAAATTAGAATTTAAAGTCTTTTGAGAAATGTAGGTTAAATTCAGAACTAAAATTGTTTAAAGGCAATCCAGTTTATCTTAAAATGGAAATTTAAAAGTCTTTACAAAAAGCCAAACTAAGGGTAAGGCCAAAATCAGTTAGAAATAACTCAAATTCAGGTTATCATAAAAGTCAAAAGTGGTTAAAAAATTACACAGAGCGTCCCAAAATTCAAACTTAAAGTTTTTGGAGGAATTTAGGTTAAAATTAGTACTAAAATTGTTTAAATGTCACCCATTTTATCTAAAAATGGCAATTTAAAAGTTTTTTAAAAAAGCCAAACTAAGCTTAAGGAAAAAATGAGTTAGAAATAATTCAAATTGTAAAAAATTTAGATTATATGTTTCTCGGCAAATTCAGGTTACGAGAAAGGTCAAAAAAGTAAGTAAAGTAACAGTAAGAAATAAATCAAATTCAATTGATTAAAAAATTACGTAGAGCGTCCAAAAATTCAAATTTAAAGCCTTTTGAGAAATTTAGGTTAAATTGGTACTAAAATTGTTTAATCTAAAAATGGCAATTTAAAAGTTAAAAAAAAACAATTTAAGGTTAAAGCCAAAATCAGTTATAAATAACTCAAATTGTAAAAAATTTAGTTTAAATGTTTCTGGGCAAATTCAGGTTAGGAGAAAGGTCAAAATTGGTTAAAAAATTACATAGAGCGTCCAAAAATTCCAATCTAAAGTCTTTTGAGAATAGTTTAAAATTAGTACTAAAATTATTTAAATAAAAACCATTTTATCAGAAAATGGCAATTTAAAAGTTTTAAAACAAAAACAAACTATGGTTAAAGCCAAAATCAGTTAGAAATAACTCAAATTGTAAAAAATTCAAATTAAATATTTCTGGGCAAATCCAGTTTAGGAGATAGGTTAAAAGAGGTTAAAAAATAACATAGAGCGTCCTAAAATTCAAATTTAAAGTTTTTGGAGGAATTTAGGTTAAAATTAGTACTAAAATTGTTTAAATGTTACCCATTTTATCCAAAAAGGGCAATTTAAAAGTTTTTTAAAAAAAGTTAAACTGAGGTTAAGGTCAAAATCAGTTAGAAATAGCTCAAATTGTAAAAAATTTAGATCAAATGTTTCACGGTAAATACAGGTTACGAGAAAGGTTAAAAGTGGCTAAAAAATTACATAGAGCGTCCAAAAATTCAAATTTAAAGTCTTTTGAGAAACTTAGGTTACATTGGTACTAAAATTGTTTAAATGCAATCTATTTAATCTAAAAATAGCAATTTAAAAATTAAAAAAAAAACCATCTAAGGTTAAAGCCAAAATCAGTTATAAATAACTCAAATTGTAAAAAAATCAGTTTAAATGTTTCTGGGCAAATTCAAGTTAGGAGAAAGGCCAAAATTGGTTAAAAAATTACATAGAGCGTCCAAAAATTCCAATCTAAAGTCTTTTGAGAAATTTAGGTTAAAATTAGTACTAAAATTGTTTAAATGAAACCCATTTTATCAAAAAATGGCAATTTAAAAGTTTTAAAACAAAAACAAACTATGGTTAAAGCCAAAATCAATTAGAAATAACTCAAAATGTAAAAAATTTAAATTAAATATTTCTGGACAAATCCAGTTGAGGAGAAAGGTTAAAAGAGATTAAAAAAATACATAGAGCGTCCAAAAATTCAAACTTAAAGTCTTTTGAGAAATTTAGGTTAAATTAGTACTAAAATTGTTTAAGTGAAACCCATTTTATCCAAAAAGGGCAATTTAAAAGTTTTTTAAAAAAAGCCAAACTGAGGTTAAGGCCAAAATCAGTTAGAAAAGCTCAAATTGTAAAAAAATTAGACCAAATGTTTCACGGTAAATACAGGTTACGAGAAAGGTTAGAAGTAGCTAAAAAATTACATAGAGCGTCCAAAAATTGAAATTTAAATTCGTTGGAGGAACTTAGTTTAAAATTAGTACTAAAATTGTTTAAGTGAAGCCCATTTTATCAAAAAATGGCATTATAAAAGTTTCAAATCAAAAATAAACTATGGTTAAAGCCAAAATCATTTAGAAATACTCAAATTGTAAAAAAATCAAATTAAATATTTCTGGGCAAATCCAGATTAGAAGAAAGGTTAAAAGAGGTTTAAAAATTACATAGAGCGTCCAAAAATTCAAATTTATAGTCTTTTGAGAAATTTAAGTTAAATTGGTACTAAACTTGTTTAAATGTAACCCATTTTATCTAAAAATGACAATTAAAAAGTAAAAAAAATTGTAAAAAATTCAGATTAAATGTTTCTGGGCAAATTCAGGTTAGGAGAAAGGTCAAAAGTGGTTAAAAAAATACGTAGAGCGTACAAAAATTCAAATTTAAAGTCTTTGGAGGAATTTAGGTTAAAATTGGTACAAAGATTGTTAAAATGCAAGCTATTTTATCCAAAAAAGGCAATTTAAAAGTTTTAAAAAAACCAAAGGTTATAGCCAAAATCAGTTATAAATAACTCAAATTGTTAAAAATTCAGACAAGTGGTTAAAAAATTACGTAGAGCGTCCAAAAATTTAAATTTAAAGTCGTTGGAGGAGTTTAGTTTAAAATTAGTACTAAAATTGTTTAAATGAAACCCATTTTATCAGAAAATGGCAATTTAGAAGTTTTAAAACAAAAACAAACTATGGTTAAAGCCAAAATCAGTTAGAAATAACTCAAATTGTAAAAAATTCAAATTAAATATTTCTGGGCAAATCCAGTTCAGGAGAAAGGTTAAAAGAGATTAAAAAATTACATAGAGCGTCCAAAAATTCAAACTTAAAGTCTTTTGAGAAATTTAGGTTAAATTAGTGCTAAAATTGTTTAAATGTAACCCATTTAATCTAAAAATGGCAATTTAAAAGTTAAAAAAAAACAATCTAAGGTTAAAGCCGAAATCAGTTATAAATAACTCACATTGTAAAAAATGCAGTTTAAATGTTTCTGGGCAAATTCAGGTTAGGAGAAAGGTCAAAATTGGTTAAAAAATTACATAGAGCGTCCAAAAATTCCAATCTAAAGTCTTTTGAGAAATTTAGGTTAAAATTAGTACTAAAATTGTTTAAATGTAACCCATTATATCTAAAAATGGCAATTTAAAAGTTTAAAAAAAAGAAATTAAGGTTAAAGCCAAAATCAGTTATAAATAACTCAAATTGTAAAAAATTCAGATTAAATGTTTCTGGGCAAATTCAGGTTAGGAGAAAGGTCAAAAGTGGTTAAACGAATACGTAGAGGGTACAAAAGTTCAAATTTAAAGTCTTTGGAGGAGTTTAGTTTAAAATTAGTACTAAAATTGCTTAAATGAAACCCATTTTATCAAAAAATGGCAATTTAAAAGTTTTAAAACAAAAACAAACTATGGTTAAAGCCAAAATCAGTTAGAAATAACTCGAATTGTAAAAAATTTAAATTAAATATTTCTGACAAGTCCAGTTGAGGAGAAAGGTTAAAAGAGGTTAAAAAATTACATAGATCGTCCAAAAATTAAGATTTAAAGTCTTTTGAGAAATGTAGGTTAAATTCAGAACTAAAATTGTTTAAAGGCAATCCAGTTTATCTAAAAATGGAAATTTAAAAGTCTTTACAAAAAGCCAAACTAAGGGTAAGGCCAAAATCAGTTAGAAATAACTCAAATTCAGGTTAGCATAAAAGTTAAAAGTGGTTAAAAAAATACACAGAGCGTCCTAAAATTCAAATTTAAAGTTTTTGGAGGAATTTAGGTTAAAATTAGTACTAAAATTGTTTAAATGTCACCCCTTTTATCTAAATATGGCAATTTAAAAGTTTTTTAAAAAAGCCAAACTAAGCTTAAGGCAAAAATGAGTTAGAAATAATTCAAATTGTAAAAAATTTAGATTAAATGTTTTTCGGCAAATTCAGGTTACGAGAAAGGTCAAAAAAGTAAGTAAAGTAACAGTAAGAAATAACTCAAATTCAATTGGTTAAAAAATTACGTAGACGTATAACAATTCAAATTTAAAGTCTTTGGAGGAATTTAGGTTAAAATTAGTACTTAAATTGTTTAAATGTTACCCATTTTATCCAAAAGGGGCAATTTAAAAGTTTAAAGAAAACAAATGTTATAGCCAAAATCAGTTATAAATAACTCAAATTGTAAAAAATTCAGACAAGTGGTTAAAAAATTACGTAGAGCGTCCAAAAATTCAAATTTAAAGTCGTTGGAGGAGTTTAGTTTAAAATTAGTACTAAAATTGTTTAAATGAAACCCATTTTATCAGAAAATGGCAATTTAAAAGTTTTAAAGCAAAAACAAACTATGGTTAAAGCCAAAATCAGTTAGAAATAACTCAGATCGTAAAAAATTCAAATTAAATATTTCTGGGCAAATCCAGTTTAGGATTAAGGTTAAAAGAGGTTAAAAAATAACATAGAGCGTCCAAAAATTAAAATTTAAAATCTTTTGAGAAATTTAGGTTCAATTAGTACTAAAATTGTATAAATGTCACCCATCTTATCTAAAAATGGCAATTTAAAAGTTTTTTAAAAAAACCAAACTAAGGTTAAAGCCAAAATCAGTTAGAAATAACTAAAATTGTAAAAAATTAAGACTAAATTTTTCTCCCCAAATTCAGGTTAGGAGAAAGGTGAAAAGTGGTTAAAAAAATAAACAGAGCATCCAAAAATTAAAATTTAAAGTCTTTAGAGAAATGTAGTTTAAAATTAGGACTAAAGTTGTTTAAAGGTAACAAAATTTTAAGTTTTTGGAAAAAGCCAAATTAAGATTAAGGCCAAAAAAAATCAGGTTAAATGTTTCTGGGCAAATTCAGGTTAGTATAAAGGTTAGAAGTGGTTAAAAAATTACACAGAGCGCCTAAAAATTAAAATTTAATGTCTTTGAAGAAATTTAGGTTAAAATTAGGACTAAAATTGTTTAAAGGTAACCAATTTTATCTAAAAATGGAAATTTTACTGTTTTTGAAAAAAGCCAAACCAAGATTAAGGCCAATATCGGTAAAAAATTACTCAAAGCGTGAACATAGGTATACAAACTTGAAATCTTTGGAGAAGCTAAAACTAAATTATGGACAAAATCAGTTAGAAATAACTCAAATTGTAAAAAAAATCAGACTATATATGTCAGGTTAGGATAAAGGTCAAAAGTGGTTAAAGAATTACACAGAGCGTCCAAAAATCCAAATTTAAAGTCTTTGAAGAAATTTAGACTAAAATTAGGACGAAAATCGGTTGAGAATAAACAAATTTACCTAAATAAAGTTAAAGATGGTTCAAAGTGCCTAAACCTGCAAGTCAGGTTAGAAACATATGACTCAAAATGTGTTAAAACACTATGGAAGCAAATTTAGTTATAGGTTTTTTTAGTTCAGATTAGAAAAGTTTAGTTCATATTAATATATACTGAAAAATTTATGAAAAAGCAAATTTATACGTTTTAAGTTTTTCAGTTGTCGCGATAAAAATAAGTTCTGGATCCAATTTTTCGTAGAATAGTCTTAACTTTTTTAGATTTTGATTGCACAAAAATTGTTCATGTTCTAGTACTTTTTTTTAAATTTTGTATGTATTTATCAGTAAGGTATTAGCGAATTCATTAGCTGCGTCCCAGCCAGAAACCCAAGAAATTGAGAAATTGAAAGTTGGAAACTATACAATAAAATACTGAAAACTTATGGAAGGTAGGTAGTAGGGACACCCTTTTTCTCGAAGTAATAATATTCCCTGGATGGGGAAATAAGTTAAAACCCCGACAGAAAACTCAATTTTCCCTTTTGTTAATTTAAATATTTATTTCTATTGCAAAGACTGTCAAAAAACGGGACAATTTTCTGCCTGTAAGTTAGACATTAATTGCTACACTGTCTCAATCACAAAAAGAATTTAAAAAAAAAATGTCACAATTATTGTGGGATTTAAAAAAAATTGTTTTGGTTTTCGTTTAACAAAATTAGTGTTATACTGACCAAAGTCACGTACGCATTTTTGCCAGATTTGTCTCGAAAACTATCCTACAACATTTATGGTGTTGTTGAAAATCGAAATGTTTTAGCACCTTTTTAAACTTTTCACCATTGAGCTATTTTTGTTTCAGCTAGAGACGCAAAAGATTGACAAAATGAAATTTAGAAACTACAATAAAATGCTGGAAACCAATGGAAGGTAGGTAGTAGGGACACTTCTTTTCTACCAATAATAATATTCCCTGGATGGGGAAAAATGTTGAAACTACGACACAATTTTCCATTTTGTTAATTTAGTCGAGATAAGTTTCTTATTTCTGAATAAATTTCTTTACGTTCGCTCCTCGAGGGTCCCAAGGAATAAGGAAACTCGCTGTAATTCTTCCTTCTTTTACCAAACAAAGAACGAAGCGCTCTGGCTGGCGAATTTAGATTTCTCAGGAGATTTTCAACTTTCCCTCTAATTCCCTTTCTTTCTCTCGACAAATACCTGCTATAGCCAAGGTAAATTTGTGTTTCGAATAGTTGCCACGGAGGAATAACATTGCCACACGATTTTTTGCGCCCACCTCTACGCCAATGAGACGCTCCTCTCCGCAGCTTTAAATAATATCCTCCTTTAATGGAAGAAAATTCCACGAAGGGTCGCTTAATTTCGCCATTAATAAGTCTTTACATCGAAAACGAAGGAAAGTTTTTCGTTCATCCCCTGGAAGAAGAATCGGGAGAGAAGTACAAAACGAAAATTAATGGAAGGCCCGATGAATAATGGAGCCGGTGCAATTAACAAAGGAAGGGGCTTTGAAAAACAACTTAGACGCTTGCGCCAACAGAGCAATTACCCAATGGTATATTGGGATGGCATATAAAAGTGTAATGGTATTATGTAATGTATAGTTGCACGGGATTCAAACTCACGATAATAATTGAAATTTAAACAAAAAAGACAGAAAACAGCTTAAGAAAGACATAGTGTCACAACACGAATTTTCAGCTTAAACCTTGATGTGTAATTTAAAATTGAAATGAATCGTGGGCCTTCTGTCTTCCCGCTCGCAAGAACTTATTTAACTTTCTTGCTTTGGCAACTTTTGCCCGCGCCCGTTGCCGGGACCCGCGATATTTCTTATTCACTCTTAAAATATGGCTTTCGTTTTATGTTAATAAAGAACTTCAGTGCGCTCGTTAAAATTTTAAAATGCTTTAACACAGTCGAAAACTTTCTTAAAGTATACAGACCAAAGCCTCGCAGGCGGGGCGGAGTAATTTAATACCGAATTGCAGGGGTGGGTTAAGCGAGAATGTCGAAATTTGCAGCAGGAAAACCTCGAAAACGTTTAGGTGAGAACAATTCGGGTGTAGCTGAAAATTTAAAAAAAAGCCTGGAATGAGACTCTGTCTCAAGCACAAAAAATCCGGCGAGGGGAAAAGTGATAAAATGATAATGATTATGGGATTTTAAAAAAATAGCTTTGGTTGAAGTTGAAGCAGGTTTCGAGTCATACTGACTGAAGTCACGTACGCACTTTTGCTAGGTATGACTCTCAAGCTTTCTTACACCATTAGGGGTGCTTTTAGAACAATGCAATTTCTGCAGATTTGCACCATTCTTTTTATAGCTTTGTGTTTGTTAATAAATTTGTTTATAAAATCAATACATATACATATACAATAGAGTTCCTATATTTATATGATCAGGTTTGCAAATAGCACAATTTAACCGTTTTATGGAAAAGCTCTTTATGGTAATAGAGCAACAGTGTCTCAGCCAATTGGAGGTTATTCAGACATCTATTACCTTCAGTTTTTTTTATAGCGGCCTCAAATGAAGAGAAAAATGTACAAAAATGTACGAACATATGTGATTTTTTTTTCGTTATGCCAATGACATATTTGTGTCATTAGCACAGTTCGAGATAAATAGTCAGAAATTTTAGACCAGTAAATTAGTGGAAAAATGAGGTTTAGATGACATTTTGAAAGGTAAAGAAATTAATGGAAATTTCTATTTTACTTTTTTATGACTAATTTTTATCCCTTCTACAATCTGTGACACCAATCTGAGACAATTGATTTCCGTTGAAAATTTTTAGTTTTTGCCTTTATCTTGAAAACGCTTCTGACTTTTTATTATACATGTGGAAAATATTAGGAGGGGGCGATTGAGAACTATAAGCTACAACAATCAAAACGAAGCTATCATTTACGGTTTTCGAGAAAAATTTAAAAAAAAGGGCTAAAGTCTTGCCTCATTTTTGGGTCACCCAGTGCTCAGTCACTATCACAGATGGGTGTTTGCAAATAGGTCCAAAAGATAACTTTACTTCAAAATGCAGACTGGAAGCGAGTTCTAGGACATACTTCAAGTGCGCCGAAACCTCGCGCCACCACTATCCCCACTCCAGTCCGTTCACTGCAGCGTGACGGCGGGGGAATAAATACCACTCTCATTGCCTCATCGTCTCCAATAATTTCTGTCGCAGCTGTAGACGAAACCAAGCTACAACTTCATCAAATTGTAAGTTATCAAAAAAAAATGAAAATTTAGGTTTTCAGAGCGGTTTGAAGGCCCTCATAGGCCCCAACATACAAATTTTGATTTTTCTCATATAAATCCTTTGTAAACCACTTTATTCGTTACGTCTAGAAGTTTTATAATAAATAAGGCGTCGATAGTTGAAGATTAGAAGATGAGAAGGCTGTTTTTAATGGTATGGGGTGTACCTAAAATATTTGGCCACAACCAGATCCCCACAAAAAATCCGGCGATGGGATGTAAAGCACATAATTATTGTAGAAAGAACAATATGTAACAATCGACACAGACACTTGAGATGTTTTAAAACCAGTTTGGTTGATGCTTAGCAGGTTTCATGTCGTACTGATTGAAGTCAAATACGCACTTTTGCCATATTTGTTTATTAGGACGACATTTGCGGTATTTTTTAATATTTTGGGACGATGCAACGGAAATACATATTTGCACAAGTATTTCCGTAGCTTTGTGCTAATTTTGCTATTAATAAATTTGGATATTTCATTTTTAATAAATTGGTGTACTGAAAATTTTTCAAATTTTTTGTTTTTTGCCTTTATTTTGAAAATTTTGACTTTTTGATAAACATGTGAAAAGATATTAAGATTGAGAGCCATAAGCCACAACAATTAGAACAAAGCTGTCGTTTACGGTTTTTGAAAAAAAAAAATGCAAAACTAATGTCTTCTTTTTTACCCGTGCTCATTTGTTATAAAATTTCGGATAAAACTTTTCAGGGAGGTTTGACAGCCTCATAGGCACAAAATAAACAAGTTTCGATTTTTCGCTTATAAATCTTTAGTAAATAATTTTAAAAATTACTTCTAGATGTCTTATAATAAATAGGGCATTAATTTCTATTTTTTATTGTATAGGGTGTACTTAAAATATTTGGCCACAATCTGACCTCCCACAAAAAATCCGGCGACGTGATTTGAATCACATAATTATAGTAGAAAAGAAAATATTTGAGAAATCAACACTTTTAAAACCGTTAAGGTTCAAGCTTATCAGGTTTAATGTCGTACTGATTAAAGTCACATACGCACTTTTGCCACGTTTGTTTATTTGGACAACATTTGTGGTATTTTTTAATATTTTGGGACGATGCAATTTCTGTACATTTGCAAAAGTATTTCCGTAGGTTTGTGCTAATTTTGCTATTAATAAATTTGGCTATTTAATTTTTAATAAATAGGTCTATTGAAATTTTTTGAAATGCTTGGTTTTTTGCCTTTATTTTTAAAATGGTTTGACTTTTTGATATACATGTTAAAACATATTAAGATTGAGAACCATAAGCCACAAATTAGAACAAAGCTGTCGTTTACGGTTTAAAAAAAAATGCAAAACTATAGTCTTTTGTTTGGGCCACCCGTGCTCAGTTATTATAAAATTTCGATAAAACTTTTCATGAAGGTTTGAGAGCCCCATAGACACCAACATACAATAGTGAACGAAATTTTTAGCTTTCTCGCAGGAAACTCTAGTTTAAAATTTAAAATTTATTTTAAACTAGAGTTTCCTGTGAAAAAGCTAAAAATTTCGTTCACTAACATATTTCGCAGAAAATAACTTTCTTTTAACTTTCATAACCAACATACAAGTTTCGATTTTTTGCTTACACATTTTTAGTAAATAATTTTATTAGTTACTTCTAGAAGTTTTCTAAAATGATGATAAAGAGGCAAAAAAGAATATGGAAAAACTGGAATTATTTTAGAGAATGTATGAAGCATGGGAAAAGAAAGAATAAATGAAAGAGGACTGAAAAACTTGAAAAAAGGAAATATGAGAATATTTTAAAACAGTGGACATATTAAACGCGTTGAAAGAACTGAAAAAAAAATATATGCAAAATAGAGAAATAAATGCAGGAAACCAAGAATTATGAATAATAGAAAATCTCGAGTAAAAGATCGAAAAACTCCAAACATGATAATGAAAGAGACATAAAAAAAGATGTGGGAACTACATTTATCTTAGAGAATGTAAGAAAACTGGGACGAGAAAGATCTAATGAAACGGGGCTGAAAAACTCGAAAAAAAGTTATGTGAGAAAATTTTAAAACAGTGAATCACACATTAAAAGTGTTGAAAGAACTGAAAAAAAAATGTCGAAAATAAGGAATAAATGCAAGAAGCCGAAAATGCAAGAATAATGAATAATGTCGTGTAAAATAGAAAAAGTCCTAAAATGGTGATGAAAAGACAAAAAAAAAAGATGAAAGAACCGCAATTATTTTTGAGAATGTAAGGAGCATAGGAAGAGAAATAACCAATGAAAGAGGACTGAAGAAATGAAAAAAACTCAATATGCGACAATTTTAAAACCGTGAATAACACATTAAACCCGTTAAAGAACGGAAAAAAATGGAATAAAGAGAAATAAATGCAGGAAGCTATGTTAACAGAATTATGAATAATGGAAAATCTTGAATAAAAAATCGAAAAATTGCAAAGATAAAAATTTTTAATAAACATATTAAGATTGAGAACCATAAGCCACAACAATTAAAACAAAGCTGTCGTTTACGGTTTTAAAAAAATGCAAAACTATTGTCTTTTGTTTGGGCCACCCGTGCTCAGTTATTATAAAGTTTCGATAAAACTTTTCATGAAGGTTTGATAGCCCCATAGGCACCAACATACAAGTTTCGATTTTTTTGCTTACACATTTTTAGTAAATAATTTTATTAGTTACTTCTAGAAGTCTTCTAAAATGATGATAGAGAGGCAAAAAAAAGATGGAAAAACTGGAATTATCTTAGAGAATGTAAGAAGCATGGGAAAAGAAAGAATAAATGAAAGAGGACTGAAAAACTCGAAAAAAAAATATGAGAAAATTTTAAAACAGTGGACACATTAAACGCGTTGAAAGGACTGAAAAAAAAAGCAAAATAGAGAAATAAATCCAGGAATCCAAGAATTATGAATAATGGAAAATCTCGAGTAAAAGATCGAAAAATTCCAAACATGATAATGAAAGAGACATAAAAAAGATGTGGGAACTACATTTATCTTAGAGAATGTAAGAAAACTGGGACGAGAAAGATCTAATGTAACGGGGCTAAAAAACTCGAAAAAAAGTTATGTGAGAAAATTTTAAAACAGTGAATAACACATTAAAAGCGTTGAAAGAACTGAAAAAAAATGTCGAAAATAAGGAATAAATGCAAGAAGCCGAAAATGCAAGAATAATGAATAATGTCGTGTAAAATAGAAAAAGTCCTAAAATGGTGATGAAAAGACGAAAAAAAGATGAAAGAACCGCAATTATTTTTGAGAATGTAAGGAGCATAGGAAGAGAAATAACCAATGAAAGAGGACTGAAGAAATGAAAAAAACTCAATATGAGACAATTTTAAAACCGTGAATAACACATTAAACCCGTTAAAGAACGGAAAAAAATGGAATAAAGAGAAATAAATGCAGGAAGCTATGTTAACAGAATTATGAATAATGGAAAATCTTGAATAAAAAATCGAAAAATTGCAAAGATGAAAATTTTTAATAAACATATTTAGATTGAGAACCATAAGCCACAACAATTAAAACAAAGCTGTCGTTTACGGTTTTAAAAAAATGCAAAACTATTGTCTTTTGTTTGGGCCACCCGTGCTCAGTTATTATAAAGTTTCGATAAAACTTTTCATGAAGGTTTGATAGCCCCATAGACACCAACATACAAGTTTCGATTTTTTGCTTAAACATTTTCAGTAAATAATTTTATTAGTTACTTCTAGAAGTCTTCTAAAATGATGATAAAGAGGCAAAAAAAAGATGGAAAAACTGGAATTATCTTAGAGAATGTAAGAAGCATGGGAAAAGAAAGAATAAACGAAAGAGGACTGAAAAACTCGAAAAAAAATATGAGAAAATTTTAAAACAGTGGACACATTAAACGCGTTGAAAGGACTGAAAAAAAAAATGCAAAATAGAGAAATAAATCCAGGAATCCAAGAATTATGAATAATGGAAAATCTCGAGTAAAAGATCGAAAAATTCCAAACATGATAATGAAAGAGACATAAAAAAAAGATGTGGGAACTACATTTATCTTAGAGAATGTAAGAAAACTGGGACAAGAAAGATCTGATGTAACGGGGCTGAAAAATCGAAAAAAAGTTATGTGCGAAAATTTTAAAACAATGAATAACACATTAAAAGCGTCGAAAAAACTGAAAAAAAAAATCGAAAATAAGGGCTAAATGCAAGAACCCGAACATGCAAGAATAATGAATAATGTCGTGTAAAATAGAAAAAGTCCTAAAATGGTGATGAAAAGACAAAAAAAAGATGAAAGAACCGCAATTATTTTTGAGAATGTAAGGAGCATAGGAAGAGAAATAACCAATGAAAGAGGACTGAAGAAATGAAAAAAACTCAATATGAGACAATTTTAAAACCGTGAATAACACATTAAACCCGTTAAAGAACGGAAAAAAATGGAATAAAGAGAAATAAATGCAGGAAGCTATGTTAATAGAATTATGAATAATGGAAAATCTTGAATGAAAAATCGAAAAATTGCAAAGATGATAATGAAAAGACAAAAAAAAGAGATGTGGGAACTACATTTATCTTAGGGAATGTAGGAAAACTGGGATGAGAAAGAACAAATAAAAGGGGATTGAAGAACTCGAAAAAACGAAATATGAGAATATTTTAAAACAGTGAATAACACATTAAAAGCGTTGAACGAACTGAACAAATCTTTTCAGAAAAATAGAAGAATGCATGCAAGAAGCCAAGTTAAGGAGAATTATGAATAATGAAAAATCTCGTGTAAAATCGGAAAAGTTCCAAAATGATGATGAAGAGACAAAAAAAAATGAAAGAACCGCATTTATCTTAGAGATTGTAAGAAGCATAGGAAGAGAAAGATCAAATGAAAGAGGACTGAAAAAAGTCCAAAAAAGAATGAGACAATTTTAAAAGAGTGAATGACACATTAAACCCGTTAAAAACAAACAAAAAAGAAATGGAAAATAGAGAAATAAATGTAGGAAGCCAAGTTAAGAAGAATTATGAATAATGAAAAATCTCGAGTAAAAGATCAAAAAATTCCATTTTAGAATAGGACGCTGATTTCTGTTTTCAATTATATAAGGTGTACCTAAAATATTTGCCCACAACCAGACCCCCACAAAAAATCCCATGTAAATCACATAATTATAGTTTATAGTGGAAAGGAAAATATTATGTGACAATCAACACTTTTAAAACCGTTTTGGTTGAAGCTTAGCAGGTTTAATGTCGTACTGATTGAAGTCACATACGCACATTTGCCATGTTTGTCTCTAAAATTATTAAAACGATATTTGGGATATTTTTTATTATTTTGGGACGATGCAATTTCTGCATATTTGTGCAAGTATTTCCGTAGTTTTGCGCTAATTTTGCTATTAATAAATTTGGATGTTTAATTTCTAATAATTTGGTCTATTGAACATTTTTTAAATTTTTTATTTTTTGCCTTTATTTTGAAAATGGTGTGACTTTTTGATATACATGTTGAAAGATATTAAGATTCAGAAACATAAACCACAACAATAAAAATGAAGCTGTCGTTTACGGTTTTTGAAAAAAAAAATGCAAAACTATAGTCTTCTTTTTTGGGCCACCCGTGCTCAGTTATTATAAAATTTCGAATAAAACTTTTCAGAGAGGTTTTAGAGCCCCTTAGGCCCCAACATACAAGTTTCGATTTTTCGCTTATAAATGTTTAGTAAATAATTTTATTAGTAACTTCTAGAAGTCTTGTAATAACGAGGGCATTAATTTCTGTTTTCAAGGGTATAGGGTGTACCAAAAATATTTCGCCATAACCAGACCCCCACAAAAAATCTGGCGGCGAGATGTGGATCACATAATTCTAGTGGCAATCAACACTTTTGAAACCGTTTTGGTTGAAGCTTAGCAGGTTTAATGTCGTACTGATTGAAGTCACATACGCACTTTTGCCACGTTTGTTTATTTGGACAACATTTGTGGTATTTTTTAATATTTTGGGACGATGCAATTTCTGCACATTTGCACAAGTATTTCCGTAGTTTTGTGCTAATTTTGCTATTAATAAATTTGCTTATTTAATTTTTAATAAATAGGTCTATGAAATTTTTTGCAATGTTTGGCTTTTTGCCTTTATTTTGAAAATGGTGTGACTTTTTCATATACATGTTGAAATATATTAAGATTGAGAACCATAAGCCACAACAATTAGAACAAAGCTGTCGCTTACGGTTTAAAAAAAAAATGCAAAACTATTGTCTTTTGTTTGGGCCACCCGTGCTCAGTTATTATAAAATTTCGATAAAACTTTTCATGAAGGTTTGAGAGCCCCATAGACACCAACATACAAGTTTCTATTTTTTGCTTACACATTTTTAGTAAATAATTTTATTAGTTACTTCTAGAAGTCTTCTAAAATGATGATAAAGAGGCAAAAAAAAGATGGAAAAACTGCAATTATCTTAGACAATGTAAGAAGCATGGGAAAAGAAAGAATAAACGAAAGAGGATTGAAAAACTCGAAAAAAAGAAATATGAGAAAATTTTAAAACAGTGGACATATTAAACGCGTTGAAAGAACTGAAAAAAAATGCAAAATAGGGAAATAAATGCAGGAAACCAAGAATTATGAATAATAGAAAATTTTGAGTAAAAGATCGAAAAACTCCAAACATGATAATGAAAGAGACATAAAAAAAATGTGGGAACTACATTTATCTTAGAGAATGTAAGAAAACTGGGACGAGAAAGTTATGTGAGAAAATTTTAAAACAGTGAACAACACATTAAAAGCCTTGAAAGAACTGAAAAAAAAAATATCGAAAATAAGGAATAAATGCAAGAAGCCGAAAATGCAAGAATAATGAATAATGTCGTGTAAAATAGAAACAGTTCTAAAATGGTGATAAAAAGACAAAAAAAAAGATGAAAGAACCGCAATTATTTTTGAGAATATAAGGAGCATAGGAAGAGAAATAACCAATGAAAGAGGACTGAAAAAAGGACTGCAAAAATAGAGAAATAAATGTAGGAAGCTAAGTTAAGAAGAATTATGAATAATGGAAAATCTCGAGTAAAAGATCGAAAAATTCCGTTTTAGAATAGGGCCTTGATTTCTGTTTTCAATTGTGTAAGGTGTATCTAAAATATTTGCCCACAACCAGACCCCCACAAAAAATTCGGCGTCGGGATGTAAATCACCTAATTATAGTTTATAGTGGAAAGGAAAATGTTATGTGACAATCAGCACTTTTAAAACCGTTTTGGTTGAAGCTTAGCAGGTTTAATGTCGTACTGATTGAAGTCACATACGCACATTTGCCATGCTTATATAAAAAATTTGGTTATATAATTTTTAATAAATTGGTCTATTGAAAATTTTTGAAATTTTTTGTTTTTTGCCTTTATTTTAAAAATGAAGTGACTTTTCGATATACATGTAGAAGGATATTAAGATTGAGAGCCATAAGCCACAATAATTAGCATAAAGCAGTCGTTTACGGTTATTGAAAGAAAAAAATGCAAAACTATTGTCTTCCTTTTTGGGCTACCTGTGCTCAGTTATTAAAAATTTCGAATAAAACTTTTCAGGGAGGTTTGAGAGCCCCATATGCCCAAACAAACAAGTTTCGATATTTCGTTTATAAATGGTTAGTAAATAATTTTATTAATTACTTCTAGAAGTCTTATAGTAAATAGGGCACTAATTTCTATTTTCAATGGTATAGGGTGTACGTAACATATTTGGCCACAACCAGACCTCCCACAAAAAGTCCGGCGACGTGATGTGAATCACATAATTATAGTGGAAAAGAAAATATGTGAGAAATCAACACTTTTAAAACCGTTATGGTTGAAGCTTAGCAGGTTTAATGTCGTACCGATTGAAATCACATACGCACTTTTGCCATGTTTGTTTATTAGGACAACATTTGTGGTATTTTTTAATATTTCGGGACGATGCAATTTCTGCATATTGGCACAAGTATTTCCGTAGTTTTGTGCTAATTTTGCTATTAAGAAATTTGGTTATATAATTTTTAATACATTGGTCTATTGAAAACTTTCGCAATTGTTGGTTTTTTGCCTTTATCTTAAAATCGGTGTGAATTTTTGATACACATGTTGAAAGATATTAAGATTCAGAAACATAAGCCATGACAATTGAAACGAAGCTGTCGTTTACGGGTTAAAAAAAATGCAAAACTATACTTTTTTTGGGCCACCCGTGCTCATTTATTATAAAATTTCCGATAAAATTTTTCAGAGAGGTTTGAGAGCCCCATAGGTCCCAACATACAAGTTTCGATTTTTCGCTTATAAATGTTTAGTAGATAATTTTATTAGTTACTTCTAGAAGTGTTAAATAAATAGGGCATTAATTTTCGTTTTCAATGGTATAGGGTGTATATAAAATATTTGGCCACAACCAGACCTTTCAAAAAAATCCGGCGACGGGATGTGAATCACATAATTATAGTGGAAAGAACAATATGTATCAATCAACACTTTAAAACCGTTTTGGTTGAAGCTTAGCAGGCTGAATGTCGTACTGATTGAAGTCACATATGCACTTTTGCCATGTTTGTTTATTGGGACAACATTTGTGGTATTTTTTAATATTTTAGGACGATGCAATTTCTTCATATTTCCACCAGTATTTCCGTAGTTTTGTGCTAATTTTGCTATAAGTAAAGTAAATTTTACTTATTATTATATATATATGGGAAGTGACAATATTGCAGAATTCTTTTGCTAGGTTATAGAGGTTAATCCTCTATAACAGTAACTTTCGGGCCTTTTTCACACCAGACACAGACTAAAAGTGCTGTGTCATTCTCTCATATATATATATATATATATATATAATTAACAATTAATATATTTTACCTTGAAAACGGTGTGACTTTTTGATATACATGTAGATGGATATTAAGATTGAGAGCCATAAGCCACAATAATTAGAACAAAGCTGTCATTTACGGTTTTTGAAAAACAATGCAAAACTATTGTCTTCTTTTTTGAGCCACCCGTGCTCATTTATTATAAAATTTCGGATAAAATTTTTCAGAGAGGTTTGAGAGACCCATAGGCCCCAACAAACAAGTTTCGATTTTTCGCTTATAAATGTTTAGTAAATAATTTTATTAGTTACTTCTGGAAGTCTTACAATAAATAGGGAATTAATTTGCGCTTTCAATGGTATAGGGTGTAAATAAAATATTTGGCCACAACCAGACCTTTCAAAAAAATCCGGCGACGGGATGAGAATCACAACTATAGCGGAAAGGACGATATGTGGCAATCAGCACTTTTAAAACTGTTTTGGTTTATTAGGACATTTGTGGTATTTTTTAATATTTTGAGTCGATGCAATTACTGTATATTTGCACAAGTATTTCCGTAGTTTTGTGCTGATTTTGTTATTAATAAATTTGGTTATTTAATTTTTAATAAATTGGTCTATTAAAAACTTTTGAAATTTTTGGCTTTTTTGCCTTTACCTTGAAAATTTTGACTTTTTGATATACATATAGAAAGAAATTAAGATTGAGAGCCATAAACCACAACAATTAGAAAAAAACTGTCGTTTGCGGTTTTTGAAAAACAATCCAAAACTATTGTCTTCTTTTTTGGCCCACCCGTGCTCAGTTATTACAAAATTTCAGATAAAACTTTTCCAGGAGGTTTCAGAGCCCCCTAGGCCCCACCATACAAGTTTCGATTTCTCGCTTATAAATATTTAATAATAATTTTATCAGTAACATCTAGAAGTCTTATAATAATTAAGGCATTGATTTGTGTTTTCAATTGTATAGGATGTACCTAAAATATTTGGCCACAACGAGACCCCTCCAAAATCCAGCGACGGGATGTGAATCATATAATTACCGTGGAAAGGACAATATGTGATAATCAACACTTGAGATTTTTTGAAACCGTTTTGGTAGAAGCTTAACTGGTTTAATGAGTTTAATGATTGTGTCACGCACTTTAGCCATGTTTAATATTTTGGGACGATGCAATTTCTGCACATTTGCACAAGTATTTCCGTAGTTTTGTGCTAATTTTGCTATTAATAAAGTTGGTTACTTCATTTTTAATAAATTGGTCTATTAGAAACTTTCGAGATGTTTTGTTTTTTTGCCTTTATTTTGAAAATGGTGTGATTTTTTTGATACACATGTTGAAAAATATTAGGATTGAGAACCATAAGACACAACAATTAAAACGAAGCTGTCGTTTACGGTTTTTGAAAAAAATGCAAAACTATTGTCTTCTTTTTTTGGGCCACCCGTGCTCAGTTATTATAAAATTTCTGATTACACTTCTCAGGGCGGTTTGAGGCCTGAACATACAAGTTTCTATTTTGCGCTTATGCATTTTTAGTAAATAATTTTATTCGTTAGTTCTAGAAGTTTTATAATGAGTGAAGCGTTGATTACTATTTTTGATGGTATAGGGTATTCTAAAAAATTACGACTCCACAAAAAATCCGGCGATGGCATGTAAAGCATATAATTATGGTAGAAAGAAAAATATGTGTCATGTTGAAACAAATCAACACTTGCTGATGTGTTTTAAATAAGTTTTGGTTGAAGTTTAACAGGTTTAGTGTTGTACTGACTGAAGTCACGTACGCACTTGTGCCAGGTTTGCTACCCTACAACATTTATGGTACTTTTGAATGTCTTGAGACGATGCAATTTCTGTAGATTTGCACAATCTATTTATAGCTTCGTGCTAATTTTGCTTATTAATAAATATGGTTATAAAAAAATTTAATTTTTTGTATTTATGAGGCTAAATTTGCAAATAGTTAAATTTAGCTGTTTTATAACAAAGTTATTTATGGCAATAGAGCACTGGTGTCTCAGCTAAGTGGAAACTAACTCAAATACTATTCAAAATATCTATTACCTTTAACTTTGATTTATAGCAGGTTTAGTAGAAATAAAAATTCTATCAAAATTTAGACAAATTTATTTTTTTTATGTAATTGTTCTGTTAAGTTATGTTTACAAAATAGAGCAACTAGGATGACACTATAAGCTAATAAATAGAGTTTATTAATGGTCCATCCACTATTTTCAATGACAACTTCGTGTCATTTGAGCTTTTCGAGATAATTTTAAAGCGTCAGTAAATTGAGAAAAAAATATGTTTAGACTAAACTCCATTTTGAAAAATTAAGAAAATTAATGAAAATCTTTATTTTATTTTTTGATAACAAGCTATTATCCCCTCTACGATCCGATGTCATTTTTATCAAAATCTGTGAAAACCCTTTTGAAAATGTTAGTTCATTTAGGATTTCAGGACGGTTTGAAGGTTCGTCCTACAAACTTCGATTTTTCGCATATAAATCCTTAGGAATCGATTTTATTCGTTGGTTCAAGAAGTTTTATAAGAAAAAGTTTTAGATTTGTGTTTTCGGTGATATAGGGTGTCCCAACAAAATTTCGCAGGTTTAGATTTTAGACTACAAAAGAAAATTCGGTAATAGAATACAACTTACATAATTGTGAAAAGGAAGATTTGTGACAATCAAAACTTGAGATATTTTGAAGAAGTTGGATGAAATTTAACTGATGTAGTGTCGTACTGACTGAAGTCACATATGCACTTTCTGCCTGGTGCAATCATTTTTATCAAAATATGTGACAATCAATTTCCGTTGCAATACTTGGCGACTTTCTTCTGGAAATTTTTGAAATTTTTAGTTTTTTGCCTCTTTCTTGAAAACGGTGTGACATTTTTGTAATACATATTGAGGGGTAGTAGGAGGAGAACAGGAGAACTATATGCTACAGTAATCATATCGAAGCTGACATTTACGGTTTTGGAGAAAAACGAAAAAAGTGCAAAATTATTTTCTCATTTTTGGGCCACTCGTGCTCAGTCACTATCACACTCTTGTATTTTCTACTCTTGGTTTGGATAGTACACATTATTGTGAAATGAACAATACGAGATTTTTTTAAATTGTTTTGGTTGAGGTTTAACAAGTTTAGTGTGCATACGCGACTGTTGTGCATACGTGACTGAAGTCACGTACGCACTTTTTGTTTTTTTTTATTTGATTGAAAGTTGTGCTTACAATATAGAGCAGCTGAGATGACATTGTAAGATAATAATGAGTATTTATAAATGGCCCCTCCATTGGTGTCAAGGACATTTTAGAATGTTAGTGAAATAGTGACAAATTGACGTTTTGGACGCCATTTTGAAAGGTAAAGAAATTAAGTCAAATTTCGGTCTACTTTTTTGTGACAAATTTTTATCCCTTCTACGATCCGACGTCATTTTCATCAAAATATGTAAGAATCGATTTCTAACTGTTAACTAAAAACTGTTAAGCTTTTCAATGTGCATGTAAGTAGGTGGTACGAAGAGGTCATCGAAGACTATGAGATAGAGAAATTAGAATGAAGCATACAACACCGTTTCCAACATAACTAAAAGAAAAATGCAAAATTCTTACATTATTTTGGGACCACCCGTGCTCACTTACTGCTACAGGTGGATTTTTGGGAATCAGCTCAAATTATAGCTACATTATTTTACTTTCTTAGCCGTTTTTATAAAATGTCTATCAAATCTTGGGCAATTCAAGATTTTTTTCTCCTCATATGCTCAACACACAAATTTAGATTTTTTTCCTAAAAATAAAGTTAGTTCTGAAAGTTTTGTAATTCGATGGTATAGAGTGTACCCAAAAAACTACGCAGTATAGACACCACGAAAAATCAGATGACAGAATATAAGTTAGTGGCAGGTTATCTATTACAAAATTATTAAAAGTAAATATGTCACGATCAACGCTTGAGATTTTTCAAAACAATTTTGAAGTTTAATAAGTTTAGTGATCTGCTGACTAAAGTCCCATACGCACTTTTTGTTAGGTGTGATCACTTAGTAATCGCCATATCTTCTCTAAAATTAATTAATTTTGACCTAATTCTAAACTCTTGTTGGTGTTCTTGTGGCAGTTTTTGAACTGTTTCTTCAATTGCTGAAATGAAATCAAGCTTAGGAACACTTTTAGGTGTTACAGAAAAATTTAGACCTTCAGAAAGTATAAGATTTTCAGCATTAGTGAGGCTTTTGTTTGATAGGTTTATTACTGTCGTATGTGTTTATCTTATTGTTTCTTAAGTAACTAAGCTCTTTGTTTATTTTGTAGTTAATTAGTTTGTTGAATTTCTTTAACTGTATGTCTTTATGTTATGTAAATTTTGTGAAATAGCTACTTTGAGCACAATCCCACATATGATTAAAATCATTAATCCTTCCTGTAACAATCGAGATTTATATATTATTATGTGGTCGTAAAGGTTCTTAACTGAGAGACAGTTCAAATCAATTAGAAAGCTTTTGAAATTCATATTAATTACATAGCAAAAAATTCTGACAAAATAAGTCTTCACCAGTTGTCAAATTTATTGCATTACGATAAAGCGTAAAAGTTACTGATCTTTGTTCATTTCTTGAATTAAAAGACTTTACTTGCCAGCGACAAGCGGCAGGAAAAAGCTTTGCCTTCCGCCGCGTTGACAGTAAGGAAATGTTTTGTTGTGTATTGTGTCAAATAAATCGGTTAATTAATGACGTTTAGAGAATAGTTATTTTCCTAACTAGTGCGGAAAATGGTACTTTCCCGCACGCTGTCTGCAGATGAGCAGCAGACGAGTGCGGAAAAGACACTTTCCGCACGAGTTAGGAACAATATTTTTTTCTAGGAGCCAATTCATTGTAACAAAGACAAGGAATAAATATACAATACATAAACAACTTTATCTTTGTCAACAGTATGACAGCTGATCAACAATCAATTGGTTGTTATGACAAAAATTTGGTGTGATTGTTGGTGTGACGTAATGTTTCATGGTGACATTGGAATAAAAAGTACGTATATTATTGGTATATTTTGTATCAAAAATCAATAAAGGCAAGCATAATAGTTCCTTAAAACAGATAAAAATGTTTGGCACGGCTGTAAGGCAGATGCACCTCTCTAGATAAACAGACTATAAAGTCTAAATTATATTATAAAATAGTCATTTTATAAATATTTACTTTCCCGCACGCCAAGTTTACTTTCACGCACGCCGTATATTTCGACCAAAAAACTGCATATTTCTTTAAATATTTAGCATAAATATGCGCATATTTTTCAATTTTTTCAGTACATATTTTTCGAAGCTTACTGACCACTACATCATGGGGTGGGCGAGAGGTTGTCCACAGGGCGGAGTACTTTCACCACTCCTGTGGTTCCTACTAATGGATGACCTTCTGACCAATTTGGAACTATGGGGATTGGAGGTCCAGGCATTCGTGGACGACCTCGTTATCTTTATTAGAAACCACCCAGACCAACAAATCTCCCTCACGTTGCAAGAGGTGCTGGATATTGTACACAGCTGGTGTCAAGGGAAAACCTAGCAATAAACTCTAGGTAAACGGTGATTTTGCCATTTACCCGAAGGAAGAGGCTGGACTTATTGAAACCGCCATCTTTGTTCGGGACGACAATCTCGTTTATCAACGAAGTAAACTTTCTAGGAGTCATCCTGGACAAACCACTCACATCTACCCCCACTTGTGACTCGTACCGTTAGGAGGGCGCAGCTCTCCCTTTGGTTGTGGAAGAACCTATGCGGCAAATCATGGGAGATGTGACAATCATGGGCAAACTATGTGGCTATACGTGACAGTAATAAGATCGATAATCACGTATGGGGCCATAGTCTAGTATCGAAAGAGCAGGCAGAGCTCCATCAAAGCCAAACTGTCCTCCCTGCAAAGACAAATATGTCTCTGTATCATGGGGGCAATGAGAACGACGCCCACGGCAACTATGAAGCGCCTGCTTGACCTGCTTCCACTTCCAATACTCCTGGAGCGAGAGGCAATGAAGGCGACATACCGGTTGCAACAAATGACGCACATAGCACCGCAGCTGTTCGATGGTGGGACTAACAATACCCAGGGTGGCTTGGAAGGCCTTGCGGTATTGAACAGGGTCTCCGACCTAATGGCATCAAAACGTACATTAGACACTCGCTACGTCGTCAGCGTTCCTTCACGGGCAGACTGGAAACGAACGAGGCAAAGATTTACAACTGTCAGGAAGTCCCTGGTACACGGACGGATCCAAAACCGACGAAGGGGCTGACTCCCGAGTCCGGGAGATCGGCATAGTTCTCGGCATGGATCTCTGCATAGCAGAGATCCTAAGCCGATTCACTACAGTGTTTCAGACAAGATCTGCTCGGATAGTCGGGTAGCGCTTCTAGCCTTTATGTCTTCGCGAAGCAAATTCCAAAATTGTGTAGAACTGTCACAGGACTCCAAATACCCTATCGTAGAAGAACAGCATCACACCGGGTCATCGTGGTCACCAAGTCAATGAGAGGACCGATCCTCTAGCTAGGAGGCGGCGGGTTCTGCATTTGTAGGCCCGGAGCCTTCACTGGGAGTCCCATACCCTCTGGTCGAGGCTGAATTTCAGAAATGGAGTAATGCCAAGTCCCAGGACTGGTGGGAGATCTTACCCGGAGTATCACTCTCCAAGAAATTTATCATGGGAACGGGGGGGGGGGGGTAAAAGCCCTTTCTCAGACTAAATAGAAGACAAATCAGAGTGGCCACTGCACTGTACACAGGACATCACATGCACAGACTTGGAGTGTCCTAAGATACGGAGTGTCGGCTGTGCCTGGAGGCCGACAAGATAGTTGAGCACCTATTATGTGACTGCCTGGCTGTTGCCAGATCGAGATACTCACTGTTCGGAAAAAAGACCATTGAGACTCAAGATACAAACGCAGAGTCGCCGGAGATACTTAACAGATTCGTTGAGGATCTGGGCATAACTGGTGACAACTAGTGGAGCTAGCAGGGGCAAACCTCACTGGCAACACTTCGAGTGAGCCAAAATAGACCGCAGGTCGCGGTGGAGGACCGTACAAGTCCAGTGAATACAATACAATACAAATACCGAGGCGCAGCCATAGACATTGAGGATGTAGAACAATACAGGATGGAGGAAGTGGTATCCGAGATGAAGCACCTGAAAAACGGTAAATCTCCAGGCCCGGACAACGTCCCCAATGAACTGCTGCGTCCCCAATGAAGTGCAGAGGAGAAGCTCTGGCTCGACAGCTGGCCGAACTATTCAACAAAATATTGAAGAACGAAAAAACACCAGCAAGATTGAGACACAGCATCACAATCTCTATATTCTAAAAAGGGGAAAACCTCAGATTCGGCGAACTACCGAGGAATATCGCTTCTAGACACCACCATGAAATTATTCACGTTGTTGTACAACGTAATCTCAGCTACAGCACAATAAGCGAGAACCAGCAAGGTTTTCGGAAGAACCGTTAGACGATTGACGCAGTGTTCGTTATCAGGCAGGTTATAGGGAAGGCAATATAGTATAACAAATGAACATACTTGTGCTTTATAGATTTGACGAAAGCGTTCGACAGGATAAGGCTGGAGGACGTTAGGAACGAGCTGAACCACAGGAAAATACCCCCAAACATCAAGGAGACGGTTAGATTGCTCAAAACAACTAACACCATAACAAGACGATCAAAATTAACAACAACAGAGGAAATAGAGCAAAGCATGGGAACACGACAAGAGAGACAGCCTCAGCCCACTGCTGTTCAACATCATAATGGAAAGAATAATAGAGCAAGTGCGCAAGGTAGACCAGGGATACAAGATGGGAAACCAACAACTTAAGGTAATATGTTACGCAGACGACGTAACGCTATTCGCGGACATGGTAGACGGGCTGCAATGGCTCTTACAGTCATTTAAGAAAGAGGCCGAAAAGGTCAACATGGAAATATCAACCACCAAAACAAAAAGCATGGTGATCGCAAGGGAACCAGGCAGACGCAAACTACAACTAAACAACAGAAGAATAGCCCAGACTTCTAAATTCAACTATCTGGGAACAACAAAACCACCATATGTTGAACTCAAGAGTGGTGTACGAATCCAGATAAACAAGGCAGCCAGGATAGCAGGAGCTCTACGAACAATCGTATGGAAAAACATGCATATCAATCCCGACCAAAGTTAGAATATGGGCGAATTCCAAAACTCACCAGGTCAACTACCGGTTAACTGGTCATGTGATGGCCATCTAGCAATTCAATTGATTAAGCAGGTGACTAATCTACCAGGTAAATGACCTGGTGAGTTTTGGAGTTCCTAGATAAAGCATGTGTCAGGCCCGTAATGACATACACTGCAGAAACACGAGCTGACACAGCGGAGACAAAAAGGATGGCGTGAACTAGCGAAATGAGAATACTAAGAATGATCACTTTGGGACCAAAGAAGAAGTAGCGGAATTAGTGCGGGCTAGAGGACGTAGTTAGATGGGCCCGTGCCAGAAGACGCTTCTGGAACGAACACATATCCAGGATGGAAAACCAAAGACTGGCAAAAATCGCCAGAAATAGAAAACCAGCATCCAGCAGACAGGACGGCCTCCCAAGAGGTGGAAGGACAGCTGGTCGTAGACCTCCCAAATGGATGGGTAAAACAAGCCTTAAGGCTTCCGAAAAGAAGAAGAAGAAGACAAATACAAACTACATGATATGTAAAAACCGTTAATAGATCAAACATTTCGTCATAAAACAACTCTTTAACCTGTCTAAATAATTAAACTTGCGAGACGGAAGATCCACGAAACTCCGGCCATATTAACATCGCGACAAAATATGCTAACGGCAACTCGCAAAAAGGGCAACAAAAACGGGAAACCCGGCAGCTTTCAATTAAAAACTTTAATGAAACCGGGAGAAATATAAAATCTGGAACTAGACGAGGAGAAGCATAAAAAGTTGTTGGGCCCGGCTCAAGCCATTACGCTACAGAAATTTAATGAATTTCCAAGGAATTGCCAGAGGACCGAGGGAGAGAATCTCGGTTTTTAATCGTGCCAACCCTTATTGGGCGGTTATCAAATAGTGATTTTGCTTTTGTTGCGGCTTCCTGTGATATTCGATACTCTTCCCGATGGCGTACTTTGCGTCATTTAGAAACTATCGGCGAAACTATTCAGTCTGTCGACGAAACGAATCGATAACACCAGAAGTTGGTTATGAGGTCCATGTTCGAAATATTGTGGTGTGCTAAATGGCATATAAATTTGCCAATAATTAGACTCTCACCCTTCTACGAATAAGTGTATACAGCTCTAGCTCCTGATGTTTGCTCTATTTTAACTCAGGTAAAACCTAGCTAATTAATTTCAAAGCCATAGTTATAAAAGTTATAAAAGTGCTGCTGCAAGCTTTGATCAATTCGACCAGGCAAAATGGCGTACGTGACTTCAGTCAGCATAACACGATATCTGGTCTATCAAGTAATTTATCAAAGCTGAGGCTCAGATTATGACAAATTTTACAATGCTTATTTTATAAACTAGGCAATATCTACAATTCCATCGAAGGGCTGAGGAAATGAACGAATATCAATAACTTCTACGCTTTATAATAAAACAGTAAATTTAGACAAAACATTGTCGACATCAAGAAAAAACATTGTCGCGCTTCGGCAGGCAAAGCTTTTTCTTGCCGCTTGTCGGTGGCAGTTAAAGTCTTTCCCTTGACAACTTTTCAAATTCGCTCTCTAACGTAGGATCCAAATCTGCCATGGAAATTTTGGCAACACCATCGTATGTTTTATAAAAAGATGTCACGCTATTGCGAAAGCTTCATTGCGCCATTTCTGTTAAATTAAATCATCGAATTTGAGACACCCTGTACACCTACTGTTATAATACTAAAGGGTGTTTCAAAAAAATTAAAGAAAAAGGAGGAATAATAAAGTGATTTGGATTATGGATATATGGATATTATCAGGGTGACAAAGTTGCAACTTTTGAAGCTTTTTTATTTAATAAGTCAACTATCATTCGAATAATTAGCTTATATATTAATTTTACTACATTTTTAAAAATTTCCAACATGATTTTTATTTTTGCAAGCATTTTTTGCACATTTTTTGTGTTAAAATGTAAAAAAGATATAAACAAGAATGCAAAAAAAGTAAGTAACCTGAGGTGGTGATATTTGGATAAACGGATAAATTTTGAGCCCAAAATCTCGAGATTCGATTAGTGCTTTTTGTCTTTTTTTATTTAATATTTACATTATTATAAGCTAACGTCATTTTGACGTCCCAAAATAATGTCATCTTGTCGTTACACAATGAGCTTATCGGTCTGCGACTTGCGCCCGTCACTATGACGTTGTTTCGATGTCTTCCTGTGTTTGGTGACCAAAGGTTACCAAAAAGTTACGTCAAAATGACGTAACTTTTTTACTACAGAGCAAATTTATTGATAAGGTTTTCTGAAAAAAAAAAAAAAAAGATTTTCTATTGTATTTTGCTACAGAAACTATTTTTTCTCCTTATTGATTTTGTAACAAAACATGAAATTTTTTGTCATAATTTGAGTTTCTTTAAAATGGAAAATTTTTTTTTTCAAAAAAACAATTTTTCTCTCAGTTCCGATTTAATTACAAAAACGAGATTTTGTCTATTAATTTTGGAGAAAAGCTTGAGATTTTAGTCTACAAATTGAGTTTCATTAAAATTTGCAAAAAAAAATGCGTTTTATACGTTACATGGACAATTTTTGTGTCCTTGTAACTAAACAAAAATGCAGTTTCTTTAATTTGGACTAAAAATGTATTCTTTTGATTAAAAGCTTTGTGAGGGTTTTGTTCGAATTTAGCCCAAAAAGCAATTTTTTTAATAATTTCAAGAAATAAGTTTTGCCCCGAGCCTGAAACATTTTTCTTCAGTGTGTATTATTTTGCTACATACATAAACAATTTTTTTTAGAATGATTTAAGAGTACTAAGACATAAGATTTTAGTCTAAAAAGAATTAATAAAAACTGATTTTTTTTATTGACTGTAACAATATTGATCGATTTTGGCGCTAGAAATTAAATTTCTCAACCATTATCGCCAAACATTAATTTCTGTCACAGAACCGATTTTATTTAAAAAACTAGATTTTCTAAGTTGACTTGGAGCAAAACTTGTGATTTTAGTCCACCATTTGAGTTTCATTATCGTTACAAAACGTTCTTGGTGTGTTTTTTTAACTAAACAAAAATGTAGTTTTTTCGATTTTGAACCCAAAACTAATTTTTTTATTGAATGCTTTGCGAGGGTTTTGTTCGTCCTGGTCCAAAAAAAGTAAAAGAACCTGAACCAATCGTGAAAATCTTGATTCGCCAATTGACGCGCTCTGTCGATTAAATTACGTCATGGATACCTTAAAAATGGAAGACTTCCGGCCAAAAAACAGGACGATTCTTTGGGAAATATTTGGTATGTGTTTGCTCTGTCCATATATCCTAGGTCATTACTAGACATAATAGCTTCACGCTATTTCCAAAAGAGCTTTCGTTAATTCTATACTCGAGTTACACTTTGTTACTGATATAAAATCTAAATATTCGTTTTTATTTGCTTTTTGAGTTACATACTTAAAAGCATAAAAACTTATAATATACATACAATATATTATGCAAAAACTGAAGTTTGACAAAATATAAAAAAGACAGTAGATGTAATATAGAAAACGGTAGAACAGTAGCTAGGTGGTAAAAACAGTAGTTCTCCTGTTAAAACAGTAGATTTGGCAACACTGCAAGTAGGAAAATCCGTCATACATCTGGACGCTTATTCTATAGGAAAGAGTGAAAGTGAAAGTGAGAATTTTGACAACCTTGATTGGTCAAAAAATTCTGTTGACGAATTCCATTGGCCAGCAATTCTCAGTTTCACTTTCACTCCTTCCTATAGGATAAGCGTCCTGAAAACTTTAAAATATGACGTAAAGTGAAAACTGATTGATAGCTGACAAATTGCGCACGTTGCTAGTAGAGTGCTATCAGATAAATGTTGTGCTGTACAACACAAGATTCTAATAACTGTCCGTTCATACCTCTGATCTTTGACAAAAAAAACAAATGTTTTCGTTTTAACTAATAAGAAATTTTCATTGAAAACTTTCGAAAAATTTACTTTCTCAATCAAATATACAGGGTTTCTTAAATTTTCTTGATCAGTCATTATGACACAAAATTTAGATTTACGTCAAATAGCTAAATGTGAGAAAATTGCATAAATAGCAGAGAAATATACAGGGTGGCGAAACAAAGAATGGCAGATATTATTTACAAATAACATAAGGATTTTCTTCACTACTTCAGCTACAAAAGTATTAATTCTGCCTTGGAGCTTTTGGCTAAAAGAGACAATTTAGGAATATACTATAAATATATCTCAAATCAAACATGAATTGAAGAACAATTGCTTTTCAAACAAAACGAAGAACATTTGCTTTTCGAGTTACTTAAAATTACAAAAAAATTATGATATACATACAATATATTTTGCAATAACTGAAGCTTAACAAAATATTTAAAAAAAAGAAGGTGTAATATAGGAAACAGTAGAACAGTAACTAGGTGGTAAAAACAGTAGATCTCCTGTTAAAGCAGTAGATCGGGCAACACTGCATGTAGGTAAATCCGTCATAAATCTGAAAACTTCAAAATATGACGTAAAGTGACAATTGATTAACAGCTGACAAATTTCGCACGTTGCTGGGAGAGTGCAATCCGCTAAATTTTGTGCTGTAAAATGCAAGATTGTACCAACTGTCCCTTCATACCTCTGATCTTTGACAAAAAAGAAACAAATGTTTTCGTTTTAACTAATATGAGGTTTTTATTGAAAACTTTCGAAAAATTAAAAATCAAATATACAGGGTGTCTTAAGTTTTCTTGGTTAGCCGTAATGGCACGAAATTTAGATTTACAGCAGATAGCTAAATACGAAAATTGCATAAATTGTAGAAAAATGTACAGGGTGGCGTAAAAAAAATAGCAGATATAATTTACAAATCACATAAGGATTTTCTTCAGTACTTCAGCTATAAAGCTATTAACTCTGCCTTGGAGCTTTTGGCTAAAAGATGAAATTTAAGAATATACTATAAATTTATCTCAAATCAAACCGAATTGAAGAACAAAATGAAGAACATTTGCTTTTCGAGTTACTTAAAAATACAAAAAAAGTTATGATATACTTACAATATATTTTGCAATACATGAAGTTTGACAAAATATAAAAAGAACAGTAGATGTAATATTGAAAACAATAGAACAGTAGCTAGGTGGTAAAAACAGTAAATCTATTGTTAAAACAGTAAATCTGGCAACATTGCATATAGGTAAATCCGCCATAAAATATGACGTAAGGTTACCATTTATTGACAGCTGACAAATTTCGCACGTTGCTGAGAGAGTGCGGTCCGATAAATTTTGTGCTGTACAACGCAAGATTGAAACAACTGTCCGTTCAAACCTCTGATTTTTGACACAAAAGAAATTCGTTTTAGCTAATAAGATATTTTCATTGAAAAGTATCGAAAAAGTAAAAATCAAATCAATTTTTTTGGTCACTCATTATGGCACAAAATTTAGATTTACAGCTGGAATAGCTAAATACGTAAATTGAATAAATTGCAGAGAAATATACAGGGTGGCGTAAAAAAGTATGGAAGATATTTACAAATCACCTAAGGATTTTCTTCAGTACATCAGCTATAAAATTATTAATTCTGCTTTCGAGCTTTTGGCTAAAAGAGACAATTTAGGAATATACGATAAATATATCTCAAATCAAACATGAATTGAAGAACAATTGCTTTTAAAACAAAATAAAGAAGATTTTCTTTTTGAGTTATTTAAAAATACGGCAAAGTTATGCTATACATACAATATGTTTTGCAATAACTGGAGTTTGACAAAATATTTAAAAAACAGTAGTTGTAATATTGAAAACATTAGAACAGTAGCTAGGTGGTAAAAAAAGCAAACCTCCCGTTAAAACAGTAGATCTGGCAACATCGCAAGTAGGTAAATCCGTCATAAATCTAAAAACTTCAAAATATGACGTAAAGTGACAAATGATTGACAACTGACAAATTACGCACGTTGCTGGGAGAGTGCGATCGGATAAATTTTGTGCTGTACAACGCAAGATCGTAACAACTGTCCGTTCTCCGTTCATGCCTCTGATCTTTGACAAAAAAAAACAAATGTTTTTGTTTTAACTAATAATAGGTTTTCATTGAAAACTATAGAAAAGTGAAAATAATATATACAGGGTGTCTTAAATTTTCTTGGTCAGCCATTATGGCACAAAATTTAGATTTACAGCTAGAATAGCTAAATACGAAAATTGAATAAATTGCAGAGAAATATACAGGGTGGCGTGAAAAAGAATGAAAGATATTATTTACAAATCACCTAAGGATTTTTTTCAGTACTTCAGCTATAAAATTTATTAATTCTGCTTTCGAGCTTTTGGCTAAAAGAGACAATTTAGGAATATACTATAAATATATCTCAAATCAAACATGAATTGAAGAACAATTGCTTTTCAAACAAAATGAAGAACATTTTCTCTTTGAGTTATTATATGTAAGTGATAATTGATTGACAGCTGACAAATTACGCACGTTGCAGGGAAAGTGCGATCGGATAAATTTTGTGCTGTACAACGCAAGATCGTAACAACTGTCCGTTCTCCGTTCATGCCTCTGATCTTTGACAAAAAAAAACAAATGTTTTTGTTTTAACTAATAAGAGGTTTTCATTGAAAACTATAGAAAAGTGAAAATAATATATACAGGGTGTCTTAAATTTTCTTGGTCAGCCATTATGGCACAAAATTTAGATTTACAGCTAGAATAGCTAAATACGAAAATTGAATAAGTTGCAGAGAAATATACAGGGTGGGGTAAAAAAGAATGAAAGATATTATTTACAAATCACCTAGTGATTTTTTTCATTACTTCAGCTATAAAATTTATTAATTCTGCTTTCGAGCTTTTGGCTAAAAGTGACAATTTAGGAATATACTATAAATATATCTCAAATCAAACAAGAATTGAAGAACAATTGCTTTTCAAACAAAATGAAGAACATTTTCTCTTTGAGTTATTATATGTAAGTGACAATTGATTGACAGCTGACAAATTACGCACGTTGCAGGGAAAGTGCGATCGGATAAATTTTGTGCTGTACAACGCAAGATCGTAACAACTGTCCGTTCTCCGTTCATGCCTCTGATCTTTGACAAAAAAAAACAAATGTTTTTGTTTTAACTAATAAGAGGTTTTCATTGAAAACTATAGAAAAGTGAAAATAATATATACAGGGTGTCTTAAATTTTCTTGGTCAGCCATTATGGCACAAAATTTAGATTTACAGCTAGAATAGCTAAATACGAAAATTGAATAAATTGCAGAGAAATATACAGGGTGGCGTAAAAAAGAATGAAAGATATTATTTACAAATCACCTAAGGATTTTTTTCAGTACTTCAGCTATAATATTTATTAATTCTGCTTTCGAGCTTTTGGCTAAAAGAGACAATTTAGGAATATACTATAAATATATCTCAAATCAAACATGAATTGAAGAACAATTTCTTTTCAAACAAAATGAAGAACATTTTCTCTTTGAGTTATTATATGTAAGTGACAATTGATTGACAGCTGACAAATTACGCACGTTGCAGGGAAAGTGCGATCGGATAAATTTTGTGCTGTACAACGCAAGATCGTAACAACTGTCCGTTCTCCGTTCATGCCTCTGATCTTTGACAAAAAAAAACAAATGTTTTTGTTTTAACTAATAAGAGGTTTTCATTGAAAACTATAGAAAAGTGAAAATCAAATATACAGGGTGTCTTAAATTTTCTTGGTCAGTCGTTATAACACAAAATTTAGATTTACGTCAAATAGCTAAATACGAAAAACTTGCATAAATAGCAGAGAAATATACAGGGTGGCGTAAAAAAGAATGGCAGATATTATTTACAACTCACAGAAGGATTTTCTTCAGTACTTCAGCTACAAAACTATTAATTCTACCTTGGAGCTTTTGGCTAAAAGAGACAATTTAGGAATATACTATATCTCAAATCAAACATGAACTGAAGAACAATTGCTTTTCAAACAAAATGAAGAATATTTTCTTTTTGAGTTATTTCAAAATACAAAAAAGTTGTAATATACATACAATATATTTTGCAATAACTGAAGTTTAGCAAAATATAAAAAAAAGACAGTAGATGTAGTTCACATTCATTTATTCATCATCGGTTTACAAAAAAAGTGTTTTTAGCTACATGAACGACATTTTCTTTGACAAAGTCTGTTTTGCACTAATTTTCTGTCTCTCGCCGCCGTCTCTCCGCCGATTCGTAGTTGTGCACTCCCGTCTTATGGTTTAATAGCGCTGTTGTCAGATTGGCGCGAACGGTCGCTAGGTGTTGAAAACAGTAGATCTCCTGTTAAAACAGTAGATCTGGCAATATCGCAAGTAGGTAAATCCGTCATAAATCTGAAAATTTCAAAATATGACGTAAAGTGATAATTGGTTGTTAATTCTGCCTTGTGTATTTTGGCTAAAAGAGACAATTTAGGAATATACTATAAATATATCTCAAATCAAACAAAATGAAGAACATTTGCTTATGGCACAAAATTTAGATTTACAGCAAATAGCTAAAGACGAAAATTGTATAAGTTGTAGATAATATACAGGGTGGCGTAAAAAAAAATAGAAGATATTATTTACAAATCATATGAGGATTTTCTCCAGTACTTCAGCCATAAAACTATTAATTTTGCCTTGGAGCTTTTGGCTAAAAGAGACAATTTAGGAATATACTATAAATATATCTCAAATCAAACAGAATTGAAAAACAATTGCTCTTCAAACAAAATGAAGAACATTTGCTTCTCGAGTTACTTAAAAATACAAAAAAGTTAATATAATATATAAAGCAATAATTGAAGTTTGACAAAATATTAAAAAAACAGTAGATCTGGCAACATTGCAAGTAGGTAAATCCGTCATAAATCTGAAAACCTCAAAATATGACGTAAAGTGACAATTGATTGACAGCTGACAAATTGCTAAGGGATTGCGATCCGACAAATTTTATGCCGTACAACTCAAGATTGTAACTGTCCGTTCATACCTCTGATTTTTGATAAAAAAAAACCAAAGTTTTCGTTTTAACTAATAAGAGGTTTTCATTAAAAACTTTCGAAAAAGTAAAAATCAAATATACAGGGTGTAAAAACTACCTAAATACGAAAATTGTATAAGTTGTAGAGAAATGTACAGGGTGGCGAAAAGAAGAATGGCAGATATAAAATTTACAAATCCCTAAGGATGTTCTTCAGTACTTCATCTACACAGCTATTACTTCTGCTTTGTAGATTTGGCTAAAAGAGACAATTTAGGAATATACTATAAATATATTTCGAATCAAACAGAACTGGAGAAAAATTGCTTTTCAAATAAAATAAAGAACATTTGTTTTTCGAGACACTTCAAAATAGTTATCATATACATACAATATATTTTGCAATAACTGAAGTTTTACAAAATATTTAAATATGCAGTAGATGTAACATTGAAAAGGGTAGAACAGTAGCTAGGTGATAAAAACAGTAGATCTCCTGTTAAAATAGTAGATCTCCTGTTAAAACAGTAGATCTGACAACACTGCCAGTAGGTAAATCCGTCATAAATCTAGGGTTGGAATCATGATTGTTCCCAGTGAATATGATTGCACCGGGTGCGGCGTTTATGAACGGTCCATATTGTGTTTGCACTCGGTGCATTCCGAATATGCTTCCCACTACTGATGTATTTTTCACGTCATCTAGTAGGCTATGAAATGTCAAAAAAAAGGATGAAAGAACAAAAGTCCATTTGCATTGATTATGTCATCCTTTTCTGTCAAAAATTCATAGTTTCATTACTGACGTTTTCTAATGAACAAAACAGTGTGTGTTTATTACATTTCGTTTTAATCTAACTTTATTAAAATAAAAAACTCAAGATAGAAAGAAAGAGTAAGTAGTATTATATCCGCTTTTTCTTATTATTTTTTTACAAGTTTAAATGACTGAATTATTAACAAAATCTTCTCCTTTTAAACATTTATTTCAGTGTCCTGAGGGATATAATAAATAATAAAATAATAAAAATACGAATGCACGTGGCATGTATATTGTAATCAATGTAGAAAATAAAAACTACATATGATGGGGCAACGACGCGAATTGAATGCACCTGGTGCAATGAGAGTGCATATTTTCTCTTAGTCGGAGTAAACGAATGCACCCAGTGTTATCACATTCCGACATAATTCTGAAAACTTCAAAATATGACGCAAACTGACAATTGATTGACAGCTGACAAATTGCGCACGTTGCTGGGAGAGTGCGATCCGATAAATTTTGTGCTGCACAACGCAAGATTGTAACAACTGTCCGTTCATACCTCTAATCTTTGACAAAAAAGCATTTGTTTTCGTTTTAACTAATGAGAGGTTTTCATTGAAACCCTGAAAAAGTAAAAATCAAATATATAGGGTGTCTTAAATTTCCTTGGTCAGTCAATATGGCACAAAATTTAGATTTACAGTAAATAGCTAAATACGAAAATTGCATAAAAAGCATAGAAATATAAAGGGTGGCGAAAAAAAAACTGACAGATGTTATTTACAAATCACCTAAGGATTTTCTTCAGTACTTCACCTACAAAACTATTAGTTCGGCCTTGAAGGTTTTGGGTAAAAGAGACAACTTAGGAATTTACTATAAATATATCGCATATCAAGCAGAATTGAAGAAAAATGAAGAACCTTTGCTTTTCGAGTTACTTAAAAATATAAAAAACTTATAATATACATACAATATATTTTGCAATAACTGAAGTTTGACAAGATATTAAAAAACAGTATATGTAATATTGAAAACCATAGAACAGGTGTGAGGTGGTGCAAACAGTAGATCTCCTGTTAAAACAGTAGATCTGGCAACGCTGCATATAGGTAAATCTGAAATTTTCAAAATATAACGTAAAAGTCGTTTTCATTTCACTGGACCGCTTAGGACCAACTTGAACCAGACAGGACCGTTCATTTTCGATTTAAAACGGTGACGTCATCGTTTGGACCAGGTTAAACCAGGTTATGAATTATTAGGACCAACTCGGAGGATTGGTTCTAAAGTACGGTTTGATGTTTTATAAGTCAATTTCTGCGTTTTGTTTATGAAGTTGTATGTTTTTTTAGCTCAAATTGATATTTTCTGAAGTTGCAATCTTTGCAACTTCATGAATGATGAGAGTCTGTTTGCCTCCAATATCTAATAGCACCGCGCACATTTTTCTACTAACTATTATAATTCTTGAAAATTCAAACAAACTTTATGGATGTCAACAACTCCGGTTACACAAAAACGATCGTGACCACTGTCAAAAATTTCTATCATAGTTAATAGTAGTTTTAACTAAAATTTTCATTGAAACTTTCGAAAAAGTAAAAATCTAGGTCAGTAAAAGTCTTGGTAAGTCATTATGGCACAAAATTTAAATAGCTAAATACGAAAATTGCATGAATTGCAAAGAAATATACAGATATTGTCTGACCAGAGCACTGATGTGACGTCAGGCCGAGGGTACATAAATCGAGGGTATTGGGCCGCTCTGAGAGTTTCAAATCGACCATAACCAACCTATAAACCATTCATTTATTGCATCAAGTGGGCAAGGTATCGGGTTTGGACAATTGTTCTTTTCTTATAATTTTTGCCATTTTGTTAAATTATTTAACACCAAATTTCAGCCAATGAACTTTTCCAAAAGCAATAACTAAATTTAGCAAAGACTGTGTAGTTTTGAAATTACGTAAAAAAAGACACAAGCATTTATTTTTCCCATTGAGGGGTTCGAAATGGAATTTTTCCCATCATTTTTCGATTTTAATACAAAAATTTTAAAAAGTTAACAATACAAAAAATATATATATATATCAGTGTACATTTTTACATCAAAAAATCATTCATGTAAGAGTTAGCATACTCTAACTTTGATCCTTCTAGTTAAAAAGCAATCTGAAAAATTATAAAACACTAAAGGCATTTTTTGGTCTTGTTTCCTGACACCCTGTATAACGCCAACAACCTAAATAAACAAAACATTTTTAATTTTTTTGGGGACACTAGAGTAATTTTTCAATATGCGTTTTTATGTCAAAAAATTAAAAAACTAAGTTCAACGCTAACAAAGTTTTTTGTTTTTTTATATACAGGGTGTCTTTTTTAAGTGCGTGCAATATTACTATCTCCGAATCGGGTGTAGTTATGAAGACGGTTAAATTAGGAAAAAGATAACTTTTGTAGAGCCTGTTTAGAAAACTTTTACAATGTTGCCACATTTTGAGTGGTTTCTGAAATATTGAAAAAAATGTAAAAAATATTAATAATATTATAATTAAAGCTCTTATATTAGGAATAAAAAAAAACTGGTCCGTATTCAAAAAAAAATTGCTTTAAACTGGTAACTCGGTTGATAAGCGTCGCACGAAGCTAATCGAGATTTATATGGGAGGGCTAAGAGTGTAGTGAAACTTTGTAATTTAAACTTTTTTTTGTGTCACTATTAGTTTTTGAAATAGAAGATATTTAAAATTTTTGCATTTTCCTAAATATTTCAGAAACTACTTGTGTGGCAACGCTGTAAAAGTTTTATAAAAAGTCTCCACAAAAGACAAATTTGTCAACCAGCCGTTTCGGAGATAGTAATACTGCACGCACTTAAAAAAGACACCCTGCATAAATTTTTGTTTGTTCCGTTTATTCTGATAATATTTGGCTTATGTTCTTAACTCCTACGGAAAGTGATACTTTTCCGTACACTATTGAGGAATAAGTAAGTATGGAAAGGCATATAACAGTATCATGAGTTCGTTTAAAAAAACCTCAAGTAGGCCATGAAATTAGAACAGTAGGTCTGAGATGTGATGAATGAACTTGTCTCTAGACAAGAGTTTTAACTCCATGCCTTGCTTTTTTATGTACACTATTTATATTATCCAACAAGCATATAATGTCATCATTACCAAAGGAGTCGTTTGGTTTCACGGTCTCAATTCACCGAAGTAATGTAAATTCACCACCACGGCTTAATTTACAATTTTTACATAATAATCAGTTAGATAACTCGGTTGTCAAAATGTGTTTGGTTTTTGATTGTCAAAGTTGAATAATCAATATTATTCACGCTATTTCAGTCTCTAAGTTATAACACACCATATTATGTGCCATCAAGTAGGCGTTGGAAATCTGACTGGAATTTTTGTCGATTTTCTCAACATGTGCTGAGACGATTTAGGTACAAAAAAAATCAAAATTTTAAAGGTAACAAGATGGCATAAATAATCGAATGAGTTATACAAATACCTAAGATTTGCCTTCATTATTAGTTTCAAACCGTCGGTTTACGAAACACATTTCGTTTCTGGTTTAGCCAACAAATCGTAACAAAAGAGCCGAATCCTTTATAGAACATTAATTAGGTATTTAATGTCTACAAGTTTGAATAATTACCATACGAGAAGCGAAGGTAAGGAAGGGTCAAACGCAGTTTGCCATATGGCGACCCAAAAAACTTATTGAAAAGTGATTTTTTACGAGGGTCATTATATTGTCAGCCGATGCGGTTTTCATTGATTTCACGCATACTTCTTCACTTCCTACTTTTTGTTATGTTATGCACTTTTTAAATTATAGGGCCCAGACATTAATTAAATATAAACTGGATTGTCGTTATAAAATTTTGTAACAGAATAACAAACTAAAATCATAAAAAGTTGCTTAAGAAATGCTATCGGCCCCGTTCAATACGACCCATCCGAAAGGCACCTCGCCTAAGATAGTATCCAGATAGCTTGATCCAGATTAATGAAAGTATTTTCTGCTGGCAATTTATCTTAGAATTAAGATTAAGACGTCCCGAATCGCAGCCATCTTAATTTGTCACTCGTCTGCGGTGCCAGCGGCCATCTTTCTTCTCGTTTTTTGCGCTGTTTTAGACGTTTCCCCTTGTCTTCTTCCGAACGCCAGCAGGAGGAGGTTTTTACTGCGAGATAAATTGGCAGTCTAAAAGGCTTCGCACAGCATTCGAGGGTTTATCATCAAAAAGCAATTATAAAAAGTTATGTAATACATACTTTAGATTACGGTGTTCTTGAATCCACATTCAAGGCAATCAATATGTATCTACTGTACAAGTACGAATTGTTTGCAGAAAAGTATTGTTACGCGAACAAATAAGTTTAAAAATAGTTAATCTATCTTTTTTGCTATCTATTCGAAGGAGGAAACGGCGTCATTATGTTTACCATTAGCATGTTTAATTAATTTCGGTTCATTCAGGCGTGAAAAATCGAAATCTGACCTTATAGGTTAGTTCCATTTGTATCATTAATACGATAAGTCAAAAGTCTAGAGCGTTATTTTTATTGTTCTTGTTATCGTTACCTCACTTACTATTATTAACAACAATGGGTGTTCTTAGTCCTGGTGTTGGCAGGCACAGCTTGTGAACTATGGTACGTATTACAACTATAATAACTTAATAGCTATTTATGTAACCAGTTACGAAAAGTCCGATTTTGTGTAACGAATGAATTTGAATGAGATACACAAAAAAGGCTTTTCATCACGTGTTTCATACAAGATTTTTTTCTAATTTTGACTACAAATATCTACTTATAGAGAGAGTTATTATTATTATTAAACTTTAATATTTACTTTTAAGCCACTTTGTATCTACTTAATACCGTAAAACTGTAGCAACGGTATGAAACAACCCAAACCTGCAACTGGTGGTGAAACGAACTTTTCATCACCAGTTACGAAAGATTTTACTTTTCGTAACTAGTTACGAAAAGTAGGTCACTGTCATCAGTATTCAAAAGTGCCACTTTATGTGTCAAAATTAGAAAAAAACCTTTACTGTATCAACTTTTTTAGTGCAACGTAGCAATATCACTAGCACTTTTCTGTACGTTGCTTCCCAAAGCTATGGTAGTGGCTTCTCAGGACTCTAACTGCAGCTATTTGCTAGGGGAGTCAGTGCTGTCATGCAAACATTCACCCCTTACCATGAGCAGCTTGGCTCTGAAAATCAAAGAGCAAACAGTCGCGATCATTTTGAATTACGTCAAGCATCTGCACCTTCAGCAAGATGACCTATTGCCGGGCAAAGCTGCCAGAATCCGGAAACTGGTCATTTCCGACTGTGAAGACATTTTAGTGAACCCATATGGGTTGGAGCAATTTATTGGGTTGAAAATAGTTAACATTCGGGATTGCGACTGGTACGAGATATTAAATGATACGTTTTCAGGTTGGTTTATGATTTCAGTTTAGAAAGGTTATAACCCTATAACAAGTTGCACCTTAATTTTAGGTTTGCTAAATTTGCACACATTGGTATTAACCTCCAATGGAATAACCAAACTGCACCAATACAGTTTTCGCGGAGTGCCAAATTTGGAAGTTTTAGACCTGTCATATAACAGTATCGCCGTCATTCATTCGGGAGTTTTTGCAGAGCTCAGTGCAGTGGAAACTCTGAACTTATCCGAAAATAGAATAAAACTGATAGAATGCAACAACTTTGAATATTTGCAAAATTTACAAAAGCTGGTGTTGTCCTATAACTCACTGAAAACCATTGACGCTGATGAGTTCAATAAGTTGAAGAAGTTGACGGAACTCAATTTGGATAACAACAATGTTAGAATTATCAAAGGAGAATTTAATTTAGAAAATTTGAAATTTTTTACTATGGGTAATAATGATTTAAGTAACATTAGTGCTGCTGTGTTTAAAAATTGCAAAAGTTTGATGTCAATAGACATCAGAGGCAACAATTTGACAAATTTATCTGAAGCAGATTTCACTGGGTTAACTCATTTAAATTATTTGAACTTTCATGGGAACCGGGTAGCTGAAAGTATGTTTGAAAACCTTAAAAAACAAACATTCATATTGTTCTGAAACGTATCGTTTAGTTATGATTTCTAATAAGATTTTTACCCCAAATAATTTAAATTTATTTATATGTATCGATAACTTAGCATTAAAAATAATATATATAAACCATTCACTTGGAAATCTGACTTTGACATTTTTACCATATCTTCTCAAAATGTGGCGAAAAGAGATATGTATAAACTAAAACATGAAGATTTCAAAGGTAACGAGATGACAAAAATAAGTGAATATATGCAGCATATGAGAGTGGCGTTTGAGCCCACGAGCCTATTATATGCAAGTTGGATATATAGTAGAATTCATTAAGGAAACTAATCCAAATCGTGATCACTTCGCCGCTGTTGCCAGCTTGTGCATGAAACCAAGTAGAACTATATTGAAATTCCCCAAATATGGCTATCTCAAATTGAATTTCGTTATTTTTATCTGCGAGGCATTAACCACGACCCGCAACCTTTATTTACAGTCGATCTACTATTTGTATTCGTATGTTAAATTTTAAATTTATCATTTCTAATCTTTAAGATTGCTTTCCTAGGATTTTTGCAGGCTTTAGAACATTGTAATTGACCGTCCGTGAAGTGCCCATTTTGCAAAGGAGTTTTCTTAGTTACAGGGTCTTAAGTCAAAGGTTTGTGCTTTAGGAGATGGTTTCATAGAATTTTGCCACTTTCAGCCAAGTACAGTCTTTGAGAAAGTGAATTTTGCTGTTATTTACGTTTATTTAGGAAAAATATGTTTAAGTAGACAAATTTTTTAAAACATAGGTGTAACATAGTTAAAACACAATGGGCATTCTGTTCATAAATGCTATATTAGGGCAAGGGGGGGTTAGGATACTGACAAACTTACTTTCTGGACAGAAGTCTAAATGAACATCAATAAAACACTGGAACCTGGCCCGTTTCATACTATTTATACTGTTTTAGGCTAATATTATTATGCTCTAGGTTCCGATGGATGCTTAGAGTCTTGAAGCAAATTTACATATTGACAAAAATTGTAAAAATATTAGTGGCTATCAAAGCAGCTAACAGGTTCTGTTCGTATCAGCCATATAAGTAGCTACAGGATTTTCCAAATGCTCCTGAAAGGTATACTTTTGCCACATATACAAAGATGAAGTTTTATACAGTAAAGGAGGTTTAAAAAATCTCATTGTTACTTGCTTTGTATGTTTGTCAACAGTCTCTCTGTGCAGCGAGTCGAATTTAACATTTAACAAAGTTGATATCAACCTAGTTTGCTACTATTCAACTTTAAACTGTGGGTAAAAATAGTAGGTTATTACTGACTAAAATACCTACCTAATAATAAAGGTGAATTAGGAATCAGGACCACATAATATATCCATATGGAAGTCTATGATCCAGACAAGTTTTTGTTCGTGATTCTTCAAAATAACCCAAATAGTTTAACATATTCTAATCAAGGTACCTAGCTTATATCTAAAGTTTAAAGCAGAAATGTAACAAACTGATGGCATCATACAGGCTTTCTAAATTATAATTGCTTCATAGAGAAACTTTCAGACTGTAAAAATTGATTAAAATTGTGAACAGCATAATAAAAAATTGTCAATGCTCTGATTGCCTAGATCTTACAAATATCAAATGATCATCAAGAAATAGATTCTGTAAACCTACTTCGAGACCTACTTTAATATCTAAAATCTTCCTGCTCTTAGGTTTCCCTAAGAAGAGGAAGTAGTAAAAAGTAGACCTTGAACACTTGAAAAACCATGTATATTAGCTGTTGGACAATTTTAATAATTTTAATGCAATGCATGCAAGGATAAGTTTGGTTGGTTTTCTAATGGGATTCACTTGAACTCCAATTTATATTGGATTTGATTGTGACCCAGTGGCCATTTACTATGACCTATAACCCAAATATCTTACCCAACAGTATGTCATCTTTACAGTCCGAGAAATATTGTCACATATGCTTAATAAGTATCGAGAGATGTGAGCCAAAAAAATAGAGTAATCAAGCTCAACAAGGCTGACAAAAAATCTGTTTTGTTTGCATTTAAAAGATGTTTTTAGTTTTTTTTTATTCTATGTTGGAATCAAATACATATTATTATCGCAATTTCTGTTCTACAGCCTTGAAATTGTTCCTAGGAAGTTTTTTTGATAGGACCATGATATGGTTAGGTTATGAAAAATTTATCTGAAATTCCTGTCCTAAACTATATAGCTGTAAGGGTAGCAGTTAAGCAGTACCTACTTCTTACCAAGATACCTACCAAAAATGGTCACTTTTTTTATGATGCTCGAATATTTTTACAAATTCTGAACTGTCTTCATCAAAGGATATAAAGCACACAACAAACTTTTATCTGTAACCATTTTCGAGATATTTGGAAAAAAAATAACTAATAAAAACCAATAGAACACATAATATTCGGTCACAAAATGAATATGTTTACCAAACATTAGTAAAATAGTTTGTTACGAAGCATTTAAAATTACTTTGAAAATGGATAAGAGATATGAGATTTGCAGCATGCCTAGCTTTTTGATACAAGATTTCAAAGCATCAGAATTCACAAAATTACTCAAATGTGTCAGCTGTAGAGAGAAAGCTATTATTAATTTGTACAACATTGTTAAGACAACTATGGATGGCTACATCTATCACGTGACTTATTGGCATAGGTTTTTAGTTAAAAGCTTTTCGTATTAAACCCCTTTAGGAGCAATTTCTAGTCGGTAAATCAAAAATTGTCAGATTATTTCCAATTTTACTGCACAAAAAAAAAACAATTTACACCATATAGTGCAAATAAGCCAGTTTATAAGGCTTGCTCTATCAATCGTCCTATTTTTTTGCTCCGCCCAACGCCATACGCCCTTTTTACTATTAATTCGACTTGGAAAACTTATAAAAAATCTTGATACAGTTTAAACGTCTTGACGCACATTTCCGCTTAGGATTTTAAATTTCATTCTTTATTAGAACTTTTTCTAATTCCTGACATTCAATAACAACATAAACAGTTTTGTTTTTCAATAGTCCAATATTATTAGTGGAAGAAAACAAGTTTAAAACCTTAAAAAGTACACTGATATTATAGACCATATTATTATTATATTAATGCTACTTTTAAAGTCAATCTCTAATCAGTATAACAGATTCTGGAACAATTTAACTTCGTTTTTCTTTACATGTCTCATGTCCATATAGGAGAGGGTGGTAGTCGGGATTTTAGCAGTAACTATGTAGTTTCTTTGAATCCTAGCAGCCTCAATAATTATTATTATAGTATTTGTTCTTGTGTAGTATCCTGTAATTATTCATAGAAACTTTGAATACTTCCCTAGAACCAAACTAATAATTTGTTATTTGATAAAAAAAACACACTCTCTTTCTCCAGAAATAATTTCAGGTTTACTTTTTAAATGTAGGAATATATTTTGTATATTTTGGAAAAATAAAAATAACAACAAATTATTGCTTTTAATTTTACAACCGTCACAAAAGAATGCAAAGTTAGAAAGTGAGATTTTCCTCACACTTAAAATAACTTTTTAGTTTTGACTAAGCCACATGAAAATTTCATAGAACAGATTCCAAAATCATCTTATATATGCGCAGAGGCCAGTTCAGGAATTACACACTTGCACCAGCTGTGGAACTAATTTAATTTCTGAACGGTAGTTGGTGCGCATCTCTCAACACTGCTGTGTGATTCTTGAATTTACCTATGAACAGATTTAGGGAAAATCATAAAGTTAATTCCTAAAGCCTTACGTGCTTACTTGGTAATTCCAATAATCATCAGAGTAAAATACATCCTTTATTAGGTCATACAAATGCAGTAGTCCAGAAGTCCACACAGGGTACAGTATAGGTAGCCACTCAGTTACTCAAAATAGCACGTCATAAAATATAAATCAAAATTACTGTTCTGCATATGACAAGCATAATAATTATAAACACTCACCGGGGCTTTGCCCCTTGACTAGTGAATGGTGCTTGGGAATCTTGGTAAATTGCATCCGAGTTAGTGTTATACCTAAAAAAAGAGTTAGCGTCCAAAACATACAATGCAAAGACTCATAAAGAGCAAAGAACCGGTTGAAGCAAAGGCTCACACAGAACAAATTTTTACACACAGCAAAGGGAGACATAAATAATAATATGTAAGTATATAAGTACAAAAATAAAATAAATAACTCCTATCATTAACTTTTTTTACACCTATCCTTTTTTTAGACTTTTAGGAACTATTTTCTTTCCGTTTTATGATCACGCATCATGTCTTCTTTTTGATGTCTCAGCGCTGCCTGAGAAGTCCTTCAAAAATAAAACAGAGTTTCAATTATTTTATAAAATAATAAAATTAATTACTTAAACTAATTTATAAGAATACAGATGATTCGCACAACGGGTTTCAGACAAAAATAAGACGCATCAATTAAGTTAAAATTGTCGATATTTCAATTATATATTTCGTTTTCCTGAGTGCAATATTAAGTCAACAAAACAAAAGTCTTCTCAATTTTTTTATTCTTCATAGATCGACCAACTTAAAAGTACAATTACGGGGCATAGCAAACACGGCAGGACGGTATAAAAGTGTAACACTTAATATGTGTTAAACTTTCACCTGGAGAAAGACCAAATCAATTGGAAATATCGACCAATTTAGGGCGACTTTTACAAGTTCAAGTAAAACTTCAGATTGAAGATAAAACACCGGACTTGATGTACATGTTTACCTGACAGATAAACAATGCAATGTAGGTTATATCTGGAGTTTTATCTTCAATCTGAAGTTTTACTTGAACTCGTAAAAGTCACCCTTAGCAGCATAGAGGTGTTTCATTTTTGTTTCGAACCCGCTATACCAGTCATCTGTATAACATCAGGAACGCTAACAGGCCATCATTAATCCTAAAAAATATTAAAAAGATGCATATTTTCTAATACCTCAACCCTGCAACATGCAAGTGAACAATATAACAATAACAATTTCAACTACTGAACCAATATCCAATACAATACAACAATATTATAACCTCAAACATCTTCATTTTCCTTATCACTAAACAAGCTTTCTAAGTCTGAATCCGAACTACACCCTGCTTCTATTACAACTGGGTTAATGTCCGAAGCATCCATAAATTGTTCCCTATCCACCTCTGTATTTCTTCCTCTGTATGGCGAATTGAATTTTTCCAAACCTCTGGTGTTGCTGCGGTCAAGGCGTCTTTCCACATAGCCAAACACACTTCTGTGGTTCTGCCATCTCTCCCAATATGCCGATTGTAGTAACCTTTGGCAACTCCCCAAATCAACTCAATGGGATTGAATATGCAATGGTATGGCGGAAGTCGTAAAACTTGGTGTCCATACTGCAACGCCATTTGATCAGCGACATAGATCTTTGGGGGTTTGTGCCTATTAAAATAAAAAAAAAAATGGAAACGTAATTCAATGATATTATTCTGGCAAAATGTACTGCATACTTTGTTACAATGTCAAGAAGTTCACTTTTCAACAGCCTGTCATCACACGGTATGTTTTTTGAGCGAAGCCACTCAAGAATGTCTGCCTTTGTTGATGAAGAAGTCGGCGTTTTCTCCAACAAGGTGCTGTGGTAAGATGCATTATCCATCACAATCACTGAGGGTTCCTCCAAATTTTTCAGCAGTTGATTCTCAAACCAACACAAAAAATTATCCTTGTTCATTTCTCCATGATAATCTCCTTTCGTTTTGGATGAAAAAACTAACTCTGCGCCAGGAATAAATCCTTCTTTATTTCCAGCATGCACTACAATGTACCTATAAAAGATAAACTAAATAAAGTGCCTATAAACAAATTTTGAAAAAATGGGTTAGCTGAAGCTACAAACAGCCCCATATTCCCCTGCTCGACTAAATGAGAGCAAACGAGTAACAATTACAATTAATACAAAACACTACACCTTACCTCTTCCCTTCCGTTTTCATTCTTTTAACACTTCGAGTATCCGCATCTTGCCAAGAATGGCTTGATCTTCCATCTTGAAAAAGCCACGTCTCATCTAAAAATACAAACATATAGTTACCCCCTGCTTTGTAACTAGTATAGGATTTTAAAAATTGTATTCTTTTAGAAACAATGTCTGGCAGTTCCATTAAACCCCTGCGCGGATTGTCTTGAAGCCACTTAAAGCCAATCGGTTTCATCAGTCTTATAAGTGATGATTTCGATCCCGCAAAGAGCTGCATTGTTCTTAATCTCTGCAAAATGCTTTGGGCGGTGACAGATTCTCCTAAAATGCAATTAAAAAATATTCTTTTTTACGTTTTTGTAGGAACGACCTCATTGCAAGGATGATTGCATGCATTCAAAGCAACTGGGAGAAAACTCCAATGACTGCTTTTGTGTAGTCGGGTGTAGGGGTGTACAACCTATATTTTGAAAAAGGATTTAAGTAAAGGATAATTAGGGACAGTTGCTCAGAAACTTGGTACTTGTGTAAACTTATGACTTGTTTTGTATGAAATAAACTGATGATGATGATAGGTACATGGTTTGTATCCCAGTTGGCATCAAACAATAGGTTTGAGTAATTAGTCAAGATTTCAGGAAAATGCTAGTTAAATAATTTTTTTTAGAACATAATAAATCCAAAAAATATACGAGGTTGACCAGGTTTTTCATGATAAAATTTAAGGGGATGTTCTACTTCAATAAGTAACACTATCTTGCTAAATAAACTGTAGTCAAAAAACCCTTTTCTATGGTGTTGATGTTAATATTCATAAAGAAAAAAATTGTATTTTTTTTTCAAACCATTTCAGATATTTTAATGAAATATTGCAGGTGCCAATAGTAAAGGAAGACCTAAGTTTTGCAATACAAAAAGCTTTGTTTACCAGTGTCTAATTTTGTTAAAAGTTAAAATGGCTTTATTCTTCCAAATTGAACAAATAATTCAAAAATAATTTTTATTTTTAGAAAAACCAGGAACATACAACTTTTTTGCTGAAAAATAGTCCGTGACAAGCAGCCTCGCGCGCCAGTAACAATAAACAAAGCTTTTGTATTGCAAACCTTATGTTTTCCTTTATTATTGACAAGTAATATTTCATTAAAATATCTCAAATGGTTTTCAAAAAATATAATTTTTTGGTTTTTGAGAATACTTAAACATCATAAATATCTCCATATAGAAGTTTTTATAGCATAACCAATAACATTAACACTGTTCAAAAATTTTACGGGGGTGAGCCAAAAAATAACTCTTGGAAAAACTTTATGAAAAGTTTTATAGATGCAAACTGCTGTAACTTTTTTGTTTTTAAATATATTGGAATGAAGCAAAAACCGTATTACACAGTTGACTTGCAAGTTTTTCCTATTGGAAGAAAACACCAATGATTTCGAGAAATCTTAACTTATATTTTTTTAATGGAATGTCTTGTATATTTTTGGATATGTGGGTTCTATTCAAAATTCCAAGTATATTTTATAAAGCATACCTCATACCTATCTTCAACTGTTTCTGAGAATATGGCGTCTGTTTAAGCCAGTCAAACATAAAATAATAAATACGAAGCAAAGTAAATGCTCCACTTGTCTTAAAATTTACTTTGCTTCTTATTTATTATTTTATGCTCAATTTTGTGTTTATATGACCAACTTATACAGACTCCATTTTCTCAGAAACATTTGAAGATAGGTATCTAGGTGCATTGTAAAATATTCTTGGAATTTTGAATAGAACCCAAATATCCAATAATATACAGTTGCATTAAAAAATATAAAACCAACTGCAGGTTAAGATCATTGGTATTTTGCTTTTTTCTTCCAATTAGGAAAAAATTTGCCAGTTAACTATGCAATATGATTTTCAGTTCATTTCAACATCTTTAAAAACACAAAGTTACGGCTAATATACTTATCAACTTTCCTAGCAACTTTCCCTACAGTCCAGTTCCAGTTAAGCTTAAAAAAAACTATTCCTAATTATCCATTACTTAAATTCTTTTGGAAAAGACAGGTTTCACACACCTACACCTGACTACACAGAAGCAGTTATTGGAATTTTCTGGCAGTTGCTGCATTGCTGCACTATTGACAGAAAAATTAATTCTCTCCTCTTATAGGGAAAATTAGCATTGTGAGTTGTATAATCAGTTTAATCAAATCAAATAAAACTAAATTTGGCAAGACCCTTCCATTTGTACCAATTTCAGGTTTCTAATGCCCGTATTTATAGTCATGACTTGGCTCCGAGTAAGCCTCAAGTCTGACTTTGGACATATAGTCTCCATTTAAAATACATTGACTTACATCAAACATTTTTGATTAAGCACATGCTTGTGCTCAAGTTGCCACTATAAATATGGGCATTACAGGCCCAGAATCCTTCCAGGCAGATACCCTAGAGCACCTTAGAAATCAAAAGGGAATCAATCCACTTTGCCAATGTTTGTACATGTATTGCCATAATATGGTATTTTTTAAGTCTTGTGATGGCATTGCAAGGTATTGTGAATATAGTGATATTGCAGGGTATTGTCATGAGTACATAAAGTTATTATCGATATTATGACAAGTACTGTAGAATATTATCATGAGTACGGAGAGGTATTTCCAAAATTGTGATGATTATTGCTGTATTTCCAATGTAGATCATTGTAACGGTATTGTGTGGAATTGTGATGCAGTTTATACATGTCTTGTGCCCAGTGGATAACCCCTCATTAGAAACTCTAACAATCATATGCACCAATAGCCCAATAGCATTTAATCAGGGTCAGGCTTTAATTGTGGTTAATTTAAAATTTAGGTAAGGTAAATCTCTCTCTCTCTCTCTCGCTATTAGCCATGATTAAAACGTAACCCTGAGAAAATGCTACTGGTGCATGTGGGGGTTAGGTGTGAGGCCCTGCAAATTTCTAGCTCGCCCTCAGTGAGTAATCATCTACTTAATTCCTTTGATACTTATGATACTTATGACTACGTATGATTTTTAATATTTTCAATTAGGCCTCACCAACTTTAAAAGTTTACTAGGAACATATAATCAATGATAAAGTCCCTGACATTAGGGCTAGTCACTATTTCTTTAAAAAGGAAATCTTTACTTCAATAAGCAACAATATAAGTAAATATACATTTTAAATAAGTTATTGTTACATAATTTAGAATCTACAGTTACTTACGGTTCTTATACATTTCATAAATTTGGTTACGAATGGCACAAATATCCCATTTCCCTGGATCGGTTACTGGTTTCTTCCGGACAAGAATCTTTTTAGGGCTTACAATTTTGCCATGAGCACTTTCTTGAGAAATTTTTGAAACCGTACTTAAATGAAGACCCAAGGCATCCGCGACTCCTTTACGTACTGCTGCGAGTGGCAAAAGTGGTCCTCCGTTTTTTTTCTCCAATTCAAAATAGCTCAAGAGGGAAGCTACAAGTTTTTTGCAGTCTTTACTAAGACTTTTTGGCATCTTGTTTATGTTGAAGAAACACAATTAGTTCAATAAAAAACACAAATCCATATCAAGCGCATAAGAAAATCTTGGAAAAAGTACATAAAAGCACAAAACCCGCCGATTTTCTAATTTCGAGCTTTCGAGGTAAAAGTTGACTTTCGTTGACAGTTGACGTTAGTTCCAGGCGTTTTAATAATAATTCTGCGTACTCCACGACCGCGCGGCACTTCACCAATTGCTTGCGTTTTCTATAATAAGATTTAAAATTAAATTGAGCAAAAACAAAAATTTTTTTATCACAACTGTAGTTAATATGAATAGTTTATTGGTCTGTTTTAATTAATTTACCAAGCACGCTTACCAATCTTCACAGATAAGCCGAAAAACGATTATTACGTTATTTACAATAAACCGCAAATAAGGCAACATTGCTGGAGATCATGTCAACTAACATTGAATTATATCCATCCTTTTCCAAATTCGTTAGAGGAGACAATGTCTATGATCGAAGACATGATCTTGAGTTTCAATTGACACATCGCTTAATGATTCTGCCTATAATACTTTTTCTACGACCACGTAAAAATAAACAACATTTGTCATACCTTGCGCTAGCCGAAAACGTAACTTTCGTTTCTAGTGAGAGAAAATCCCATAACGTGAACTTTCGTCTCTAGTGACGAAAGTAAGTTGTTCCAGTTTTGCCTGTATATCGCCAATTAAATTCGATTTAACTGGTCTAATCTTATAAAACACCATGGAAGATGGTGATATCATAGAAAAACATGTATATTTTGCCTGCCCGGGCCTCAGAAAAGTGAATCAAAGTGTTGAACTTTGACCAAACTGAACTCATTGACAGTCAAGGTGTCATGTTGACAATGACGCGCCTTGATTTTCGAAAGAATTACTCTACAGAGATTGTTTTTAAAGTTAATGAAGACTTTTAATGTTAGCATGGTCGAACCAAAAATATAGTGTTTTACTCGTCAAAAAAGCATTTTCTCTCGCAAGAGAACAGTGTACCAACCGAGGCGAAGCCGAGCCCTATTTTCGTCACTTGTGGAACAATATATTATTTTTCGAAAACGGCTAACTTTATCCAAAAAATTGAAGAGCACGTTTTTTAGAGAGTCAGAGTTAGGTATTTAAATATTAGGTTTTTAGCTCTGTAAAATGTCATATGTGAAAAATTTTGATCCAACGAGTGTGGCGGCCAGTCGGTTCCTGACTATCCTGAGAGCAAAAAACATGTACTATAGTATGGTTTTATGACGTTTTATGCGCCACATAAAATGTCAAAATTTTAATAATTTATTGTTGTAATTAGCGTCCTTAAGTTGTAAGTTGTTTGTGAAGTTAGCAGGATTGGAACAAATAATGCACCTCTTCTTTATTCAAAAATGGCCGATGTTTCGACTGTTTATTTAGTCATCAGGGTTATTCTCACTTAGAGAGGGTAGTCAATTAAAAATCTATTCATGATGGTTAAAATAGCAAATTCGGACAATACATTCACAGCATCGTAAAGAATAGTGTTCAGAAGGCTCTCCATCTGATTAATTTTAAAAACAGTAATTTTTATTTCAATATTAAGCACGCTCTTCTGAAATCTATTCGTTATTTGGTCGACATTCCGCAAAAAAAGGATGTTTGTCTGCTTTTAGTGCGAGTTATATGGCCACTTAAGATGACTCGGTGTTATTAGATCATAGTAGACACTGCATTCTGCTAACACAGCAATTGTAATACTATAAATGCAGGTGTATTCAGTAATGTTTTTCAGTCTTTAAGATAGTCTATACGAGTAAACTTCAATGTAACTTCAACCTTTTATAAATAAAATCAATTTTTAAAAACAGAAGTTTCATTAATAAGAACAAAATTGGCGCAGTCGGTAGGATCCTTTCGGAAGTTCGGTTCGGTTTCGAGAAAGTACACGGAAATCGAGTGAAGTTCGAAGTGAAGTTCCATAGTGAATGTTCAATAGTGAACTGTGAAACCCGGTGATCCGAGGAAAGTGAAACCAGTGACCAACATCCTCTGTTTTTACAGTTAAGAAAGGATTCGGAAACCTCGCAGGACATCTTTTAACTCCTGGCCAACATCGTTTTCTGGTCCGCCACAACGAGAGAAGCCAGCAGGACACATTAGCCGTGCTAGTGTCCACTACAAGCAGTACTACCCTAAGCAGTGCAACTACCTAGCGACGTACCGTTTGATACAGGACGAGATACTGGGAGACAAATTGTGAGTCGTTTGTTTCTTATAGTTGGAATGCCTGTTAGTTAGGAATAACCAGTTAATGGCAAATGAATAAGTTTAGTAGTAAATCTAAACGAGTATTCGATATAACCTATCCAAGAGGAATCCCTAGTTTAAGTAAAGTCACAGAACCAAAACCTCAAGAAGCTTCGACTTCAAGTTTAAACGATTTGTATTCAGAAATTGCTGCAAATTGTGTATTACAACCGATAGGAAACAACACTATTAATTTAGGACATACATTAGAAGTAGGAAGTATTAATCCCACTGTTAAAATGGCTGATGCTTTGAGATCTACCGTTACCCTTCTAAAAACATTCGATGGAACCCCTTCTCGACTAGAATCTTTCATTAATCAAATCAATACATTTCATGCACGTTACTTTAATGCTGACCCATCACAGCAAGAATATGTACTTTTGGCAATAAAATCAAAAATATTAGGTGCTGCTGAAGATTTCCTTTTAACTCGCCCAGATTTACAAACCTGGAACGACATTAAAAATGCACTCCAACAAAAGTTCAGTGACCCTGTCACCAGAGCTAACCTACAGCAACAACTAATATTCCTGTCTAAAAAGAATGAATCCACTCAGGACTACATTCAAAAACTTAAGGCTTTAGTTACAAAAATAAATACGAAAATATGTACTGAAGTAGCTAATGCTGAGGCAAGAGCGATACTGATTTCACAAAATGAACTTACCGCGACACAAAATTTACTAGCCAATATTTCAAGCGAATTACGAACGTTATTGATTGTTCAAAATCCACAAAATTTGGACAGTGCAATTGATGTAATAACTAATTATGAAATTTTAACTAGCCAAACCACTTTTAAGAATAACTATCTACAAAATCACAGTAAGCCCATTAATAGGCCTGTTAATCAAGTAGCTTCAAATACTCAGAGATCCTTCAATACACCAAACCTTCCAAGACCCCAAAATCAATTTTTCTCAAATCACAGAAATCAAAATAATCAACCACCCTATCAACAAAGACCACAAATTCGACCACAAAACCAACAACAAAATTTACCAAATCAAAGAAGCGTTCCAAAACAACAATATCCACAACCAATGTCCGGTGTAAGTACTGTGAAACGAAATCTGACCCAAATAAGACCTCAATTCCAAAATAGACCGCAATCTTATTTCCAACCAACGGGAAACCCAAACTTTACCTCTCAAGAATTAACACATCTTGAAAACGAAGATAATGGTTATGACTACCAATTTGAATCTGACAACAAATACCCTAATGAAGACTACTACCCTGAAGTTGAAAATTTTGAAGACTATCCACCTTCATCTTCATCATTACCTTCGGAAGAAAGTTTAGTCGAACAGCTTGAAAATTTTCAATTACAAGCCTCGGACAAAACCAACCCTGTTTAAGCCTAAACAGTATGCAAATTAATCAATTACCCTACATTGAAATACCAAATTACAATATTCGACTACTCATTGATACTGGATCGCATGCCTCTCTTCTCAGACCTTCCATAGCAGAGACATACTTTCCAGATTCAATTAAACCATACATAAGCACGTTACAAACATGCGCAGGTGCAAAAAAGGCTACAAGTAAAGCAGAAATTCCTTTGTTTCTTTGTTTTGGCATAACAGAGCCAATAGAATTTATACTTTATCCTTTTCACGAGTATTTCGACGGAATTTTAGGAATAAAAGATATCCGTAAACTAAAATTAAGCATCGATGTAGAAAACGAAAGACTAGTGAACCGACATCTAAAAATCCCATTTCAGTATAGACAAGACTTTGATCATTACGTAATTGAAATCCCACCAAAAACTATTCAGAAAACAACCTTTAGAACCAAGTTACCTAATAATACCACTTGGACAATGCCCTATCACTACGACGAAGGTATTGAAATTCAACCAACACTGGTATCAGTCACAAATAACTCTTACACACTTGATATTTTCAATCATTCTGATAAAACCATTACTATTGAATGCGACACAAGGGATGATCTTCCCTTAGAACCAATAGATCTTAATAATTTTGAAATTTTTTATTTTGAAATAAATAACCTCGTAAATAAAAAACAATTGATTAAAACTGAAAAAATTGATTTTGAAAATCTAAGAAGGCATCAACATTTAAACCAGGAAGAACGAGCTCAACTCTTTAAGTTAATGAAAAATTACCCCCAAGTTTTACATAAACCCGGTGACAAATTAACATTTTCCAATAAAGTTAAACATGTAATCAATACAATAGATGAAATACCAGTTCATTCAAAAAGTTACCGATATCCCTATGTTCATAAAGACGAAGTAAACAGGCAAATTAATCAAATGTTAGTAGACGGAATAATCCAACCTTCTAGTTCCCCATGGAGCTCACCGATATGGATCGTACCAAAGAAAATGGACGCCTCAAATCAGAAAAAATGGAGACTAGTCGTCGATTACAGGAAACTGAACGAAAAAACTATCGACGATAGGTATCCTTTACCAAACATATCGGATATACTGGATAAACTTGGCAGATGTCAATATTTCACCACCCTCGATTTGGCTAGTGGTTTCCACCAAATCGAGATGGACCCAAACAGTGTGTCAAAAACAGCCTTCAATGTAGAGCATGGACACTATGAATATACAAGGATGCCGTTCGGGTTAAAGAACGCACCTTCTACATTTCAACGAGCCATTGACAATGTTTTACGTGGATTACAAGGAAAAATTTGCCTTGTGTACATGGATGACATAATAATATATTCCACCAGTCTTCAAGAACATCTAGACTCTTTAAAACAAGTTTTTGATCGTCTAATTTCACACAACATGAAAATTCAGCTAGATAAATCGGAGTTTTTACAGAAAACTGTTGAATCTCTAGGACACGTCGTAACCCCTAATGGAATCAAACCAAACCCGAAAAAGATACAAGCAATAAAAGACTTTAAAATACCAAACACACCAAAAGAGATAAAATCTTTTCTTGGCCTGGTCGGATACTACAGGAAATTTATTAAAAACTTCGCTAAGATCACCAAACCATTGACAAATTGTCTAAAGAAAAACGTAAAAATAATTCATGACAAACCGTTTGTAAACTCCTTTAATTTGTGTAAAAATCTTCTAATGAATGATCCGATTCTTCAGTATCCCGATTTTCAAAAACCCTTTATTTTGACTACAGACGCATCAGACTATGCAATCGGAGCTGTTCTATCACAAGGACCTGTTGGAACTGATCTTCCTATTGCATATGCCAGTCGAACCCTTAACCCTTCTGAAAGTAATTACTCCACCATCGAAAAAGAACTTTTGGCCATCGTATGGGCTACTAAATATTTTAGACCCTATCTTTTCGGTCGAAAATTCACGATTGTGACTGATCACAAACCACTTCAGTGGCTTTTTTCAATAAAAGAACCCAATTCGAAATTAGTCCGATGGAGATTAAAATTACAAGAATACGACTATACAATTCATTATAAAAAAGGAACTCAGAATTTAAACGCAGACGCACTTTCGCGCCCTCCTAAAGATTTGAACCCCATTGATTACGTAGAACCTCCATTAACACACATGTCTGCTGCATGTGAGACTAACAAAGAAAACGATAACGAATATTCCTGGCATGATAAAATTAAACACTTCTTCGAGTCACAGGAAAATCTATTCGAAAACCCTAAAAAAATTCCAAAAGAAGTGAAGCCACAGCAAAAGATTAATATCATTTCCGATATCCAAGTTAAACCCCCAATAAAATCACAAACGCCGGTTCAACCAAGAATAGAATCAGAAAAATCATTTAGTACCGAAACGGCTGACGAGTCTGACACAAACCTGGAAGTTCCTCAAATCGATAGGAATCTGTTAAAACAAGATAAATCAGACACAATGACAGTTCATACATCACAAGAAAACCCTATTTTAGGAGCACCTTATGTCAACAAAAGTCTAAATACCTTCAAAAACCAAATAATATTCAAATGGACAGACAAAGAGAAAGCATATACCACTTCAAAGAAACTTTTCGAAACAAAGACAAGAATAACTGTATTTATAAACAAGGAACCAATCACGGAAGAAGTCCAACAACTTTTTCAGGATCATTTACCGCCAAACACTTATTGTCTACATTTTCCTAACAAGGAACTAGAACCAGTAATTATTCGAATCTTTCAAGAGACATTCAAGGCCAATTCCTATAAACTTTTTATTTCCAATACACTATTAGAGGATGTCACCAACGAAGACGAACAAAAAGACGTAATCGAAAGATACCATACTACGAAAACATCCCATAGAGGAATGACTGAAAACATAAAAAACATAAAACAAGTATATTACTGGCCAAGCTTAGAAAGGGATGTAATCGACTACGTGAACACTTGTGACATATGTCAAAAGACTAAGTACGAAAGGCACCCCTATAAGGTAATATACAAACCCACACCAACTGGAAGTAAACCCTTCGAACATATATACATGGATACTTATTCCATATCAGGTCAGAAATTCCTGACAATAATCGATAATTTTTCAAAATTTGCTACCGCATATCCTATAAACGAAACGTCAATTGAAGTATGTCAAAACTTGATTAAATTATTTTCACTCCATGGTACCCCGCATAAAATAACCACAGATAACCCAAAAACATCCAAAAGCAATTTAGTACAAGACTTATGCAAGACTTATCAAATCGAGCTACACTTTACAACGCCATACAACCCAAACTCAAATTCTCCAATTGAGCGCTTTCATTCAACACTCAAGGAAAGTCTTGTTGCACTAAGAAATGACCACCGAACAAAAACAATCCAAGAATTAGTTGATATTGCAATTTTAAATTACAATAACAGTATCCATTCGTCACACGAATATACACCTTTTCAAATTCTTAAAGGAAATCTCAACTATCAACTAAATTTTGAGAAAAACCTAAATCAAATTCAAACAGATTACGTTCATGAATTAGCTGAAACCTTTAAAGAATTAAATGATAAAATAAACTTAAAATTGAATGCGAAAAAAGCTAACATTTTATCAAAATTAAATGAAAAACGAGAAAACGACCCCGAGATACCAGAACTTACAGAACAATTACTGACAACACCCCTTAAATTATCAAAAAACCTAAACCCCAAATATAAACCAGTTATATTTAAAAACCAAAGACATCCCAAAGACATTAAAAGACGATTGTAAATTTCAGAGTGACACAATGAAGATCGTGCTAGTACTACTCCCACTATTGGCCAACGCTCAATATAAAATTGAAGAAATTTCAAACCCCTTGCTGCCAATCCACGAAGGAATAGGCTATGTTGTTACTAACTATTATCATGTGTATTATCATATAAATTTAACCAACATTCGGCATAGCTTAGAGATAACTGAGACGACCCTTTTACAGGTAAATCAAACGATAAGATCATCAACAGTACCTTTGTGCAATCTTTTAGTTACTAGAACAAATGCCTTATCGGATCAAGTAAATTCAATTAAGAATTTTATTACTCATTACACTACTAACCCAAAACTGAGAACCAAAAGAGGATTATTTAACTTCTTAGGTAAAGCTCATAAATATCTGTACGGAACATTGGATGCAGAAGACGGCGAACGCTATGATAACTATATTAAAATAATTCAAGAAAATCAAAATACCTTACATGACGACATTTCCTCGACTCACACAATTGTTAAGCAGTTAACAAAGGACATCGACATTCAACTATCTAACATAAAGTCGAATCAGCACAAATTGCAAGAGCACGTTAAAATTCTAGCTCAAATGTCCCAGTCTATGTCAACCACCATTTATCTAGTCATATTACTCGACAACCTGGAAAACAACATTCGCATTCTTAACGAAATTCGAAACAATGTGCAAACTGCAATTAACTTCGCAGAAACAAACGTGTTACATCATAGTATTATAAAGTACAAGCAATTACATCAATCTGAAACCAGAAACTCGAATCCCTTTTGACAACATCATCAAATATTACGAGGCAATTCACACTGACGTAACAATAAAAAACGACTTAATAATTTTTTATATTGCAATCCCTCTGATATCAGGAAAACCTTATACATTGTATAGAGTTTACCCTATTCCGATTAATAATCAGATAATAAATCTAACTAACCCGTACCTAATGAAGTCCTCAGATGATTTCTTTAATTTAAAGGAGAAATGCCCAAAAATTGAGGAAATATCTCTCTGTTTAGAAGAATCTTTAAATTTAAACGAACCGTGCATAATGCAAACCATCAACCTAACTAATCATTGTCCAATGGTCCCAATAAAATTCGAAAAATCCTCAATAACCTAGTTGAAGGACAATTCAATTATGGTAATACCTGCCTCAACGGAAAAAATTCAATTCCAATGTCCAAATCAAGAATCAATCGAAACCATAGGTCAACCATCTTTAATTTTACCGTCAGACTGTATGACGAAAATAAAAAATAAAACTTTTGAAACTCAAAAACCAGAAACAATCAATTTACGTTTAAAGCTACCAGAGATCAGTATTGACGAAAAATTAATACAAGATATTGAACCTTTGCAATTAACGGAAATTAATTTAAACAACATTCACCAAGACTTAGAGAAGTCAAAACGATTTGTACATCAAAACGATTGTACATCCTCTGAAGAAATTTGATGTTATTAGTTCTAGCTTATCTGTAGTGTCGATATTAATTATTATTGTATTTATCATTATAGTTATTTCAATATTCTATTATTACAAGAAAGGTAAAAATAATGTGAAGGTGGACATAAAACTAAAACCCCTCGAAAATTTACCCCAATTTTCTCACACTTAGGGAGGGAAGAGTTATATGGCCACTTAAGATGACTCGGTGTTATTAGATCATAGTAGACACTGCATTCTGCTAACACAGCAATTGTAATACTATAAATGCAGGTGTATTCAGTAATGTTTTTCAGTCTTTAAGATAGTCTATACGAGTAAACTTCAATGTAACTTCAACCTTTTATAAATAAAATCAATTTTTAAAAACAGAAGTTTCATTAATAAGAACAAAATTTGCGTGTAAACACTTGTTGTTCTCAGTGATATGTTATGGGTAGACATATCTGGTACGACATTGTAGTAAAAATACCCTTCTATTTCTCAATGCAGCTAGTTTTTTGTCCATGTTTAGCCCTCAGAATTCGCACACCATGGCTCCCATGGGTACCTCGAATGTGGTCAATAAATCCCCCGTTCAAATTCATTGTTGTAATTAGCGTCCTTAAGTTGTAAGTTGTTGGTGAAGTTAGCAGGCTAAACCTGAAGTGAAGTGTTGGTGAAGAAGGCCTGGCTAAACACGGACAAAAACTAGCTGCATTGAGAAATAGAAAGGTATTTTTACTACAATTTCGTACTAGATATGTCTACCCAAAACATATCACTGAGAATATGAAGTGTTTACACGCACTAAAAGCAGACAGACATCCTTTTTTGCGGAATGTCGACCAAATAACGAACAGATTTCAGAAGAGCGTGCTTAATATTGAAATAAAAAATGCTATTTTTTAAATTAATCATAGAGAGAGCCTTCTGAACACTATTCTTTACGATGCTGTGAATGTATTGTCCGAATTTGCTATTTAACCATCATGAATAGATTTTTAACTGACTACCCTCTCTAAGTGAGAATAGCCCCGATATAGACTAAATAAATAGTCGAAACGTCGGCCATTTTCGAATAAAGAAGAGGTGCATTATTTGTCCCAATCCTGCTAACTTCACCAACAACTTTAATAATTTATACAGAAACGATCCAAAAGTTAGAGCCAAAAAACTAAATCGCTGGGTAACCCTTTGGCACCCTGTATCTCCGTTAGGAAGCACTTTACTAAAAAAATTTATATGACTAACTAGGGTTATTTTGGCCTCCCTTATACGCTCCCGAAATTATGCCAAATACTTACCGGACACCCTGTTATAATAGGATCTTAGACCCAGAAAAACAAAACAATAGCTTGCTGTACAAAATAAGGGTTATAGGGGCACAAAAACTGAACTGAAATGAAACTATTTTAATCTGCAAAGATTTTTTTAATTTAATTTCATTAAATAATTATTACCAAAAGAGAAATCAAATTGAAATAATTTTATTTATTTTTGTCCTCCAACCTATAAAAAAGCAAATATGAAATGACATTCATGACAATGACAGATCGTTATAGTGTTTTGGCTCTATGCAACATTGCAAAATTTAAAGAAAAATGGAAACCGAAGACCTAACCAAACCAAAGAAAAAAATAACTGAACTTAACCTATCCTAAAGAAAGACAGAATAAATATAACATGAAATAATGTAACAAAATGCAAAGTAAAACTAAAGTGTACTGTGACAAGGTCTAGAGGCAGTCAATGGCTTGCTGTAAAGGACAACTAAACCTGAACTAACAAAATCAAAGGAAAAACACAACTGAACTAACCTGAGTTCTTGTAGCTCTGTAATGACCCTGACGAGCTGCTGAAACAAAAAGCAGACGTGGCGCTCTCGGGCAGCCCTAAAAGACAACTACAACTGGATTGATGAAACCAAAAGAAAAGCATAACTGAACTAACCTGAACTAAACAAACAGAAAGTAAAACTGAACTAACTTAGCACACATAGTCTGTAGCAAGCAAAAGGCATTGTAGTGGCATAGGCAGCCTTAACAGGGCCGCCATAAAAGACAAGTAAGATTGGAGTAACCAAATCAAAGGAAAACTAAACTAAACTAACCTAGCCAAAGGAAGAACAAAACTGAACTAACCTGAACTAACCAAAGGTATAGTAAAACTGAACTAACCTATCCAACAGAGCCCACACTTAATACAGGCTCTTTAGCATGCCTAAAGGGCCGCTGCAACAAGAAGCAAAGGCGCCATAAAAGACAAGTTAGGGCGACTTTTACAAGTTGAAGTAAAACTTCAGATTGAAGATAAAACACCAGACTTGACGTACATTGCATTGTTTACCTGACAGATGAACAATGCAATGTAGGTCATATCTGGAGTTTTATCTTCAATCTGAAGTTTTACTTAAACTTGTAAAAGTCGCCCTTAGTCAATTTCAAAAAAAAATTTATTTTTTTTTGCGGTTTTGAACCTGCTGGACTGGACTAATCAAATCAAAGGAAAACATAACTAAACTAACCTAACCAAAAGAACAACAAAACTGAACTAACCAAAAGCAAAGTAAAACTGAATTAATTTGTAACTAAGAGGTAGAAAGGCGCCCCGCACGTTCAGTTGAACCGCCTTAAAGGACAGATTTAACTGAACAAACTAAACCAAAAGAAAAATATAACTGAACTATCTAAAGTGTTTTCCGGGCTATTAAGTCGTGGTCCGTGACATCAGTCATCGTCGGGAAGCAAGGGAGATCACTTCGCCCACTGCCTCATCGGCTTTGATAATGTCTGCCGCAGTAGTAGACGAAACGTCAGGAAGCAGTTCTATTGGACCACGGCTTTATAGCCCGGAAAACACTTTAGATAGTATTATGACCGGCCGTGAAAGCCTTCACAGTATAATTTAAATTAATTCAGTAAGAATAATATACACTGTGTCCCAAATTCGATGCTCACCATTGGGATCTCGGTTAATATTGAGGTTACAGAAATGTTTAAATTAGGAAAGTGTTAGAGGATGTTATGTTTCTTTTAAAGGTCTTTTGAAAAATTTGCGTTTTTGATTTTAGAGATAATTTGAAAAAGCTGAAAAATGGGCATTTTTTTTGCCGTTATTATGTATGGCTGTTTTCATAGCCCAGAAGCGAAACATTCGATGTTTCTTGAGATTGCGCCCTCGTGAGTCAGCTCGACCACATTTTGTAGATTTGAGACTGCTAACTACCATCTTTATATATATTGTCTTTGTTTCTTTTTGTAAAAAAAAATCCGACCTCTTTAAAACGAATGTACAGCGTTATGCAGATAGCATGACCATCAATCACTACGAGACATAGAGAGAGTATGAGTGTATCAAATCACATATCTGCATTCTTCCAAAAAACATTTCTGTATAAAGCTGTTGGGGAATATAACAGACTTCCTGACTATATAAAGTCAGAAATTCATGTACATAAATTTAAGCATAAAGCTACAGAATACCTACTTGATGAGTGTCTTTATTATGTTAGCATTTAGGTTAGTTCAGGTCAATTCAGGTCAGTCCAGGTTAGTTCAGGTCAATTCAGGTTAGTTCAGGTCAGTCCAGGTTAGTTCAGGTCAATTCAGGTGAGTTCAGATCAATTCAGGTCAGTCCAGGTGAGTTCAGGTGAGTTCAGGTGAGTTCAGGTCAGTTCAGGTCAGTTCAGGTCAATTCAGGTTAGTTCAGGTCAGTCCAGGTTAGTTCAGGTGAGTTCAGGTCAGTTCAGGTCAGTTCAGATTAGTTCAGGTCAATTCAGGTTAGTTCAGGTCAGTCCAGGTTAGTTCAGGTGAGTTCAGGTCAGGTCAGTTCAGGTTTGTTCAGATCAATTCAGATTAGTTCAGGTCAAGCTCGGTTCAAGCCCCGAGCCAAAAGGAAACTTTAAGTGTTGGGACACCGACAAGACAAAGTAAAAAGCAAGAGGAGCTAGAGGACGATGAAACCTTTCTAAAAGAGCTCGCGTCGGGCAAGCGCATTGGGGATACCCTTAAGCGATTAACTACATCGCCCACAACAAACGTCAGCACATCGAGCGACAATGGAAACGCGACGTTCAATGACAGTAGGGCCGTCATAGACCTATGCTGGGATGATGACATAGGCCAGACTGTTAAAAAACGAAAAAGAGAAGTTTCCTCGTCTACAAAGCAAGACGTCGAAAATAACAAGAAAAAAGACGAAAGCGAAGAAGTAAATACCCTTCTACGCAAATTTAAACAATCTATAAAAGATATTAATACAGCAAGCAAATTGCTATCCCAAATAGCAATAAAAAGCAGCAAGACAGATTTGAGGGAGGTTGCGAAACGTATTAGCAGCCTTAGCTCAATAATAAACACCCAAGAGATGTGGAAGCTTCTTAAGAGAGGCCCCGAGGAAGTGTGCTCTCATAATTGCAGCCAAGCTGATACGTTAGGTCAAAACGGCATAACAGCCAGGCCGGAAACTAGAGAGATCGGGACGCAAACCGGTATAGCACGAAACGAACTAAATGAAATGCCAGCTGAGTGCTCTTACAGTGCGTGGCTGCAAAGCGCCGCCATGAAATGGGACCCCTCAATGTTCAAGAAAACAGCAGTCATCACTGGAAACCCACTAGACACCCCAGAAAACACGGTCAAGGTAGTCATGGTTGAACTGGATGACCCAGACATGACAAGGAGCATACAGTCCATTTACAAAAAACGTTTCCCACAAATCACGGATCTAGACGATTTAGACACAATGGAAATAACTTCAAAAATCAAAACCAAAAAGACAAACCAGGTAACGGGACAGAAAATTATCAAAGTAATTCTACCAGAAAAAGAAGATGAACTCTTTCAGAAACTGCAAAAACTGGAAGAAGAGACACAGGGAGAGAGTGAACTGGCCCTTCACCATATTAACAATATGACACTTCTAAGACTAAGACAAATGGCCGAAATGGTCTTCCACAAAACGAACATTAAGGTGAACATATTCACAACAACTACCAGAGAAAATTCGGACGCTAGGTCAAAAGCACCCAATGCACAGCCCAAACAAAAAACAAGAACTTTCGGAACGTATGCCATTGTGGTAAACAGCAACAAGGAAAACACCAACCAAACCATTAACAAAATAAAAGCTAGCCTGAAAAACAGTGAGTCGAAAAACACAATTAAAACAATAAAAGCAAATTCTGACGGCAATCTCATTATAACAATGGAAAAAAATGAAGAAGCCCTGGTTACGGTTGGAAACGACATAAAGCTCTCTCTTGGAAAAGAGAACGTTAGACTAATGAGAGATAAAAAAGAAAAAACCACGCTGTTCATTCGAGGCATGGACTCCACAACAACCAAACAGGAAGTGGAGGAAGCCATAAAGGGTAGGCTCATTGGCCTTAGCGAATCTGACCTCATTGTCAGCGAACTCAGGCCTTACGCTAACGTACTGCAGGCTGCCACTGTGCGACTGAGCAATACCCAAGCGCAAGCTCTCCTCGAAGAACGCCATATTAGAATAGGACTGGTAAGTTGCAAGCTAGAACCTCAAATCAAAGTTGACAATTGCCGTAGGTGTTGGAGCTACGAGCACCTGACCAACGAATGCGATGGTCCTGATAGAAGTAAAGACTGCTACCGTTGCGGACGGCCAGGTCACAAAAAAAAGCGAGTGCAAACAGAACAGCGAAGCATGCGCCCTCTGCAATACAAACGGCCATCAGCCAGGCAGCGGAAACTGCCCACTATTCAAAAAAGCCCTACAATCGGCTAAATCGAAATCCAACAGGCAATCCAACAGGCCCCCCAGCAGACAAATAACAATGGACGCTGAAGTCGCCCACCCAGAAACACGATTTGAATAAGCCAATCTATACAAACTCACAAATGACAACGACCAACAGGACGACTACAAAACACAAAATAAAAATACTACAGATAAATGCAGATAGATCCAGAAGATCACATGACATCGCATATGCGACTGCCAATGAACTAGGAATAGATATTATTATTGCCAGCGAACCAAACAAAAACTTGGTAAAAGAAGGACCATGGTTCACCGACACAAAGAGCGACGTGGCCATAACTTGGTTAAACAAAAAAGTACCTATAAATAAATGTCACAAACTCCCCGGCGTTGTAGCAATAGAAACGGAGGAATTAAACATTGTAGGCTGCTACATTTCCCCTAATGTAGATATAAATACATTCCAGAGATTCATAGACGGTCTAGAAAGCCTATTATCTTCCACTGGGGACAAACATATAGTTGCGGGCGACTTCAATTCAAAGTCGCCAGACTGGGGCTCTCCGTTCGAGGATAACAGAGGCACAATCCTATCCAGAATGACCGCTGATCTACACTTAACCGCCCTAAACACGGGCGAGCCCACTTTCGTCAGGAAAAACACATTTTCACATATAGACATTACCTTTGCGAGCCACAGCCTAGTGAGACGCGTAAATCACTGGAAGGTACTGAATCGAGAAAGCCTGTCCCCCCACCAACACATATACTTCGAGATAGACAGCAAGTGCAAAAGCAGGATATCACTGAAGAAAAATTTCGTTTTTGCTAAGGAAAAATTCGAACGGAAACTCTCCGAACAAATGAACGCGCCTAACCTGGATAGATGCACCTATAAGGACTTAACAAGAAAGGTGATAACTGCCTACAAAAGCTCAGTCCAAGTTACCTCTCAAGGGGAGAACAAAACCCCCTACTGGTGGGACGAAACAATTAAAAAACTTAGAGATGAATGCACAGCAAAAAGGAGAGCATTCACCAGGACCAAAGCGAGACAAGCAGCTACGGAAGTGACTGAAGAGCAGTGGGAGAGCTATAAAGTCAAAAGAAGAGAATTGAACCAAGAAATCAGAAAGGCCAAAAGACTTAGATGGAAGGAGGTCTGCGATCAGCTAGACGATGACATATGGGGCGAAGGCTACAAAATAGTACACCGAAGCCTAAAACAAAACATCACCTACGAAATGACGACGATAAGAAAGCAGGAGGCTGTCCGGCTTCTTTTCCCGGAGGCTCAACCTCGACTACCACCAAAAAGATTCCCAGTGAGGTACCATGACTTCACGGATGCAGAATTGACAGAATCAATAAGCAAACTGAGAGGCAAGAAAGCACCAGGGCCAGACAAACTAACCACATAAGCCATCATAGCTACGGCCAAGAAATTCCCGACTCAAGTTCTGGAAGCACTTAACTCGCTTCTCGAAAGCGGAACCTTTCCAAACATCTGGAAGGCGGCAAAGCTAGTCTTAATACTGAAACCAGGCAAACCAATTGACTCTCCAGGATCGTACAGGCCATTATGCTTAATAAACGCTTTCGCTAAACTTTTGAACACCTTATAAAGGCCAGACTAGAGTCAGAAATGGAGACAACAGAGCCGCTATCTGAAAGACAATTTGGATTTAGAAAAGGTAAATCCACAATAAACGCTATGACGGCTGTCACAGAAAGGGCAAACGCGATTCGGAACCAAAGGAGAGGAGAAAAGTGGTGCGTCTTGGTCACACTTGATGTGAAAAACGCTTTTAACAGCGTGTCCTGGGAAATAGTACTGAAAGAACTAGGCAAAAAAGAGATATCAGATTATCTTATAAACATAATCATAGACTATTTCATGAATCGCAACATTATCGCTGACGGAAACTATAACTTCGACATGACGGCGGGGATAACCCAGGGTTCGGTGCTGGGCCCCCTGCTATGGAATATTCAATACGACGTCATTCTAAACGGATTACGCTCGGAAAACGTGGAGGTAGTAGGCTATGCAGATGACATAGCCCTACTTATCAACGCCACAAACAGATATGACCTCATGGATCTAACCAACGAAACAATTAGCAAGGCAAAAGATTTACTGGCAGAGAGTTCACTGAAACTGGCACCCGAAAAGACGGAAGCGGTTATCTTGAGCGGCAAAAGAAATCGAAGAGGCATTAGCTTTAGCATAGGTGACATAGAAATAATTCCCGCAAAAGCAGTAAAGTATCTGGGAGTGTACTTTGGAGAAAACATGAACTTTGCAGTTCATGTTAAGCGCATAGCCCAAAAAAGCCAGGAGAGACTCAGCGCATTGCAAAGGCTAATGCCTAACCTGGATGGACCAAGGAGCTGCAAGAGAAACATGCTGTACGGGGTTATGCAATCTATCGTACTATACGCGTCCCCGATCTGGGGCGAAAAGATAGTAAAAATTAAAAAATATAAGGAATTACTGCTGTCAGTACAAAGAAAAGGCCTCCTGAGGGTAATATGCGGTTATAGGACAATCTCTACAGCCGCTGCACAAGTGATTGCAGGCATCCCTCCGATGGACCTCCTCATCGAAGAAAGGATACTAAAACACACGACGGATCTCACTAAACACGAGCTCAGACGAGAAACTATCCGAAAATGGCAAACTAGATGGGAGAACGAAACCTTCAAAGGACAGTGGACAAAGAAGCTAATACCCAACCTACAGGCATGGGTGGAATGCAAACATAGAAGAACAAACTATTTTCTAACACAAGCACTTAGCGGACACGGTAGCTTCTGCCACTACACCAACAGAATAGGCAAAACCCGCAGCAACTGTCTTCACTGCATGGAGGAGAATGACACTGCAGAGCATAGTTTGTTTTACTGTCCCAGATGGGAGAGGCAAAGGCAATGGCTGAGAATTCGATGGGAAACAGAAGTAACCGAGAGAAACCTGATAACCCAAATGATAGCGTCGCCTGACAGGTGGAAAAGCGGCGAGTCCTTCCTTATGGAGGTGATGAAAGAAAAGGAAATAGAAGGCAGAAACCGTCAAGATAGAAGGTAACTGACGATGAGAGCACATCACATCGATGTTATACCCCAAGGGTAGTTCCGATGTGAAATGTGAGAAAAGAAAAGGACCGAGGAAGTTTTTTAGTGGGTAGGCGCGCTTGCGAATCCCACACCCCCGTCTGCCAGACAACAAGACGGGAGTCTTTTGAAGATTTTTTTAAACCCCGTAAAAAAAAAAAAAAAAAAAAAAAAAAAAAAAAAAAAAAAAAAAAAAAAAAAAAAAAAAAAAAAAAAAAAAAGATTAGTTCAGGTCAATTCAGGTTCCAGAGTCCACCTAAATGCTAACATAATCCTCCTTTTATGTGTATTCAAATTATTGTACTTGTTGTTTTTTTTTGTTTTTGACGTTGCTAATGTCCCGGGAGCATTTGGATGGTAATAAAGACTATTATTTTTATTATTATGCGTCGTTCCTGGTTAGTGTTAGCAAGCAAAGGTTAGTGTGCAGCACCTTTTCTTCTTGATGCAGCGGCCCTTTAGGCCTGCTAAAGAGCCTGTCGCTTGCTACACTTTAAGTGTAGGCTCTGTTGGTTAGGTTAGTTCAGTTTTCCTTTGCCTTTGGTTAGTTCAGGCTAGTTCAGTTTTGTTCTTTCTTTGGCTAGGCTAGTTTAGTTTTGTTGTCCTTTGATTTGGTTACTTCAGTCTTACTTGTCTTTTATGGCGGCCCTGTTAGGGCCACCTATGCTTCTTGTTGCAGTGGCCCCGTAGGGCCACTACAGTTCCTTTTGCTTACTACACACTAACTAATTTATTATTTCCTCCTAAAGGATTTAATATCTCTAATAAAAATCTAGATAGTGGATGTGTTGGTGAGTTAATGCTACTGACAATGGGTCTAAGAGGAATGTTGCTTTTATGTATTTTTGGAACACCGTAAAACCAACACGTATCACAAAAGTGAGGTGTTTAACTGTTGTGTGGTGTTAATTTGAATCTTTCTCTATCAGTGAATCTATTTTTGTGTTTTTTAAAAATGGTGTAAATTTGGCACTCTATTTTTTCAGTTGGATCTTTGTTAAGTTTTGTGTAATTACCATCGTTTAAAAGGATCTCAATTTTTGGTTTATAAGTAATACAGTTCATTATAAGTGTAGCGTTACCTCTATTTGGTGGAAGAATTTTAATATTTTTTTTAAGAATTGAGTGCCTTTACGTCATCAAAAGGTTTTTCTAAAATTAATTTTGACCTAATTCTAAACTCTTGTTGGTGTTTTTGTGACCATTATCAAAGAAAGTGCATATATTTTACTTAACAAAGATCATTTTGTGGCTTCTTGTTCAGCAAGCATAGATAACACATGGTTACCTATGTTAGAACAAGAAGTTCAAAATGGTAACTTACATGTAAATTAATAATACCATTTACATTATACCTATTTTACACGTAGATAGAACAGATTATATTAGGTACTAAACAATACATTAACCAAACATTTTAAACGTACCTTTCGTAATAATGACAATTCTTATCAAATGACATTGTCATGTCACCAGCAAAAAACGATTCTCAGAATATCGCACAAAAATACTCAGAGACAAACACATTAATAGGTATAATTTTTTGTAATTCATAGTTTCTAAAGCTTTATTTTTTAGATAGTTCTGAAGAAGGCAGCAGAGAAGTTGCCGAAACGTCAACTAGGTCGATTCGTCCGAGCCCTTTCTAGGGTAAATTATTATTCGCAGTATTTTTACTGTGAGTAGTGTGAAATTCTTTCTCCAACAACGAACGAATCGGGCAAAAAAGTGGATGAGATTTCACCCAAAAGTAAGTAGTAAAAAATGTTTACTGAGAAATAGTTTTTTCTAAATGGCTTCAAAAATTTTTTTTTAAGAGAAAACTGATATTTTTTAATGTTACTTTAAATGTAACAGAAATTCACAACTTTCAAGCGACTTATATTTTGAAATTTATCCAGAGAGACAACAACCTTACAGAACGATGTTTGGAAGAATTATTGACAATTTAAGAGACAACGGTAGTTCTGAAAAGAAAAGGAGACAGTATAAAGCCACGCTGAAGAAAGAAGAAACACTATTTTGGAAACAATAACAAATGACCCCTAGACTTCAGTAAGAAAAATAAATGAAGACACAGGAATTCCAAAGTCTTCTGTACACTGCGAATTTTGAAAGCCGAGAAATTTCACCCTTTCAAATACACAATAGTTCATAAGCTAAGTGAAAAATTTTTTCCAGAATTTTGTCGTTGGTACCTTCAAAAATGTCAAGACGATGAAACGTTTCCATCAAAAGTTATACGGAGTGAAGAAACTCGAGTCACCAACTGCGTTATTTTTAACAAACATAATCATCCTCACTGGGCAACAGAAAATCCCAGTTTAGTTGCAGAAAGAAGAATTTCAAGTAAGATTTGGTTTTAATCTCTGGTGCGGAATAATAAGTAAAATATATTTTTTATTATTTCTTATAAAACTTAGATTTGGTTTAATATCACTTGAAGGTGGTCATCTGCTAGGACCAATTATTTTCCACGACAGTCTTAACGGAGATCGATACGCTGAATTACTTCAAAATCAAAATATTCTTGCAGTTCAAGTACATTTTAATCCTGATCAGTTAAATGAAATATGGTTTCAACAAGATGGTTGCCCTGCGCATTGCACTAGGAGAGTCGAAGCAATATTAAGAAATACTTTTAATAAACGCTTGATCTCTAACATTGTAGCCAGCCTGTTCTCCAGATCTTACTCCATTGGACTTTTATTTGTGGGGCGCAACCAAAAATGAGCTTTATGAATTTGATCCTCCTGAAACCATTGAGGAATTAGAAGCTCGAACACAAAATTAAATACTATTGGCGAGTTTGTCGAGCTTTAATAAAAAGATGTCAGGAATGTGTTAATCAAAACGGCCGACATTTAGAACAGTTTATGTAAATTAAAAGTTAAGTTAGTTTCGTATTTGTGCCTTACTTGTTAAATACTGTAATAAATATGGTGTACCTAACACGTGCGGAGGTGCTTATAATATCTCACTATGATTCGCCACATAATGTGGTTTCGCGTCGTTTGCTTAAATGCGTTCAATAAAAACCACTTTCCGCACTTGTTAAGTAATAGTTATTTACATAACAAGCTAAGAAATTAATCCCTAACACACAAACGTGAAATGTTGCGCCCGAGCCGCAGGCTAGGGTGGCAATCACGCGAGTGTGTTAATGGACTTTCCTGCGAGTTTTTCCACTACCAGGTGTCATATACAGGGTGAGCAACTAAAGTAGCACGCCAGCTGTATTTTAAAAACTATAAACCATAGGTGCTTAACACAAAAATCTAATTAGGATGTGGACTACGAAAAACGCTTTAAAAATATTTTTTGATCCAGCGTTGCCAGTTCTACTCGAAAGAAGGACGTTATCGAAATTTGGAAGGACAACTTTTACCACTAGTAATAATACGTTTTCAGAAAACGAAGAACTTATCTTATTGTTTTCTCTCCATTTCATAAAATTTTTGTAGCTGCTTGTATTACCTCTGGTGGAGTGCAATTATTTACGGCATTATCTCTATCGCTATCCATTACTGCTTATTAATGTTTACCTTCACATTACCTATTATACAACACAATACAATAATTATTACAAACGCATTGTCTTTTTCTCATTAAATCCAAACACTCGATATTTGACAAGTACAAACGGGAAAACAAAGAATGCGCCAACCAATCAACGAAATTTTCCAGGCGTCATCTCTGTCATGGCACACTTTGATATATTTTAATAATTTACTTAAATATGTTCGAGGATAGGGCACATGCAAAGCCTATTTATTGTAAAACGGTGTAAATGGTATTTTATATCCTTCTGATAATTTTTTATTTTTGATCTTAATTTTTAAGAGAGTAAGTATTTATTAAAAAAAAAAGTTTGCCGGATTGGAAATTGAACTTAAGACTTCGTGGTTGAAGTTGCAAAATGTTGCCGCTAGGTTACGCTCTGCCGCATGCGTCAAAGGACTAATGTCGCTTATTTTCATTATATGAAATTAAGCGTTTGTCACAATTTGCTAAATGTCATCGTCGAAATTAAATAACTCGTTTTGCTGCTTTTATCACCTTTTATAGCCAAAGAAGGTATGTCCAGTTACGGCCAAGAATATATTTTGACTTGCTCAGTAATACAGACTAGGTTTGTACTATATTTTTAGCTCAGAAATTCAGTACCCTGTGTCCATGTTCTTCATTGGTTTTTCCTAACGCACGATCGTGCGTTAGCAATTCCTAACGCACGGCTGTTAGCATTAGTTTTCGAGGCTTCCATCTCCGAATGTTATGTTTGCTTTCGTAAGGGGTCGTGGGAAATTTAACTATTAATTTGACACAACACAAACATTTTTATATTTCATTCACTGATTATTTCCATTAAGCTACCTTTAAAAATCTTTGTTTTTTGAAACATGAATTTCCAACGCCGACTTGATACCAGTAATATATGAATGAGATATAGATTTGTCTTATACGTTGCTATGGCGATTTGTTTTGTTTACAAAATGGTTGGCGTAGTGCCTTACTCGTTTCATTACATGTAATGTTAAAGTTTTAGCTCTTATTCATGTGTACTAACATTTTTTTATACCATGTGACACATAAATGAAAAACTAAAGTTAGTCCTAACCTCAAAAACAAAAGACGAAAGATCATTTTTGTAACCACCAAAATATTCAGCATAAGAAAGTGTCCTAACAATGTCAAAGTTTTACAGGTGTCAAATGAACAGTTCGCTTAATAACGGAAAAATAAAAAATCGTCAATTTTCAGTTTTTTTTTAAATTTTTTGGAAACGAAAAATCTCAGCTTATTTTTCTAAAAGCACTTAAACTAGCCATAACATATTCTAAAATGTTCCTAAAACATTTCTGTAACTTCAATATTAATCGAGATCTCAATGGTGAGCATCGAATTTGGGACACACTGTATATAAACCATTCACTTGGATATCTGACTTTAACATTTTTACCGTATCTTTTCAACATGTGGCGAAAAAAGACAGGTGTAAAAATACATGATGATTTCAAAAGTAACGAGATGCCAAAAATAAGTGAATATTGCAGCCCATAATCCCCGAGGGTGGCGTTTGAGCCCACGAGCGCAGCTGAGGGAGTGATGCCTGTTATATGCAAGTTCGATATTGTACTTTATCCACGATCATACTATAATAATCACATTATTCCTGTACATTCGAATAAAGAGCTGTCATGGAAACGAAACATGTCGTAGGCAACTGGCAACTCAAAAAGTAAACTGCCCTATACGTGAAATCGGTAGTTACCACTGCTTCATTCAAATAGTTAGCCTTCTATTAGGATGTAGTATTGAGCCAAATGTAGGTTACGGTGTCTCTTTTTCACTAAAAAATTTACTCTTTACTAAGAAATACTTAAAATAAGCCATAAAATTAAGTAATTTGCCTTCCACCCTCGTAGCATTTAAATAAACATGCACCGGCGACTAGACCGTCATCTATCTGACGCATCAAACGTCGCGCCGTTCATTAACGAAACCAGTCGTTGTCGTGTTTTTAAAATTGTGAATTATCTTTGTGGTACCTATAACCTATCGTATTTGAGGAAAACCCAGAATCATGGTCGTGGATAAAGTACAGTATTCTCTTCGCATTTAATGAGCGTTATTCTCTTATTAAATGCTTTTTGTAGAATATACTATTGTCCACGGCTTTATTTTCTTAATTTATTGTTTATTTAATTTCCTGAATTATTGAAAAACTTTTCTTCAAACAAGTAGACAGTAGAAAAAATAGATTATTGAAAATAAACACAAGACATTAAAAATCATGTTTCAGTGAATGTTATTCTTTTAATAAATTCAGATTTAAATTAAAGCTAAAATCGGTTAAAAATTACTCAAACCGTCCAAAATTGCAAATTTGGGTTTTTGAAGAAATCCAGGTTGAAACAGAAGCCAAAATAAGGTTAAACGTAATAATATATTGAACAGTTAAAAAATACAAATTTGGCGTTTTCAAGTCAAGATGGAGATCAAGTCAAAAACTATTTTTGTTTTTCTTTTATTATCTTAACAGCTTATTAAAAGCTAAGACAGGAAAGTGCAATTTATAGATTTTATGAAATGTTGAAAATTCCATTTTTAGTCGCCAGTTTCCCAAAAACAGTATTTATCATTTATAAAGACACACTTTTATCGACACTTTTTTATCCTTTTTATTAACATTTTTTACATGTTTTTCACATTTCTTTACATTTTTTTTTTAATTTTTCCTTCGCTTTTTTCCACACATTTTTTACAATGTTTTTTTTGTTTTGTTACAAAACTATTTTTGTTTCTAAACACACTTCAAAAAACATACACGCTTTTTTCTAGACTGCTTTTACCTACACCCTTTTTTACACTTTTTAAACTTTTTTTTACAATTTTTCCTGCACTTTTTTTTAATATTTATTTCACCCTTTTTTCTACACTTTCTTTACACTTTTTTTACGCTTTTTGAGCACTTTTTAAAAAAATTTTTTCACACAAGAATGTTGCGAAAAAAATGCGTTTTAATCGTTACAAAACGTTTGTTGTCTGATTTTCTTTTAACCAAACAAAACTGTAGTTTTTTTTATTTTGAACCAAAAACTAGAATTTTTGATTGAACGAATTGTGACGGTTTAAGCCAATTGTGACGATAAAAGAAATGAATTAAAACTTTTTTTTATTAACTGTGACAATAAATTAAATGTTTTAAATATTTTTTCTGAAAAGTGAATTTTTGCCCCAGCACCCATTTTATTAAAAAAAGAGATTTTTTGAGTTGATGAGCGTAAAACTTGAGATTTTAGTCCACAAATTGAGTTTCATTTAAATTTGCGAAAATATATGCGTTTTAGTCGTTACAAAACGTTTTTTGTGTGATTTTTTTAACGAAACAAAAATTTATTTTTTTTCTATTTTGAATCAAAAACTAGATTTTTTTATTGATCGAATTGTGATTGTTTTAAGCTATTATGACAATAAAAGAAATGAATAAAAACTGTTTTTTTTATTAACTGTGACTATTGCGATCGAGTTTGGCCCAAAAAATTAAATTTTTTATCATATTTTTGATTTTTCGAAAAAGTGAATTTTTGTCCCAGTACCGAATTTATTAAAAAAAAACGAGATTTTTTTCAGTTGATTTTATTAGAAAACTTAAGATTTTACTCCTAAAATTGAGTATCACTAAAATAAAAAAAATGCTTTTTAATCGTTATAAAACGTTTCTTGTGTGATTTTTACTAAACAAAACTGTATTATTTTTTTGACTTTGAATCACAAAGTAGATCTTTTGATTGAACGAATTGTGACGGTTTTAACTAATAATGACGATAAAAAAAAAATGATTAAAAACTGTTTTTTTCTTTATTAACTGTGACTATTTTAATCGATTTTGGCCCAAGAAATTAAATTTTTTAATTATTTTTTCCAAAAAGTAAATTTTTTGTCTCAATACTGATTTTATTAAAAAAAACAGATTTTTTCAGTTAATTTTAAAGCAAAACTTGAGATTTTAGTTCACAAATGCAGTTTCATTACAATTTCAGAAAAAATGGGTTTTAATCGTTACAAAACATTTTTTTTTATTTTGAACCAAAAATTTATTTTTTGTTTGAATGCTTTGTATGGGTTTTGATCGTCTTGGCCCAAAGAAAGCAAAAGAACCTGAAAGAAAAACTGAATCGTGGAAATCGTGACGCGCCAATTGATGTGCTCTGTCGATAAAGTTACGTCATGGACACCTTAAAAATGGCCAATTTTCGGCCAAAAAACGGGACGATTTTTGGGAAATATTTGACATATGTTTGCTCTGTCCATATATCCTAGGTCATTGATTGAGTAGCTTCACGCGATTTCTAATGCCTTATGGAAGTGCGCTTAGAGCTTTCGATAATTCGATACTCGAATTACACTTTGTTACTGATAGTAAATATAAATATTCGTTTTTATTTGCTTTTCGAGTTAATTACTTAAAAATACAAAAGCCTACAATATACATAAAATATATTTTCAAATAACTGAAGTTTGACAAAATATTTAAAAAAACAGTAGAACAGTAGCCAGGTGGTAAAAATTGCAGATTTCCTATTAAAACAGTAGATCTGGCAACACCGCAAGTAGATAAATCCGTCATAAATCTGAAAACTCCAAAATATGACGTAAAATGACAATTGATTGACAACTGACAAATTGCGCACGTCACTGGGAGAGTGCACAGGGTAAATTTTGTACAGTACAACGCAAGATTGCAAAAACTGTCCGTTCATACCTCTGAACTTTGACAAAGAAAAACAATGTTTTCGTTTTAAGTAATAAGGGGTTTTCATTGAAAATTTTCGAAAAAGTAAGAATAAAATATACAGAGTGACTTAAATTTTCTTAGCCAGTCATTATGGTACAAAACTTAGATTTATGGCAAGTAGCTAAATACGAAAATTGCATAAATTGCAGAGAAATATACAGGGTTTCGTAAAAAAAATGGCAGATATAATTTATAAATCACAGGATTTTCTTCAATACTTCAGCTACAAAACTATAAAATCCCTAGGCCTTTTAGCTAAAAAAACAACTTAGGAATATATTATAAATATATCCCAAATCAAACATGAAACATCATGATCAAGATCAAGTTTTAAATTCCGTGTGATATTTAAATAGGTTGGTACGCCGTATTGCCTTGAGGGGCATACACGTCAGATGACGTAATCTGGAATGGTCGGTTGAAAATTTGACGTAACGTGACAATTGAATGATGAAAGACAAAAACGCGCATTGCTGGGAAAATGAGTTCTGATAAATTTTTGTGCTGTACTACACAAGAATGTAACAACTGTCAATTCATAACTGTGCATTGATAAAAACAAGTTCAAAAAATATTTTCGTTTTAACTAACAGGATGTTTTCATTGAAAACTTTCGAAAAAGTAAAAATCAAATATACAGGGTGTCTTAAATTTTCTTGACCGGTCATTATGGCACGAAAATTTAGATTTGCAGCGAAAAGCTAAATACGAAAATTGCATAAATTGCAGAGAAATATACAGGGTGGCGTAAAAAAGAATAGCAGATATAGTTTACAAATCACATATATATTTTACATATTTTGGTTCTGTGGTTGGTTCGATCCTCGTTTGGTATTTCTATAAAACACCGTTAAAATTCAGAAATTTTTCAACTTTGTGGGTTTGAACCTTCATCTGTTTTATTTTTAATTTATACCCTTGTGGTGTCTGCATGCGATTCTTAAGCAGTGTATAATGAAATACCAAAAGATGCAGTTTAAACTTTGACAGAATATTAAAAAAAAAAACAGTAGATGTAATATTGAAAACAGTCAAACAGGTGGTGAAAATAGTAGATCTCCCGTTAAAACAGTAGACCTGGCAACACTGCAAACAGGTAAATCCATCATAAATCTGAAAATTTCAAAATATGACGTAAAGTGACAATTGATTGACAGATGACAAATTGCGCACGTTGCTGGGAGAGGGCGATCCGATATATTTTGTGCTGTACAACGCAAGATTGCAACAACTGTCCGATCATACTTCTGAACTTTTACAAAAAAATAACAAAATAATGTTTTCTTTAACTAAAAAAAGGTTTTCATTGAAAACTTTCGGAAAAGTAAAAGTCAAATATGCAGGGTATCTTAAATTTTCTTGGTCAGTCATTATGGCAAAAAAAATTATTGACAGCAAAAAGCTAAATCCGAAAATTGCATACATTACAGAGACATATACAGGGTGGCGTAAAAAAAATGGCAGATATAATTTATAAACCACATAAGAATTTTTTTCAGTACTTCAGCTACAAAACTGTAAAATCTGCCTTAGAGCTTTTGGCTAAAAAAAAAAACAATTTAGGAATATACTATAAATATATCTCAAATCAAACATAAAGCATCATAATCAAGATCAAGTTTTAAGTTCTGTGTGATATTTAAATGGGTTGGTATGCCGTATTGCCGTGGGGGTATACAGGTCAGATGAAGTAATCTGGAATGGGCAATTCGAAATATGACGTAACGTGACAATTGATTGATGAGTGACAAATATGCGCATTGCTGGGAAAGTGCGATTCGATATATTTTGTGCTGTACATAACAAAACTGTAACAACTGTCATTTCAGCATTGACAAAAACAAGTTAAAAAAATATTTTTGTTTCAACTTTAAGAGAGTTTCATTGCAAACTTTCGAAAAAGTCAAAATCAAATATACAGGGTGTCTTAAATTTTCTTGGTCTGTCATTATGGCACAAAACTTAGTTTTACAGCAAAGAGTAAATACGAAAATTGCATAAATTGCTGAAAAATATACAGCGTGGCGTAGAAAAGAATTACATATATAATTTACAAATCACATAAGGATTTTTTTCATCATTTCAGCTAAAAAAACATACATTCTGCCTTGGAGCTTTTGGCTAAATAAGACAATTTAGGAATATACTATAAATATATCTCAAACCAAATATTAACCATCATGATCAAGATTAAGTTTGAAGTTCCTTCCGATATTTAAATAGGTTGGTCTGCCATATCGCCTTGGGGGGCAATCACGTTAGATGACGTAATCTGGAATGGTCGATTCAAAATATGACGTAAGGTGACAAATAATTGATGGGTAACAAATGTCAGATGACGTAATCTGGAATGGTCAATTCAAAATATGACGTATCGTGACAATTGATTGATGGGTAACAAACACTCGCATTGCTGGGAAAGTGCGATCCGATAAATTTTGTGCTGTACATAACAAGACTGTAACAACTGTCAATTCAGCATTGACAAAGACAGGTTAAAAAATATTTTTGTTTCACCTTTAAAAGATTTTCATTGCAAACTTTCGAAAAAGTAAAAATCAAATATACAGGGTGTCTTAAATTTTCTTGGTCAGTCATTATGGCACAAAACTTAGTTTTACAGCAAAGAGTAAATAAGAAAATTGCATAAATTGCTGAGAAATATACAGGGTGGCGCAAAAAAGTCCATTTACTTTGATACATATTGATACATACATTTATTTTCATTATGTCATCCTTTTCTGTCAAAATTTCATAGGCTGCTAGATGAAATTTTATAATGAACACCCCGTATATCTCAAACCAAATATTAACCATCATGATCAAGATTAAGTTTTAAGTTCCGTGTGATATTTAAATAGGTTGGTACGCCGAATTGCCTTGAGGGCAGACACAGTACACTTTTTCTATAGGAAAGAGTGAAAGTGAAAGTGAGAATTGCTGACCAATGGAATTCGTCAACAGAATTTTTTTAATAATCAAGGTTGTCAAAATTCTCACTTTCACTTTCACTCTTTCCTATAGAATAAGCCGTCCAGGTGACGTAATCTGGAGTGGTCAATTCAAAATATGACAGGCGCATTGCTGGGAAAGTGCGATCCGATAAATTTTGGGTTGTACATAACAAAATTGTAACAACTGTCCTTTCAGCACTCACAAAAACAAGGTATTTTTGTTTCAACTTTAAGAGATTTTCATTGCAAACTTTTGAAAAAGAAAAAATCAAATATACAGGGTGTCTTAAATTTTCTTGGTCAGTCATTATGGCACAAAACTTAGTTTTACAGCAAAGAGTAAATAAGAAAATTGCATAAATTGCTGAGAAATATACAGGGTGGCGCAAAAAAGTCCATTTATTTGATACATATTGATACATACATTTATTTTGATTATGTCATCCTTTTCTGTCAAAATTTCATAGGCTGCTAGATGAAATTTTATAATGAACACCCCGTATATCTCAAACCAAATATTAACCATCATGATCAAGATTAAGTTTTAAGTTCCTTCTGATATTTAAATTGGCTGGTCTGCCATATTGTCTTGGGGGGCAATCACGTTAGATGACGTAATCTGGAATGGTCGATTCAAAATATGACGTAACATGACGGTTTGGGGTTCATGGATTATGCTATCGACGGACCTTTGTGTCGTGATCATGTTTAATGCTAATGAAATGATTTCCCTGATAACGATTAAATTATTAGCTTTAAAGCAATACGCGGTTTTCATTGAAAACTTTTGAAAAAGTAAAAATCAATATACACATCAAAAAGCTCAATACGAAAATTTCATACATTGCAAAGAAATATACAGAGTGGCGTAGAAAAGAATGGCAGATCACATAAATATTTTTACATATCTTTTACAGTCTGTGGTTGGTTCTATTTTCGTTTTGTTTTCCTATTAAGAAGCGCTAAAATTTAAAAATGTCTTACCTTTGTGGGGTTAAAAGTTCATTTTGTTTGTAATTTATAACCTGGCGGTGTCTGCAGGCGATTCTTAAGCAGTGTATAATGAAATAACAAACGATGCAACGTGAATAATATATATTATCGTCGATGTGGCTTCTCCTTTAATTCAAAATTATATATTTCCAACCTGAGCAATGGATTGCAGCTATGGACAAATTGATTTATTCAACTGTAAACTTTGTTATTGCACTTTTAGATTGTACGCTCTAGTAGATACAACGATCGAAATTAAACCATCTTCATGTACATGTTAGTTCTTGTGAACAAATAAGTCAGGTTTAAATTTAAGAACAGACCCCTACTCACACTCTTATTACCAAATGTTTATGCTAATCCTTCCTTATATGCCGTGTAGCTGGATTAACTCCAAGTTGCTCCTAATGCCGCTAACTTTGGGTTTATAAAATCCCTTAATCTACCTATTTTACCAGTTTTCTTCCAATGCAAATGTGTTTTCTTGTTTATGCTGGCTCGTTGTGTTCTCGTCCGTAATTTAGTCGAGTTGTGCTTTCACAAAGTTGAGATTAAATAGTGTTTGCTAAGTGTATTATTTTTTAGTTTACGTCAAATAGAGGTTGCCTAACCTGGGAAAATAAGACTTTTCACCACAAAGGCTATTTCGGCTCACATTTGGTATCTTGAATTGGTTATCCAGTTGGTTACATGGTTGATTAGTAACACGTCATAATTATGTCGTCACTCTACAACCAAAGCCGAAATTGTTTGGTTTGTAGAGTAGTCTGTGGTTTGGTTTGTTTGGTGGTTTGTTTATCAATAAAAAATAAAAATGAGTAAAAGGAAAATTGCAGTTATGCTTTTAATAGAAGAGATATCCAAGAGGAGGAGACTTGAAACAACTTTTCCATTTTTATGTATAACCAATTTTCAGCAACATGATGTTAGTTTGTGCTTTAAACTTAAAAAATGTACATATTAAAAGCAAAGACTTCTATGAAGAGTTGATAGATCGCTATCTAGAAACATACTTTTTTGCACATTTTCGAATGTGTAGAAAAACATTTTCAACCCTTCTAAATATAATTGGTCATAAATAATAGCAGCAAGCAAAGAACCTCCAAGAGGTCGAGACCCAATTCCACTGGAGAAACAATTGTTGATAATCATTTGGTATTTGGCAAAAGTTGATACCTTAATTTCAACAGCAGATAGACTGGGTACTGCAATATGCTCTGCACACAGCAATTGCAATTTAATGATACAGGAGATTTCCAAGTTACGAATGTCATTTATTAAATGGCCAACTGAAGATGAACGCCCTGAAATATCCCGTCGGTTTGCAGAAAGATCAGGCTATCCTAGTAAGGTATATTGGAGCCATAGATGGGTGTCATATTTCATGTAAAATGAGCAAGCAGAAAATCAGCAAGATAGTTAAACTAATAGGAAAATGGGTCATTCAGTTCTCCTACAAGGAGTTTGTACAGTAAATAAATAATTTACAAATGGTTGTATTGGATTTTCTGGAAGTGTCCATGATGCTAGAGTATGTATAATTGTTTAGCTGTCAGATAAAAACTATTTGTTAGTTTAATATTTGTTCTCATTATAGGTCATAAAAGAGTCAGGACTCTATAAAAATGTCATTCTTTATATATATATTATAATTATTTCTAAAACATATCACTTGCTAGCTGCATATCTATGTTTGGAATGGCTCATGACTCCATATAGGTACCTAACATTATATCAAGAACATCACAAATTTTATAACTTACATGTAAAAAACTTACAGAGATACTGGGAGACTGACAAGAATTCAAAAACTCCATAATACCAAATTGAGCAGAAAAAGAGTTGCAATTGAAAATGCATATGGGTTGCTGAAAGGGAGGTGGAGGGTTTTAAAATATGTAGATGTTTACTCCATAACAAAAATTGTAGAAACCATCAGTGTTTGTTGTGTTTTTCATAACTTTTGTCTATTAAACAAAGATTTTCTAACTGAAACGGATTATGCAGCCAATCAAGAAGTGTTTGAAGAAAATTTTGCAGACGTGAATATCGCAAATAGCGAAATGAGAAAACGAGATGTAATTTGCAACTCTTTCCAAATATAACTTAAACATTGTTGTGAGAAATAAATTTATATTTAAGTAGATGCTTTGATGCTGATTTATTCCAAATAGCTAATACTGATATAAAAAATTTAATAAATGAACAGAAAACATAAATGACAACATTACATTCCAATAATTATTATACATTAATACTTAAAACTCCAAATAAATCAAACCTTGTTGAAACAAACACAAAACAAAAAAAATATCCTTGGGTTCCAACAGATAGTTAATCCATCATAATCTAACAGATTTATAACTAGTTAACACTTATAAACTACAAATAACACAAGCTTTCTTTAAACAAATACAAAACAAAAAAAATATTGTTGGGTTTCAAGAGATAGTTAATTCATCATAATCTAAGAGATGCTCACAGTCTTCTAGTTTGACTAAATACTTAGAAACTACAAATAAGACAAACCTTGTTGAAACAAATGCAAAACAAAAAAATATTCTTGATAACAGATAACAAATGTAACAGATAATCAGTCTTCTAGTTTGAATACTTAAAAACTACAAATAACACAAACCCTATTGAAACAAATACAAAACAAAAGAAATTATTCTTGATAACAGATAACAAATATAACAGATAATCAGTCTTCTAGTTTGAATACTTAAAAACTACAAATAACACAAACCCTATTGAAACAAATACAAAACAAAAGAAATTATTCTTGATAACAGGTAACAAAAATATGATGATAACCACAGTCTTCTAGAAACTTGTACTTTCTTGAAAATATTTTAATCTGAATCTGAATCGTCACGTTTTCGCTTATTTTTAGTTTTTAGTAAAAATTCACTAAGGAGTTTGATCATGGTCTTTTTATGTTCATTTTCCTTTCTCAGTAAATCCTCTTGAGTTTCAAAATTTTTTTTATTATTTCGTTATTAAAGGTCAATGCTTCTTTAGTTGTTTCATATATTTCCGCTATTAGCTGTGCACTGGTCTTCACTTTTGGTCTCACTGAAGCTTTAATATTTTCGTATTTATTTGCCTTAGCTTTCTCTTTAGTCGGAGCAGGAGTTTGCTTTTCATTTTCAACAGATGATTCAAATAGTTCAAGTCCTTCTTGCAGGCTTGAATCTACATTCAAACCACTTGTGCTAGGTTGTGAAGTGTCAGATGCTATTGTGTAGGTTTCACTATATTTGTGGCAACTTGTGTGTGAATAATCCTGAACTCTTACAACTGCTCAAATTGTGACTCCATACACGCGTCGTCACAAATTTTAAATCAAATATCTGTTGTTTTCAACACATTTAAAGACTCGTGGTTGGCCACTTCTCTTCATCCAATCACATGTAATCTAGAGATTTCATCTTTTTCTTATTTGCGTCAAGTATTGAGCAAAAATTCCTATTTCTCTTTCCATGAGTGTATGGCGTAACAAATCAGTTTCATTCATGTGTATGTTCAGTAATATTTCTGGCGACATAATTTAGTATCAGCATGTGGCGCCCTCTACATATTAAAGCGGTGTTGCCACAAAACCACAATTCTATTTTTAGATTGTATTCGTTCACAATTTGTAAATCTGCGCGGCTTGGATATTTTTGTGCATTCGCGCATCGTGCGTGATATAATATTTCAGATCTCCCGCTTCCTTTTCCTTATAGAACTCGTGCTGTGTGATGTGATTTATTGATAAAATAGTTAATCGTGGTTAATTAAACTAATTATGGTTAATAAATATAATTCAAAAGTGCTTCTTTGCGGATGTACAAGGTTATCCGCAAAAGTTGATATTTAACTTTAGAAATACAAAATGACAATTTTCTTCAAAACTCCTGGAGGAATTTTAATATTTTGTAGCGATTAATAGCTAAAAAAGACTTTGTTGCAAGAAAGAAATCATGATTATTTTCAATAATGGCGCAATAAGCATGCTACTGCTAGCCCGCACAAATATTTTTGTAGAAAAAAAATATATATAGTCTTCTACTGTTTTCTCGCACTCTAAAAATTATTTTTTCTTAAACTAGAAACGCTTGCGAAATAGATGCATTTCAGGAAGTCCCGGGAAACATTAAACTTTAACATTATTTCAATATATATCAAGGGCTTTAGGTCTGATAACACTAAGACCCTAATTTGCCCCATGGTACAAATATTGATAACATTTTCACATGGAGTACGAAGAATATACATATACCTTCGCGTCTAGGCGAAATGGCTATAAAATCAGACTGATCTCTAGTGGCAAATAAGAAGTAGCATTTTTTCAAATATCGAAGAGTTAATTGTAGGTCTACAGATTAAGTGATGTGGAAAAAATTTTACGAGATATTTTTGTGTTCTGCTGCCTGTAACAGTTCAAGACCACATAGAGAAACAAATCTTCAACTTAATGAGCATTACAAGATTTTAGATTCGGACGTACTCATCTGTGAACTAGAGCTATGTTTATTTAGTTAAATATACCTACAAGGTGGGCCATCAAAAACTGACATTAATTCTATTTTTCTTTAAACTCAATTTTCTGAATTCTGACTAAAAAGACTGAATTTTATTGACAGACACAGTGATAACTAACCAATAGTTGCAACTTTTTGTTTCCAATATATACAGGAAGTACGGCTGATTACGAATTACTACAAGGAGTCCCACGTAAAAATGAAGAACATGTGTGTCTTGAAAACACGATAAGATATTAAGTTGATCAAACAGGAAAAAATAGAGCATTCCAAACCTTAACAAATATATCTAAACATTTCTGATTGCATTTGAGAAACCAGGAGCAGTTCCAAACATTTCGTAAACCAACTTTTATTTTTTCTTTGGTCTGTGCATGCTTTAAAAAATATCTCGCAAATTTTTAATGCAAGCAACTTTGCTGGCAAACGGTACCCCTGGGTCCTCTGGTCAGGTTTAAAAGTTATTCAGTGCATTCAATCAAAATGTTTGATTATACCACTAATAGGTTAAATATCTCTTTAATAGATATTTTGTTAAAATTTCTATTTTGAGTAAGAAGAGTAAGCATATAGCAGGTTTAGACATACCCAAGTTCAAATAAAAAAAGTTAATAACTCCGGGTTAGTAATATAAATAAGAAAGTAAAAGATATGCCTAACTTAATGACTGTAAAGCAGCAAGCAGGGCCTAGCTTTGATTGTCATGTGAATTTTTTATAAAAATTTGGAATTATTGAAGATTCTCGAACAAAGTCCGAAGTTCTTAAGTTCTTAAATACAATTTTGTTAAGCTCTAAAATGCCCACCTTTTATGCCTGTTTGAACAATTCAGTGTCTTTTATTGTTTTTAAGACCCTCATATTTTACATTTTTACGTGGATACCTTGTAGTAATTCGTAATTCATCAGATTAGCCATATTTTTTGAACATATTCTAAATAAAAAAGTATCTTAGGTTCTGTCAATACAAAAATAAGTTTCGAAGTTCAGCTTTATTCAATCAGAATCCAAGACATAAAGTTCAAAAAGTTTTAGAATTACAGACAGTTTGGGGCGCACCCTGTCCATCTAAATAAGAAGTGAACATAGCTGTAAGTGCCATTTGAGTACGTCCAGTCCCAAAGTGTCGTATGCGCATTGAGTAAGAAATTTGTTTTTCTTTTAGGGTTGAAATGTTGCATTTTAAGAAGAACCAATTTTTGGTTTTTAACTAATGAAAATATATAAAGAAGAACATAAAAAAGTCCGAAGTATCATTAACAGCTGCAATAATCAGACAGCGGTCTTCACGAACCTTCCATACATTTTTTTCTACGTCACTTAATTTGTGGACATTCAATTAACTCTTCGATATTTGAAAAAATGTAGTTGCAACTATTGGTTAGTTATCACTGTTTCAGTGAATAAAATAACTTATGAAAATCAGTTTTGTTTAGTCAGAATTCAGAAAATAAAGTTTAAAGAAAAATAGAATTAATGTCCGTTTGATGATCCACCGTATATATTTAATGGTTCAACAGCTGTACTATACTAACAACTACAGTATAAAAATAACACTTATTGTAGCATGTAATACAATTATTAGCCACAATCATATCAAAAATATTATGCATTCTTTGTCGGCGTGTTCAACAACACCCAACTTTTGAGGAACCCTTAAAATTAAGGTGAAACGTTAGGAATAACCAAAAAAACTTTAGTGTTTTAATACACATATTCACATCACAAACCTCAACCCAAGAAAAACTCAAGATATTATCAAAGTTTAAGAAAAATA